>CAJINU010000082.1:299622-507968 GCA_905178165.1 Amoebophrya sp. A25
CCGACGCGAAGAGCGAGCACCCGAAACTTCGCGGGTGCCGGTTGATTGACTCGTAGGGCGACGGTGCACGAACACCGGCCGAGCCGCGAGAGGGGTTACGACACCCGGACGTTGGTGCGCAGCCCTCTCTGGGGAGGTAAAGGCCTCCCGCCACGCTCCGTGGCAAACTTATGGGCCGTAGGTGCAACGACCGGCGCCGGCAAAGACCTGGGTCTGCCGAGCCAGCCTACCGTGCTGCCACAGCACTAAAAAGTATAACTCGCCAGTAGATTTAGGATCCCCGGGGGTTAAGTCTCCAGTTTGTATATCTTGAAGGTGCGAACATTATAAATAAATATCTTGAATGTGCGAGGACTACGACTACGTCTACAATGGTGACAACCTTCTCCTAATGCAATGTGCGACAAGGACAACAAAACCGAAAACAACGAGTGGGTTATAAAAAAGGCAGGGCATTGGAATACCGGGATAATGGTGCCAGCAACGCATTTCGAATTGCGCTCTGCGCTCCTCGTGGGATGGGAGAATACGTTTTGCAATCGTTAAGCCTACACTCTCACTCTCTGTATCTGGCATGTTGATGTTTCCATATTTGTTATCTTGCATAATAAACTCTTGATCTTGATTTCTGAAAGGCGGGAAATGAAGAGAACAATTCAATTAGATATAATAGATTGATGTCTTTGAGTGTACCCCTCGAAAAATGGGTACACTAATACTCCTACGCTGCACTTCTACTAAGGGGTACGTAAGGAAGCAACTCAATCAGTCAGAGATGATCGTGAGTGTCTAGCGTTAAAGTCGGAGTGTGAGTATCTTGTCGCGCAAAGAATGGGACGAACAGTTATGGTCAGCTTTTTCATTTTCATGATCTGTACCTCATTCTCCGCACCTTGTTGCTGGTGCCCTTTTAGTGCAAGGAAAAAGGGGTGTTCGAGATGAGGGGACCGAGATGAGTTGTAGAGGCCGACTCTAAGAGCGGACAAAGTGTGGGCGAATCGAAGACATTCAATCATGCAAAGATTCGTGTCGCCGCCATTGATTTGGCGTCATCGAGGCTGGAGCGGCAGTCCTTTCACTAAGGAAGGCTCTAGTATACGTGTTGTTCACTATTAAGTATTTACTATATCATAATATCATCTTCAACTACATCTTCGAGCACTTTCGTTTACAATGATGATATTACACCGATCAAAAGCAATATGTACTTTAGAATCTTATGTACTCACGAGGAATCGGAAAACTTTCTGGTGTAGTAAGTGGTGAGCAAGAATATTGACGCTGAATCTTGAGACGAGGAGAACGAAAACGCAGGAACGATGAGGATTATGTTGGCAAACTGCTAGTGCCGGTATCGATTTTCCCTTACTGGCATCGCTTTTCTAAGTTTCGTATATATTGGACTGATATGTGGCGAATTTTTCAGGTTCGGTATCTCCTATTCTTATGGCGGGTAGTAGTCTTTATAGCGTAAGCGTTAGTACTTCCACAGTAGAACTTCTTTCGATCGTATCGAGAATATATTGAGGTTGGACCACCCATCATCCTCCGAGTCGAACTAGAAGCGACAAAATACCCAAGATAACCTGGAACGAATTTTTGAACAGACCACTAAAGACTCGTGGCTAAATAAATACCACCACTAAAAAGAAAAACTGAGAATCCATCTAACTTCGGCCGCGTGTTCACCAGAAGTAGCCGATGGGCAGACGCACTTTTGGAAATTGGAGAGGATGACTCTTTCGCTTCAGCAACTACGTGACGAGTCAGATACAATGCATTTATGGAAGTACAAGAACAATGTTGAGGCTACTTCTAGCTGAGTACAAAGAGAAGTTCATCTAGTAACTTTTGCTTTTGTTCCTTTTCCTAAGATAATGCAGATTGGTACACTAAGAAGTGCGTAGCAGTGCGTTTATGGAAAATTTGACGTGCGAAGTGAGGTGTATGGGAGATGCATCGGCAACCCCCTCTCGGCGCTCACACGCCAACACCCCACCGTGGCGCGGTCATCATCCAGTCCCGTCACTATCTAGTCAAATTTTCCAAATTCCCACCCACCACGTCTCATTCTCCTCCCTTGTCGGTCCGAGGCTCGGAATCTCTGTCCCGCCCTCCTTTGACCCATTCCTCGGCCCTGAGCGAACAAACCTCACCACGACACCTCCACGTTGTGAGTGGTGGCAAAGACACAACAACCGGAACCACTAGCATCAGCATCACAGAACCTGGTCTGGCGCACGACACCCCCACGTGCGCCAGATGAGGTTCTGTGATGCTGATGCTAGTGGTTCCGGTTGTTGTGTCTTTGCCACCACTTGCTATGAGATTAGACTTGTGAATGACTACTCAGGAGAAGTACTCCTCATTCCAGATTCCTAGGTCCTTTTGTCGTAGTTCTTGATTCATTTAGTTCTTGATTGAGATTGATTAGGTTCAGAGGAGAGTCAGGACTTCATTGGCCGACAAATGCGGCGTCGCTTACCTGCGATGCTCACGCAAAAAGGACCTTTTCTGTCGCCTCCATGAAGACGGACATCATGACCGGATCATGGAGATCGACCAGGCGCAAGTGTTAGCCCCCTTTCCGGAAGCTGTGGCGAGAATGTGGTCTGAAGAAAGCACATCGATCATGGAGAAAACTCTAGCGGGTCACTTTCTCTTAAGTTCTCCGAAAGGCAACTCTATCTTTACCGAACAATTTCTCGATATGTAAGTAGAATATATAACGAGTCCGAAAGGCTCTACTATGTAAGTTGTACCCACGGTGAGAAGTGGGTCAAATAATATCTATGGGCCAGCACCAATTGGAGACTTCTAGCACTTCTGTGACGCCCTCTTCTAAAGAGATTAGAAGAGAAGAATCGATGTCAAAAGCCCGGGTATGAGGTGTTTTCCTATGATTTGGTTCCAGATGGAAATATGAAGCTGCATTTATGCCTCCTCAACTAATTGAGAACATGGTGAAAGGGAACGCGGGAGGGCCGACCACGTGCTTCTTGAAGAAGCACGTCCTCCTCTGTATCAACAACGGCGTTCCCTTGATCCCGACTCTCGCAATTAGCGGAGGCGTTTAATGCGCGCACTGCTCGACGTTTCACCCGGACCCATTATTAGCCAGAGGCACGAGCTTTGGGAGTTTGCGCTACCCACATTTTTAGACTTTTTCGGCCTGAATGGTCACGACGGCGCACAGGAATGCAGCTCCGTAATGACGCCGCTGAAATTAAGAATCTCAATGTGCTCCGATATCTTCCTAACAAGAATCCTAGGTCCAGCACCTTTTTTCATTTAAGCAGACCCATGCTCATCTACCCATTAAATAGCTATAAGGAGCATCTAAACGTAAACTCCAGTCGGAGCAATCTATTTCAGTAAACAAGTCAAAGGCTTTCGCTCCTCCATGGCCAGCTCTCAGTCTTCTTCAGACTAGATGGTAGTTGTGCTAGAAGATGTTGCTCTAAAGAGTTTTTCCGTACCGTCAAAGGACGCAGTCGCCAAAGCTTTCAAGGACTTTCCTGCTGCGCAAGAGGTGCTGAACTTAAGGTTTACCCTGAGTAATCCATAACAGGATTACTGATGTCTAGGTTGCGTGAGATCGTGTTGAGTGGGGCCCTAGGATGCTTCTCAAGGTGGATCGTGGTTATCTCTACTAATCAGCAACCTGACGCCGAAAACTCCACAGGAGTTCACACCAGAGGCGCGGTGGAACGGCGTCCTCAATAAAGGGAAGCAGCCGAATCAGACCACTAGCACTACATCTACAACTACCACTACTGCGAGGACTACAGGGAATGTGGGCCATGCTGCAGTGGATGGAGGTGGCGTCACGATCGAGCAGCTCAACAACCAGGTAAACCAGATAGGCCACAACCTAACTTATGGGTGTATGGAATTCATCTCCCAAGTCATCTGGAAGAAGAGAACGAGAAGAGAATAAAGAACCAGACGACTCCTGATATAGATTCCCTTTGTATACCTCTAACTAACCTAGTTTGCCGCTCCAACAGCAGCAAACTGCGAGCCGCAAGGGAACGCTATCCAGCAACAACAGAAGCAGATCAGCATGATGCTGGAGCAGATGAAGAGGATGCTCACCATGCTGGGGCGAATGATGACAGGCGGCGTCGCTGCAGCTGCTGCTGTTGGTGGAAGTGCGGTAGTAGGAAATGCGCCTGGAGCTGGAGCACCAGAGGCAGTTCTCCCTGGGCCTAAAGGAGCAACTAGGAATGAAGATCCTTTTTGTAGGTCGCAATGGCTGTGTTAGGGTCGGTTCGTAGTTGAGGCAGAGTTACAAGTAGCTGTATTCCTTCGCATTTTTTGAAACTCCCGCTTTTACGCGTCCACTACCATGATCAGAATATGTGTCTCTTGTTTGTCGCACTGCACTATCATCACAGAACTTTGGCTCCATGCATCACTCACTCTAGTGAGTTGTCCGCTGAGTGCTGTTCTTTTGCTTTTTCAAGTGGTTAGCCTCGAGCTGCACCTCCACCGATTATGAGCCCATTGGCCCTGTAGAAGGTCTTTATCCGCATATATTTTCCAGAGGTGGAGCCTCCCCGTAAGGTGGACCGCACGCCGTAGAGCTGTCCAAATTAGTCCCCCCGCGTGGCCTTGCTTCCTATTATAAAGGTGACCCTCTTGCTGCTCTTCTTATCTTTGATGTGTCACGTGTCACGCGCGGCCCGCGGATCCGTTAGTGGTCCGCGGATCGATCAGGGGCGGGCCCGCGGATCAATCAACGTCCGGGGGTCGGTCAGTGATCCGTGGATCGATCAGAAGTGATCCGGTCAGGGACCCACGGATCGATCAGGGTTCCCCGGATCGTTCAGGGATCCACGAACCGACCAGGGACCCACGGGTCAGCCTGTGGCCCGTGGATCGATCAAGGAAGGGATCCACGGCGCGGCCAGTGATCCACGGACCGACCAGTGATCCGCGGATCGATCAAGGACCCGCGGATCGATCAAGGAGACGCGCGCTGTTTCGTGCTGCGTTACGCTTAACATCATGCGCAGGGATCTCGCCTACCCCCGAACCTGTCGGCGCCACGCGGTGGGTGGGCGTTGCGCGTCCTCTCAGACAGCTCTCCGTCGTTCCGTAAGTCCCACGGGGGCTCCCCTCCTGCGGCTGGGGCGGTGGTGGCGCCCGCGCGCCCATTTTTACGCGGTGGTTATATGTAAGGACCTCCGGGGGCGAAGGTCTCAAAAGGCGGAGCTGAAGGCGCCTGGCGGCTCTCCGCGTCTGCCTCACGGTCGTCCTGATCCTTGGACCCTATGAGGGGGACGGCCTCCGGGGGAATGAAGAAGGCGGCCACGGTCGCGAGACCTGGCCCCATCTTTGGCCTTTTTCCCCCCAGCCTGTGGCAGCGTCCGCCACCACGAAACGCCTGGAGGGTTGAGGACCAAAGGCGAGGAGGAGTGGGGGCAAGGCGTGCCCGCCTGGGTTCTGTCGGATACATGCAGCACGGCGAAAGCGGTCAAGCCTTGCCACCTGCTGCCTGTGCCTTCTTTCGGAGGCCTTCCGCTTGCCTCCTAAGAAGCTCTTCCCGTGTGTGAGGGACCCGCACCCTGGAGGCTTGTAGGGTACACGCAACAAGCCGCAACAAGCCAAAGGGGGCCCAGCCTTGCCACCTTTGCCACCTTCGGAAGCCTTGCGCCCCCGGCTTTCGGTGCTTCGACCGCCTCAGGGATGGGGGCTCTGTAGGGTCCAGGTAGGAAGCGGGAAGGGGTCGGAGGTGGGCGCTTGGAGGTTTTCCCGCCGGGCAGTCCCTCGGCAAAAAGGCTCCGGGCGGGAGCTCCCAAAAAAATTCAGATCGGGGGGGCCTTGGCCCCTGGCGCTTGGGAAATTTATTGACTGTGAGACTTTATTTTACCGGTTATAAATATCTGGCGTCTTCTCTTCTGAGGGTGCAGCACATCGCATAGCCTAGGAGCTGGCATGCTAACCAGTGTTAGACTTCGTGGAATGGAATGGTTAGGCTTCGCGGCGAGCTCTTCTTTCAGAGCAGAAAATATCGCAAATCCAGTAGTTCGAGCGTACACACGACCCGCCCTTTGTGACTGCAGAGAAAGAGAGACGAGCGTTGTATTAGTAATCCGATTCGTCTTCAGAATCTGTAGTGCGTGGGAGATGATATCAGAATGAAGCGCGTCTCTGAGTGTGATTCAAGGAGGAAAAAGAAAAGCGATATACGAACTTTCTACAGTACGGCGTTGAGTCATGCAGAAGAGATTCAAGGTGATAAGAAACTCAAGCCCTTTCGAATAGGTTTCTCTTGCCCGAGACCCACATATTACGATAGACATAGGTATACTCCTAGAGTCTTCGAATTTCCACGCAATTGAGGACCTGTTTGTTGATATCATCGTTGTGTATTCATACAGGGAGAACGGCGCAGAGTGAACGCCGGTTCTTGGGGTCTGCTTTGTCTTCAGTCCGATCACGAGAAAAGAGTGACTGAGTTCTACCGTGGCCATTTCGTCGCAAGAGCGTCTTGTTTCGCAATGAAGATGCTGGTGCTCCTAAAGGGCCTCCTGATAGGGTATTTCGAATTCGCTGATGTAGTTTCGAAGCTAGTTTTGGCTGCAGAAGCCCATACGAGAGACGTGGCAGTGGGAGCTCAAGCCGAGAACAAAAACCACCTCGCAGCAAGAGGAGCTCAAGAAGGAGGCCCATTACGAGGGACCGAAGATCACCACAAGCAGGTCCAGAAACGAGACGACGCAGTAGTCACTTACCAAAACGGAGGTCACCAAGCAGTCGACGCTCCGCAACAAGATTACCGAGGAGAGCGAGAAGCTGAAAAAGGAGGTCACCATCGGGGGGACAAAATTCCTGCTGAGCGACGCCAACAGGGAATTATATGTGGTGTTCCAAGCGGCGGAGCCGAGAATATGGAGCATTACATCCCTGATCAAGTCGGCTTTGCACGCACCGCGCTGGCGAGGAACCTTGCTACAAATGTAACCGTTACAGCTCTATCGGGAGAAAATTTAACAACGGAAGACCACGACAGCTTGCATGACGAAATTTCCACGCAGGGTGCTGGATGCCAGTTTTTTGCTTCACAAGTGGACGCTTATGTAACGTGGGTCCAAGGACGTCTAGTTTTGCAACACGATCCAAGGAACAAGAACTACAATTCGGATGCTTCTAATATGAGTTCTATCACCAAAAAACCACAGAAAAATGAAACACCAACTACATCATGGAAGGGTCTTGCTATTCCTCTCGACGCCGGGGTCGATGTAGCAAATGTCACAGTCAACCAACCAATTAATCAGTCAGTGAATCAATCGAGCACACTTCCACTAGCGCCAGGAATATTGATAAGCACGACAGGAAGAACAGTGGCCCCGAAATGGGAGGAACTTTCTGCGGCAGATCGGCACCGCTTTGGGAACGCGCTACGTTTTATTTCGCAGTCTGCGCCCTCGTACGGCCTACAACCCCGTCCTTACGTGGCTCACAAGGAAAAGTTTGTGGAGAGCCTCTGGGTGCATTGGCTGCTCAGCCAACACAGCACTTGCAATGCGACTTTTTCTGGACGATCATCAGACGTCTTTATAAAGAAGGAACAGCAACAAGACGACTGCCAAAATAGCACCCTGCTTAATTCATGGTCATCCTTTGCGAAGGATTACCTTCCAACGATCGGCGTTCCAGAGACCTACAGCACAGGTAACGCCTCCCAGCGTAATTACATTTTTGGCAGTGCCGCAACGAATCACTCGATGATAAAGTGCGACAGAGAGAATAAGACCGAAAACACCGAGTGGGTCATAAAAAAGCGTGGGCAATGGAATGCAGGGATTATGGTGCCCGCTACGCATTTCGAGTTACGCTCTTCACTGCTCGTAAGATGGGAAAACAGCTTTTGCAACCGGAGTGTAAGGATTTTACACCGTAAAGTGTGGAGCGAAGAGGCAGAAGTATGGGAGAATCGACGAGCCTCTATCATGCAGAGATTTGTGTCGCCGGTATTAGTTTGGCGGGATCGACACTGGAGTGGGAGTCCAGCAAGCCGATACTGGACCGATAGGTGGCGCGTTTTTCAGGTTCGCTATCTTCTCCTTGCAGCCTGTTCACCCGATATAGCAGGTGGTAAATTGCACTTCTGGAAAATGGAAACCACGCCTCATCTATCCTTGATGCAACATCGACCCTCCGACGGTTTACATGGCAAATGCAGCGTTGCCTACAACCGATGTTCATTCGACGTTTTCTACACGCGCGATGAGCTTATTTGCCGTGTCTCCCCTGAAGACGGTGACGGAGAATCCTCACACCTCATGGAGGTCGACCATCTGCTTAAGCTAGCACCGTTTCCCGACGCGATCAAGAGAATGTGGGCTGAAGAAAGCACGTCGATCATCGAGAAAACTCTAGTAGCCCAGTACATTGCGATGGCGCACAACGTCGACTTAAATCGATGCCAAAAGAGCAGCTATGAAGTTTTCGCCTATGATTTCGTTCCTGATGCAGACATGCGCCTTCACTCCTTGCTCGATTTTACACCCGGTCCTGTCGTGCATAAGAAATATGAGCTCTGGAAACATGCACTACCCACGTTATTGGACTTCTTTGGAATATCCGAGAAGGTGGAAGGCCTTGGTCACAGCAGTGCACATGAATGCAGCGCCTCAGTGATACCGCTAAAATTAAGGATCTCGTCAATGTTTTCTTGTTTAGGCCACAGGAGGAGCGCATGGTTATGGTAGTTCTCTTCATCGTTGGACCAGACGCGGATGTTGCTGCTCTAAACAGTTTTCCGTCCCGTCAAAGGACGCAGTCGCCAAAGCTCTCAATGACTTTCCTGCTGCACAAAAGGTGCTTGACTTAAGGTTTAGACGATGAGTAATCCACCTTCTGAAGCATCCTGCAAACGCAAAGCTGGTGTCGGCGTTGCGTGAGATCATGTTGAGTGGGGCCCTAGGAGGCTTCTCAAGGTGGATCGTGGTTAGCTCTAACTAGTGACCTGACGCCGAAAACTCCACAGGAGTTTACACCAGAGGCGCTATGGAACGGCATCCTAGTTGATCGCCTAAAAAGGAAGGAGCCGAACCAGACTAGTACTAGAACTACATCTACAACTACGACTTTGACTACAGGGAGTGTGAGCCACGCTGCAGTGGATGGAGGTGGCGTCACGATCGAGCAGCTCAACACCCTGACCAACCAGGTAAACCAGATAGGCCACAACTTAACCCAGTTCGCCGCCCAAACAGCAGCAAACTTCCAGCAGCAAGGGAACGCTATCCAGCAGCAACAGAAGCAGATCAGCATGATGCTGGAGCAGATGAACAAGATGCTCACCATGTTGGGGCGAATGATGACAGAAGGCGTCGCTGCAGCTGCTGCTGTTGGTGGAAGTGGGGTAATAGGAAGTGCACCTGGACCGGGGAACGGTCCAGGTGCACTTCCTACTACCGGAACGGTAGCTGGAGCACCAGAGGCAGTTCTTCCTGGGCAGGTAGTCGATAAAGCTGCTGCTGCTGCGGGAGGAGAAGGAGCTGCGGCACCAGGACAAGCACGAGGTGGCGCTGTAGCTCAAGGTGGACATGTGGACGATGCAAATTACAAGTAGGAACGAAGCTGCACGCCTTTGCAATTTTTTACGCGTCCGCTTGAACTGACCATATCTCTGTAGTATGTGGCAATTTACCTGCTCCGTGTCCGACAATATTGACGAAATGCACAATCATCACAGCTCCGCGACTCACTCTAGTGAGTTGTCCTTGTAGTGCTGTAGTCTTTCTTTTGCAAGTGGTTAGTCTTTGCGAGTCCTTTTTTCAGAGGAGAAGTTGCCGCAAGTTGCACAAGCGTACACACCATCTCTATGTCACAAAACTTCGGAGAGCAGAGCGAGAGAGATGAACATGAACGTAATTATGGTAATACGATTCTTCAAAATCTGGTACCCGTGGGAGATATTTTTTATCGGAATGAGACGCTTGGAGAGGGATTCAAGAAGGACGAAGATACTCGCCAAGAGAGACCCCATACAAGAAGTAACCTGGAAATTTGAATCGAATATCGCTCGCGCTGGCCAACGGATCGTTGCTCTCCACCTTTTACCAGCTGACCCCCACTTTCCAAAGCTTTCCCTCCCAGCTCGTCCTGTATATCCAGATAGAAAATTTTCAGTACTTCTAGTGAAGCGGAATCGAGTTACATGTAGTGACCATCGATTTTCAAAGAAGTGGTTGCCTTCTAGTTAATATGTATAATAGCATGTCCATGGAAGCTGCGATCATCAAAATCAAAACGAATCATGGTAATCCTATGCGTACTATGCTCGCTCTTCGACAAAATCAAGGTGGCGAGTCGTGCTAGTGGCACCAGAATAAATAGAAGATTCTGATTCTGAATAGACGTACTACAAGATGCAGCAAAATAATTCCATGGCCTTCGCGAAGCAGGTGGAAATGCCACCTGATTTTCCTGAGGTTCTGAAGGAGTTCACCAGAGAAATCCTCCGACACCAACCAGAAAGCATATTTGACTTTGGGGTCAAATACTTTGTTATGGTCTTTGGGGAATCAAAAATCCCTAGCCCTACTAGGTATACTATAATATAATCTCTCGAATTTGAAGATGTGACAGTGGGGGATAGAAGATGATATAATTGCTCATGATCGGATCCGGAATCGCTAACGCTAAATGTAAGGGGTCTACTGTGACCTGATATTGTCCACCTGGTACAATAATATGGTGTCTATCATATGATGATGCTGAGTTTTCTTCTAACGCAAAACAAAAAGTGAATCACATGGACGCGGCAGCTGGCGGCTCAGCATCTGAAGACGAGTTATCACTAGAGCAGATGGAAGAAACAATACAATGTACTACTTGATGAAGATCTAGAATTGTCACGACTAGAGCAGATGGAAGAAGCAATACAATGTACTATTTGAATGATGAAGATCTAGAATTGTCACGACTAGAGCAGATGGAAGTAGAAACATCAATAGTACAATGAACTACTACTTGCTCTACAACATGGTTGTCGTATCACACCAGCTTTGTCCTAGGAGGAGGTTTGTTCTTGCTCCACCTATTCAACATTCATTTTGCTAGGACTAGAAGGCCCGTTGCTATGTATGGTATCTATTCATTCCTCTAGCTCTAGGACTACGTCCCCCTTAGTTAGTAATAAATAGACCTTCAGTTATTTTCAGACCACTTGAATAGAATTAGGACTTTTCTCCACCAACCTGAAATGAGCAGTTGTAACAACTACTCTCTCTCATGAATGATATGAGAAGTAGAAACACATCTCACTTCATCACTCATAAACAGCGTTGTTCCATCACTACGATGACGATAACAGCGGATACCTCGATAGTTAAGGCGAGACACAACTTAAACTCATCCGATCATGAATGCACATCATTTTTAATCGTCATGATTTGTCATGACTCCATCATGCTTATCGATGACAGCTAGTACTCATCAACATCATGCTTATCGATGACAGCTACGACGCCCGGCAGGCAGTCTGCACTGAGCTACCTGTTGCGAGATTTTTTATATCATATATTGCATTGTTGTAATTGTATTGATTAAGATTAACATGATGCATGACTACAGCTACACTCTTATCGACACCGTTCGTTACTTCTATCTTGTCTTGCTGGCAGTGGAGTAGTACTGTCTAAGACACAAGTGAGTGAATAATTAACATACATACATCGTGACTGCACTGGCTACTTCTCCTCTTCCTCTAATACCCAAGAGAATTCCGAAATTTGCTGGAGGACTTACGACAGAGGATGCCGTTCATCGATGAGGATGACCTCTTCTACTTCATGTCCGAAGCTGACGGCGATGAAAATAATTAAGGCCGGTTCACGTTCAATGGCATCGTAGCCGTCGCACCTAGCGTCCAGGCTGATGCGAAACCCCCTTGAAACTTGAAACCCTCTCTCATAGGTGAGTCAACTTCTATCCTATCCTATTTTTAGACTTAGAAGACATACTAGAGGACATGGACAAAGTATACCAGGTAACAATCGCATTTACATATTCATCAGTGCAACAGAAGCTATGTACGATGCCACTCATTGAGAGCGAAGATATGGGAGGAAGGTCGTTCCACCTAGGTGGGAAGGCAAAGAGGGAGCGACATCCTCCTATCGACGTTCTCAAGAATGAGTGGAAGCATTCACAGGCATAGGCAACGTTGACATTCATTACTGCAACAACAGCTCATATTTTTATACCATATTCGTACACCAACTAAGATTCACAAATCGGTAAGTACACGCATACACTAATTAGAATACCGATACGTAGACAAGGCAACAACAGGTACTATACTAGATTCTCGCATGGTTCTGATGCTGTAACACTCTGTGGACGCGGCTCAGAAGCCGAAACCTACTAGATACCTAAGCTACAACTAAACAGATGAATATTAATATACCATGCCCAGCTCTAAAGAAACCAGATCGAATATCAGGAATTCATCCCGGTGGCACTGCAGATAATGCAGACAATGTATTGAGTTTTGCTTTCCAGTCTCAACACGACAATAACCGACGTTTATTCGTGTATGTAGTCTACACGACAATAAAGTAGCGCTCCTAACATTGAGCTAAGTAGTCTGAGTTTTCTTTGCATCCGTACAACCTCCTTCACGCAACATCATTTTTCACTTCACTCCTCCGCACAAACATATCAGGTACTCGAGGAAAAAACTTGAGAAGACGAAAGATCAAGTGAGAGCGCAGGCACAGAATATACTAGTACACGGCATGACACGAGAGGAGTTAGAAAGCGTCCTTTCACGGCTATTCTCGAGCTTCGACTCAGACAAGTATTAAAGAATCAATTTTACATCTTCCATCTTGTTCTTGATCCCTTTCAAGAGGAGAGTTTGCATATTATCGCTTATCACCATTGATTTTTTAATGATCAAATATGGAATTTGAGCTTGCTTAAATTTCTGTTTATGTTGTCGTCTTGAGGTGTAATCAATGTTGTCGGTGAGATCTTGGTACATTTATCTCACACTTCAGTTCCGGCACCCTTTCAAGAGGAGAGTTTGAAAAAGCGTTGTCATCAATGGATTTAGGCCTTACACGGAAGGAGATAAATAGCATCCTGTTCCAGTATGACGGGAACGATGACGGCGCAATATCATATCAAGAATTCATGCCCTTTGCGTTTGGTATCGACTCATTTTACTGAAATTTTACTGAAAGTTGTTATTGTTATACTACCTAGTATTAAGAAAAAGAAGTAAAACTATACTGTAAAAACTACTTGCAATAGGTGCTGGAATACGAGGATCATTTGTCGGCTGCAGAAGCAGTACATCAGGCACAGCCAACTGCGCAGTTGGCTTAGTGGTTTAGGCGTTGGCCCGTTCACTTGTCAGGCACTACTGAATTTATAGGTGAAGGTAGCGCGTCACTTTCTACTTAATTTTCTGTCTCTCTGGTACAGATACAAACATGCACAACGAAGGATGATAAGTAACTTTTTTGCTTATTTTTCAAAAAATGACATACTACTCAGATCTCCTCGCAAAATTGACCGAGATGCATATATTTGAGACACAGCTGGAAAATGACGAGCTAGGTCAATTTCTCGTAGATCTCTTCAAAGCAAAGGAGGTTGAGATGCAGGGACTGTGTCCGCCAGGTATTGTTTTTTAGTCTTTGAACTTACTAGAAGTATAGTCCTCCAGCTCGCTCCTAGAAGTAGTTGCAGTAGATGTAAAATGAGAGATTCTGAAAAATAAGTAGAGTAAAAGAGTGTGAGTGCTGAGAACAATAAGAGATTTAGATTTTTGCTTTTCTTTAATTCTCAGGACCACTATCATAGTAGTCTTCGTGTTCGTCCACGTCCTCATGACGCGGGATGCGAACAGGTATGCTGCCAATAGAGGAGGTCAAGGATTTGTTACATCAGGCGTCGTTAGGTCTGACCCGATTGCAGGTCATCGCCGTCGTGTCAGCTGCGGAAGTTAGTGATGACGGTACCTTCTACTTCACCATAGATAGTCAGGGATTCAATGATGGGCACCATAGATAGCAAGTGATGATTGTACAACAGCGCCCATTGATCATTGATCTCAATCTCTTTTTTCAACCTCATCTTCATCAGGTTTCATCAACTTGTTCATACCCCTATTCATTCTCTAAAACGACCCTATTCATTCTCTAAAACGACCCTCTTCATTCTCATCAGGCTTAGTGAACTACATGCAGTTTATACCACAAGCAGTCGAGGTAGCAAAAGGGCTTATCAAATTCGAGGAAAACCTCAATACCGCAGTGGAAGCGAGGGACACAGTCATGGTCGTGCAGGATACGCTTGCAGCGATGCCGTGTCCAAGTACTTTTTAGCGACAGATGAAACTCCTGAAATACAGACTATTTGTTTAGCTCCTGCTCTATATGAGGACCAGTGTAAGTATATTAGCATTAGAGGAGTGACCATCTGAGTTGTCGAGATTTTGAAGACTGACTCTAAATCCAATTCTACTAAGAACAGTAGTACTATGTATACTTTCTGAAACTGAAAGTGGTTGTACCATACAGCTGACCTTTTCAATTCAGAAGTTGTACAAACTGCTTACTTTCATCTACAAGCACAACTACCATCTGATTATACTGAAAGTGGTTGCTCCATACACCAGATTACTTCATCAAACTACAACAAGACTCCCTTTCCTCCACCAGGTCGCTTCGTACCAGAGGGGTTCAAACAAGTACAGGCTCCCTTTCCTCCACCAGGTCCCTTCGTACAAGGGGGGTTCAAACTAGAATAAACTCCCTTTCCTCCACCAGGTCCCTTCGCTGATGTAGAGGCTGCTATCAATTCATTAGGACTTGAGCCCGCACAGGCCAAGGCGTTGCTGCTGGCAGCTAAGTTTAAGGCTTAATACAGTAATTCATCTTCGAAAGAAGAAGCATCTTACTTCTTGTTTGGCCTGTGTTTGTTTAAGGGAAGGAAAACACGCCAAATTAAGACGCATTTCATCAAGATGAATATCATAAGTAAAAAGGTCTAATAAGATTGCGAAACTAGGAGACGGTATCGACACTGCGCAGGTGGCGCAAGATGTTCCTAATATCTTCAAGAATGTCACCAAAAAGAAATGAGTAGAACTGGGTATCTGTGAATTATCGAACTACTGACGCCAGAACCTCCGACTAGAGACTAGAAGACTGCTACTTGTAAGAAGTGGGGAGACAGCAGGGAGCATAGACTACAGCTAGTTGTACTTAGTTGTCGCCGTACTGGTGCTCGTTGTGTACTGAGTTTTAGATGATTTAGATTGAACTCTTGAAATACAATTTACAACACCTTGTTCTCTGAGTTCTAAATCCAAATTGAGAGAAACAACTTAATTTCACTACGTCCAAACGCAACAATTTGACTACGTCCAAACGCAAAGCCAAAGATTATCATGACTTATACATAGAAGAAGAAGGTTGCGGCCTGAGAAAATGAACACTTGCTTCTGAAAGAGACCTAACCTAACCTAACGAATAAGATAGAAAGAAGAGCAAGTAACAGTATGATCATGATAAGCGACTTTTTCGTTAGTACAACTTGTAACCAACTAATGAATACACCTGGCCAGTGTTACGCGAGCAAGGTGGTATTGAGAGCCAGATCGTAGGATAAATTCGCCTTATTTATTGCCAAGGTTGGTTGTATCTAAGAATAAAGACAAAGATTAAGACTTCTGCGTCTCCAACAACAACAACAACACAACACAAGGTGGCTTTGGCTATCCTGATGCAACAGGTCAAAGCCTCATCGGGTGATGTTTTTGAAGCCTAGGTCAGTGGGCGAGCTTTGTGATCGATGAGTTGCAGCGCGAGTTGTCGTGGGAGAGAGGGAGAGAGAGAGGGAAAGACAAAGAGAGACCACAAGACAACGTGCATGAGCTTATTTTAGATTTTTCCTTCATTTTGTGTTGCTTAAGTGATGCTAGTTCCTTTTCCTGTTGTACGACCAATACGGCGCTATGTGTATCTTATTCTTATTGTGATTAAAAGTAGAAGGAAATAAATTGAATCTCACGAGGATCACCAATTTGTTTCATGATCTTATTCTTATTGCTAGAAAAGATGAGAAAACATGGACCCTTTTTTCCGCTTGAGTTTGGCTCCGAAGGTAGTCGGAAGACGTCAGGCTGGCGAAAAAGACTATGGCGCAGCACTCTCCTTTAGGTGTTGTCCTTGAACCGAGTACTGTATTATTTTGAAGGCGAAATAATTCTAGGACTACTATTTGTTGAGTGTGGAGGAGGCGCGATGGGGTAGGAGGACTGTGAAGAGGATTTGGTCGCTCGTGGTCATGATGGGAGCAAAGTCGGAAGGCGCTACAACTAAACGAACAACATCATGGGAGGGGAAGGGAAATGTCCTAGAGTGTGGTTAGGGGGTGTCGATCCAACGGTGCTTCTAGGGACAACAAGCCTCCAAGTAAAAGACATGCCTCTTCGTGTGAGTAAGAAAGGGACAGGCAGCAGCAGCAGCAGCAGCACCGCTTGTAGCTCGTCGTCCTTAGTTGTACTGTGCTTGAGGTGGAACGACTGAGGAAATAAAAAGTAGAACAACTACAACACTTACCCCGCGCCAATTGGTATTCAGCTCGGTTTTTGGCTGGAGCGACTTGATGGCACTTGGAGGGAGGACGCTTCGAACTATGGCGATAAGATACGCAGGCGCTACGAAGTCGCTGAGGGAAGTGCAAGAGGTGTCTGCTGTGCCGTTGTCGGAGCTGGAACAGCAACTGATGGAAGAAGAAAGTGCGACGCTGCACGAGAGTAGGGCTGCGGCGCTGCTGCGACATGATGCGAGAACGGAGCTGACAGATAACAGTTTGCCTGGTAGATTTGCTGCTCCTTGTGCCGCAATCGAGCAGCTTAATTCCAAACAGGGGATGCTACAGTCGACGATCATGGTGCCTGGCGCGTGATGGGATGCACGAAGTTAAGGGCGTCTGGCTCTAATACTGCGGTGTGCAAAGTCTGGGCGAGCAGGGTTCAAGCGCAAGCAATGCTGCGGAAGTCGACGGCTATGCTCGTTGACAGTTTTCCTGATGGTGTTCCTGGTGAGAATGGGCCTCCAGTGTAATTGCGCAAATTGCTAGAGCAAGTACGTGCGACACGTAAATTTGTGGATTTTCAAGACGACGCTTGGCTGTGGGACAGGGCAGCGAAGTTGCGAGTTCGGAAGTTGGCGCATCCTGTCGCGCTCAAGCTGCGGGACTATATTTCAATGAATGCACTGTAAAGAAGATAACAAGATCGAACTTTAGAAATGAAGTAAAAAACATTTTGGAGCATCTGGAGCCAGCGCTTTGAGTAAGAAGCTGAACAGTTCAACCGATTGAAAAACGAAGGAACAAGATTAGCGATGTGATTGATCCACGAAGATGATGGCAGCGCTAAAAAACAAAAACACGACGGTGAAAGCCACAAAGGCTCTGCCGTATCGTTATCGTTGGTTGATCTTCCTCCCTCTTAGGGTTGAGGCAGCTATGGTGATTTCGTGGCCTGCTCTATTAGTTGACCATTTAAAGGTATTCCTCGCTGATCTTCCTTCCTCTTAGGATTGAGGCAGTGTAGTGTCGCCCGAAATCTGCTTTCGTGTGAGGCTTCTGCATTTCGTTATGCCGTCCCAGAGGGCGATGGTAGGCTAGTGTGGTAATTCAAGGCCTCCTTGTATTCCTTCGGTTCCTCGCACAAAGGAGGGGAGCCACCAATTTGAGGGAGTTCTCTCCTTCAGGGTTCTTTACCTCATATTGTTTTATCCTTCTCCGCCCTCGTTGGTTTACAGGTTCTACTTACTCTTTTGTAGAGCGTGTCACATCGATTCATCCTGCCGGTAGGTGCTCTATGCCTATTTGGGATGCACAGAATAGAGTAGGTTCTTCCTCTGCTGAACGCAAAAATAACTACACGCTTGGCAAGAACATCTTTGTTGAACAGACTTCGGTAATGTAGTGCTCGTCTCTTCGTCTCGCTGTCGCTGCAGCCGCACAAGAAGATATTACTAGAAGCTCTCGAGGACTTCTGAACGCATCAGTCTCAGTCTCAAGTGCTGCCGAGTCAGCATGTCGAGATCACTTACAGGATGCATCTGCTTGGCTGCTCTAGGACTTGCGGTGTTGTACCTCAATTTGCGACATGGTTTGGAGCTCAATGGCGACCGCGTCAGGAAGAAATGGCTCAACTATCAACACGACCTGTCACCCGACAGAAAACTGAAGTTAAGGCTAAATACATTAAGACCTGTCTCCAGACAGAAAACTTAAAATCCTGAAGGTAAGACTACAATCATTAAAATTGAGTATTCTGAATTTTTTTGATCAGTGGTCGTACTCGTAGATAGAATTTCGTTGCACTATGAAAAGAAGTATTTGCAACAGCACTAGAAAGAAGTTAGTACTTCGACGATGATAACCTCCTATAATTTAATACATCAGTAGGAATTCTTAAATTACTTTTTAGGTTGTCAAAAAATTACTACTGGTCTACTCCTTAAGTCTAGAATCTAGTACTTACTTGCGCTTCTTCCAATAATCATGAAGCATCAACGTTTTTCGGTCACCGTGATGCCTGTCGTGGATGCGAATTTTGCAGGCGGAAATTTTGTCCAACTCTATTCCATTCAATGTATGGACGATGTTTTTTCTCCCTCCACTTAAATATACATGTGAACAATGGTTGTGGAATTTGGTAACCTGATTTGGATCACAAGAAAGTGCTGTGTACTGACATTCTAGAGGGGAGCAAAGAAAAACTTTCATAGAATGTTATGCGCGGAAGCATGGCTATCGCTTCGAAGTGTTGAATACGAATGCGCCAGAGCATAAAGCTTGCAATAGTAGATATTAGGGCTACAAAACTCGCTCAAGCATCTTCCCTCTACATCGATCATGATCCTACCATTTGGATGCTGCTTCTTTTTCGAGAAGTCCCACCATTCTGATGCTGCTTCTTTTTCAAGAAGTAGTAGCAAAAATCTAGAGAAGTTTCATCGACAGTCTAATACTTCTTGAAAAAGAAGCAGCACCCAAATGGTATTGATCCATCCTTGGCCTAAAGAGGAAGATGCGAAGAACGCGGTCTATCATCTTTAAGTATATGGAGACTTCTTCTTCCGGAAACATTGTGCCGTAGCCGACGTGCTAAAAAGGAGATTATGAACTACGCTGTTTTCATTAGATTTCTCTACATCAAGAAACCGGACAAGAATCTAGACAATGAGCAGAAGTCCATGCACTTTTTCTAGTCACTCAATCTACTCCATCTATCTATGTAGTCAGCAACTAGGTGGACATGTTATATTTATAAATATGCTTGATGGCTCCGTCTGATCAGGAGGTATCTTACTAATCATGTATGAGTAGGTGCACTAGAGTAGATTGCATGAGTTTTTGCGCTGTTCTCTCTGCTTCAAAGCTAATTTCTTCTTCCTTAACGAATATGTAGATCAGGGACATCGACGGACAACTAATACTATTTCATCTTCCTTAAGAACATCTCTACCTCACAATCAAGCACGCCGCTCTCGCCTCTAGTCTTTCTGGCACTTTTCTCACGCTACGTAGCAGTTGGCGCGTTACCTGATCTTCATTTATTTTCATTCTTTCAATCTTTCCTATCCTGGAATAGAAGAGAACGGCAAATACTAACGGCTGTTCCAAGATGAGGGGGTCGTCGAGAGGAGCGAATAGAACCCAAGTCCTACTTTCCAACCAACGATCACTAACTACTTGCCAACCTAATCCTACTTATCAACTCCTATCCTATCGTATCCTACTTATCAGCTCCTATCCTATCCTATCCTATCCTTCTATCCTTCTATCCTATCCAAACCAACCAACCCAAAGGCACTCTCTAAAGAGAAGGGAGAAAGAAGCGGGAGCTGGGGACGAGGCCGATCTTATGAGTCTGAACCAATCTCAATCTAGAAGAAAATAGAAACAACTATTTATTATTTTGAACAAGAAATACTACTAAATATCGAAGAGAACTACTAAATACTGAAGATGATGAAACGGTAATAAACTAGCTGGAGAGCAGATGGAGAAGAAGCAGATGATGCACCACGTTTAGCTTCACCAGAAAGGAGAACAAGATCAAGTTTTGATGAATATTTATTAATTAGTTCTCTTTCTTCTCTAAGTTCCATTTTTACTTTGTGATAGATTCCGATATGGTTGTCGCTGGAATGAGTCTGCCACTCACCTACTGTTAAGGCTAGTTTATTTTCACTATCTATCCCATGTGAGAGAACTATGTTAGTTTGTTCCTGCTGAAGATTGGAGCCTCCTCCTTTGATTTCTAAACTAAGGGGGATAGAAGGAAGCTAAGGCGGGGAACATTCATCTTAGAGGGTGCGAAAGAAACTCAAACTGAGGGGGACACTCACATCACTCACAGGATATCTAGCTAAGAATAAGAAAAAGGCATATTTTTAGGGAATAAATGCATTGAAATTACAGCGCTAATGTTGGCTCCAGGATAATCCTGCGGATCTCACATTCTACGAGCGATCCTGGAATTTTGAAGTTATGGCTGGAAACTACATCGTCCGGAACACCCCTTTCGCCACGGAATTTCTCGATCGATGGGCGAAGTATTATTACCGATTGCCTTTATGATGGAAGATTCGGTAGTGGCTAGTACTAGTACTTCTTATTATAGAACAATATATATTAATCTCGTCTCTGATAGATGTTACTCTTTTGAAAAAGACAATCTGGCCTTTGGTCTTCCACGGTCCATCTTATTATAGAACAATATTAATCTCGCCGTCGCACGTCATCCAGTTACAGACAGTACTTCTTTGAGATGAGTTTTTATGTGGAATTATTTTTTTCTCTTTCATCATCATCAGGCTACCTGTAGTTTTTATATATTTCATTATTCTCGTCAGTTCGTAGGAGTTGGCGTAGATCATATGGAATGTTCTAACATCATGGAAGCCTGGACTTTCTCGGCTCTCTTCTCACTTTTACCACCAACTTTTATCGAACACTATTTTCGATTTCGTTTTTTCCAAATCCAATCTACTTAGAAGTGTAACAGAAACAGTATCAAATTGTCATTAAATTGTCATTATCTAATATGAACCGGATTTTCCTCCTCCGACCAAGGTGCTATCCATTACGGCTACCGCAGAAGCATATCCTTGACACCGGGAAGTAGTAGTACAACACCTCTAGAATAGGCACAATCATCATCATCATCATCATCATCATCATCATCGTCATCGTCATCATTTAGCAGTGAGTTACTAATCCTTGATCAGTCTGGTCATCAATCAGATCACATGATCAGATCACATGATCGATCCTTGGAGGTTGCTCTTTTTCAAGGGGAAAAAGGGCTGCTCAGTGTGCTTGTACCTCCACCAGGAAGCGTCCTGGTAGCTCTAACTTCACCAACTGATGCTAGAGACCTTACATCTGCGTGGCCATCAGGAGTGCCGCAAAGAGTGGAAAAACCTGACTGCACCTGTCCAGAACCTGAAGCCCTACTTTTAAGGCTTTGAGAATCCTCCCTTCGTTCCTTCCTTCCAAATTTCCTTATCTAGTTAGGTGCAGCTCCGCCACAATTTATTAAGAGGCGCTCCACCCCTAAAAGTATTCTTATTTTGATAGGTGCTTCACTGCTCTTAATACTGAGACGGGAAATATGAAATAATTAAAGGAACCATCCACGACTTCCAGAATCGAAAAAAAAGTCAACGTCTTGTTCATTGGTGGCCTGTTCACTTGTCGAACTCTAATAGTCCCACTTTGTTTCCTGCACAAAACGCCTTCTAGGACCACCACGAGATTGGAAAACAAGAATAAATGTCACTAGGAAAAGAAAAATCAAGAAGCCAGCACCAGTGTCGAAGACTCCCACAGCTACAAAGTTAAGCTTAGGGAGGGCTGAGTATTAAAGTTGATCTCCACGACGTCCTATCTAGGAGCATTGATTATATCTAGCATTGCATCTAGTGTATGCCTCTTTCTTCTTCAAGTTGTTTAGGAAAGCAGAAAGTCTGTCGTACCATTTGATTCTTCTTGTCATTGTTATCTATAGCAGGATCTCTGGTGCGGGTGGTCCTCTTCTTCTATGTGTGAGAGTCGCTAGATCGCTCAACTTGCAGCCCAACTTCTACGCTAAAAAAAGGAGTAGTAGTTTCCTCCCCCTCCTCTCTGTCTTCACAGAATGGAGCAGCAGGGGTGGAAGCAGCGCGAGGCCTTTCGTCTTCTTCGTTTAAGGGTCGTACGCCGTAAAGGTGTTCCTGTTGCCGTTTCTTTTCTTGCCTCTCAAACGCATATACAAGAAAAGCATAAAAAGAACAAACGGGAAACAGACATGAATACCACTGCTAAAGATTCGTCTTCAAGAAGTGTTGCAACAACCTCCGCTCCGTTGACGAGTACAACCTCAAAGCCGCAAAACCAAACGACAGCGGCACCTCCACCGACTACAGTTAAGGCTGATGTAGCTAGTTCATCCTTACCAGCATCCTCGAAACGTTAGGGTTAACCGCATACTCCTCAGGAGAAGCAACTGCGGAGGACTCTAATGCAATTGCGCCTCCGAAAGAGATAGAGGTGACAGAGATTTCTCACACCCTCATGGATGGACGGATACGCATTTAAGGCCTGCATATCTCCCAAGTCACAACATTCTCTTCCTCTAGGTAGACTTAGACGGACCTCTAGTACTGTAAGTCATCTTATCATCGTCTACACGAGCATTTACATGATCTGTTTCTTCTCTACTAAGTTTTCTCCTTACATACTCAACACCTCATCTTTATTACATGATCTGTTTCTTCTCTACTAAGTTTTCTCCTTACATACTCAACACCTCATCTTTATTACATGATCTGTTTCTGCTCTACTAAGTTTCCTCCTTACATACTCAACACCTCAACTTTATTACATGATCTGTTTCTGCTCTACTAAGTTTCCCACCTCAACTGCCACCTCTTCTAAATTCCCTTACCTCGCTGGCATGGCTTTGCTGCAGATCATGGGGTTTTGCCTACGAGGTGTTCCGCCTTCCACGTGTTTCATCACGGTGTAAAAGGTTCGCAAGAATTAAGGCTCCTTGATGACGCTCACTATCTGGTGTCGTGTTAGGATAATCCTGAATGCTGGAAGATTGCACTAAGCGCTTTAGTGCCAAGGATAGAGGCACTAATTCGCCTGAAAAAGAGACTGTGGGGATCATCGTCTTGGTGCCCTTGTGTGAGGATAATCCTGAATGGCAGATCAGTATCTGGCGTCGTTTTAGATTGCTCTTTAATACAACTTTTTACTTCATAGAAATACTGACCTTGAAGAGTCTTCCTCGGTATGCTTTAAATATTGCTTATAAGGGGAAAGCGAAACAAAGCAACTCCTCACTAGGGACTTACCATAGTTCCTGAATCATTCAGAAGACACTGGACTGCCACAGATAGTGAGTGTCTAGCGTCAAAAGAAGCTGCGAATCTGTACAACCACGTAACGTTCAGAATATCCTCTACCGATTTGCTGAAGCTACTAAACCCTAAGGATTTCGGTGGGACGAGTAATTAAGGCTCCACCTCGTGTGATTATCAACATTTTTGTTTTTCAATTTTATGTCCCTTCTAGCTAAGTAAGGATTTTGGCGGACCGAATATATGAGGCTTCACCATAAAGAGGATTTTGATTCTATGATAACCTAGAATTTAGGTTGTGATTAATGTAAGGATAATTTTTATTCTTAGGTTACGTTTGTGCTCAAGTACCTGAAAATCAGGGACATCGACGGACAACTCGCTGACTTACATTCTTAGGAATTTTTAGGTAAGTAGTTTACTCGGTCTAGTGTTATAATACTGTTGCCTCGTCAAGTCGAGCATGCTATATTGAGTATGGCCTGAGGAGCAGGAGGACATCTTCTAGTAGCTCTAGTTCTTGTTCTTCTTGTATCTATGGTATGTGTTTTGGTAACCTGATTTCGATCAGAAGGGGAACTAAGAAGAGGGGCACGTGCAGATTTGATTATATACAACTGAGGTCATTGACAACGTAAGTAGGAAGTTGCTTCGTGCGTCCGTTACAACACTACTGTACTAGTACGTACAACTGTGTCAAGTTTAATGGCTACAACAGGGTATAATTTTTAGTAGTTTCGTCACGTGCTGTGACGTGTTCACGGACATGATATGCTCAGCCTCATTACTCATTTTATCAACTTTAAAAACTTATGATATCGTTCACTAATATCACTTATGATTTTAAGTGGTAGAATTAATTTTTTTTCTGAAAAGGATGGCTCAACCACTATTATATGATAAACATGTCGACCACGAGCTTGCGTAAGTTCTCAGGTTTTTATCATCTTCTTTCCTCTTCCTCGGAGCTCTTCTGCTAATATGAAGAACCAGTAAAGGCGTATGACTTCCTGACCCAGAACGAGCACGCGACTGAGCAGAAGGACGCTGACAAAAAGATGGAGGATTTAGTTTCCGAGAAAGTAACACTGAAAAAAAAAGAGGAGCAACATTTACTTCGCTTGTCGAAGAAAAACGATTTCTCTTCTTCAACGCAGTCCTCTATCTTGGCTGGTTAAGGCTCAAAATGCTCCATCTTCAAGCGTCAACATTCTTCTTACTTTCTTTCCTCCTTAAGTGCATACTGAGGTGGGACGAGCTAAAAAAAGGATTTATGGGTATGGCTATGGGAGCAGCTTTCTTATATATAAGTGAATTTGTCCAGAGCTGCCAGTGTCACAGAAACACTGTCAGACCACGTCTCTACGGTCACTATGAAAGGTGATAGCAGGGACATTAGCATGCAACGCCTAAACCATTAAGCCAACTCTGCTGACTATCCACTAACGAGCTTCCCTTTCCAGTTCTCCAACGAGCGCGCCGAATCCCCTTGCGTGCTTCGAGGACAAGAGAAAGTTACGAGGAAATCCTGCTTATGTTTATTATTATTATGTAGTATTTTGATGATGACAAGCTAGCTACAATAAGATTCTGCAGCAATTTTGACGCTACAAGTTTGACGCTACAAGATCACAACGAAGGCTAGTCGTATTACTTTTTTCTTCTTCTAGACTGCGGAAGTTGCTTCTTCGCACATGTAGACCAAGCACCTAGATCTTCTTCGTCTTCTTCCCTACTTTTCCCCAGTCTCTACAGTTCCTATTACTCCCCAGAGTTCCCAGACAACGCAGTCTCCAGACTTCCCAGACAACGCAGTCCGCAGTTTACCAAGTCCCCAGACTACCCAGACTACGCAGTCCCCAAACTTCCCCATTTTTCCCCAAACTATCTTCTAAGCCTCTGCCCGAATAAGATAGGAGAAAGTCGGCTTAGCCTCTCAAAATCGATTCTGGAGGGTGAGAATGGCATTTACGCCGGTCTCACTACCACTAGCGACTTCGATAAAGTCTATCGATTTACGGCGACAAAAAGGTCAATTAATTTCTATTTTTACGCTATACATATGTTCGGTTTTCGGCAAACCATATTATAAAGTTCATTTTGCTTTTGGGCCACGACCTTACTCCTTTTGCTTGTTGCGGAACTCTCCTTGGAATGCACGAAGACCTCCTAAAAGATTTACTATGTATACAAAACTAGTAAGAAACTAACATATAATAAACACACCATCCAACATGATTAGGGTGGTAGTAGAAGAACTTCTATGCAATGAGGCTCCTCAGGTGATCGAGTAAGGATCGCAACATGAAGCATACACATGACATAAGTATATGATGAACGCGGCCAACCCACCAGTAGTTTCTTCATCTTAAGGCTGTACCTAATACATCTTTGGACGCATCCTCGAAACGTATGGAGGAGTATCCACCTGAGGGAAAAGGGCTCCCCCATACTTTTCAAGGATGCACTTGAAAGATGAACTCCGGACAGCTCTAACCACCATATTGCTCTTAACGAGAGGAGTACTAAAGCCACCAGTTTCTTCATCGTAATTTGGATGATTTTATATAGGTTAACTAATTGATTGAAAGGGCGGTAGCATATAGTCCTAACGCAAAAAAAAAAACGTCTTGTTCTAAAGAGAGGAGTATTAAAGAGTGTCTCTTGAACTTCCGCTGCCGGCCTCTAGGCCCAGACTCGAGTGTGATGGAAAAGCCCTTTTGCGGTGCGGGACGTGAGCCCGACTATGATGGTGTTGGCAAAAAACCTCAACAAGACCTTCCAGGGGAAGTGGACGAAATGGTGTAAGCGAAAAGCCTCAACAACATTAAGGCGGCTCAAGATATTTCATTAGGACACCTCATTTTTCTCCTCTGTTTTATTCTTTTTGACAAGATTGGGGCTGAAACTGGTAGGCAAGCTTTATGCGTGGTGCTTTCAGCTCTAACAACAAGGCCGACAAGAGGAGGGGGCGAAGTGGAGATCGACTTCGTGGATAGGGGAAGGGATTCAAATCATGGTATAGTTACATCTTACAAGGAATAGGGAATAGAGATGTAGTTCCTTGTTGTTCCCAGTAATATTAGCTCTCCTTGGTTGATGCAGTGCTGGACGGCCCGTGACCAGGTAGAAGTGGACGCCGTAGAGAACAAGGGATCATGATTACTTACAGTTACACGGAATCATGATAATTATATTTGCTCCAATTATATAGTATAGGTGTGCTGGCAGTAGATTCATCGGCTCCTCGGAGGCGTTGGCGTGCTTCGTTTTATTATAGTCCTTGCGTCCGCAGCTACTTGTTTATCATCGTGATGGATATTGTCACTGTCCCACTGATCTATCGTGATGAATATTGTCTCTTGTTTGTCGTGTCTAGTATGGGCCTCGCCCTTCTATCGAACCAAAATTAATATACCTTACTCAACATTGTACTCAGAAAATTTAAAAATTGACAGCGATATTCATATTTATTGTTCAACACCTTGGGAAAATTTGAAATTATGAGTTGATAACGATATTCATATTGTTCGACACTCTCTCTCTCAGAAAATTATTCAATCAAAAGTTGAAAATAACGATACTCCGTATGACTTGGTTTACTCTCTCTGTTGACTTGGTTTACATTCACTTCGAGCGGGACCACGCTCAGGAGGTGGTAGAGGGTGTTGTTTGTTGAGCATTAAGATGCTCGTCCATCCTCAGAGGTAAGTACTTACCAAGTAAGCATCAAAAACATGCGAAAATGCGGCAGAAGGAACACCTACATTTACCAACGAGTAATGAAAATTCTTTGTTGTTGTATGCGGAAAAATAGAAACTACAGAAGCAGATACTACAGAAGCGTTCTCTGGGGTCGAGCTATGCCCGTGGCTTGGTAGATCACACATTAGACACATGACATGACACTCATACTACCCTACTGCGTTTACAGAAGCAGAAGATATTACTACCTTGATGATTACAATATTGAAATACTGCTATATTGACGACCGCCGTGGTCTTATTGAAGACCGTGTTCCTCTTGAGAATATTGAAGACAAAAAGATGCTTCCGATACTCTCCAGATCGTCACCGTCCAGCAGTAGTCGGGCGTTGCGAACGTACCTCGTCCCACACCGATGGCACGCATCAGCGGCGGCAGCAAAGCTGCAAGCAATTAAGGCCACCGCTGAAGTTGTATATCCTTAACCCTGAGTGCTTGGTTATCATCCTTGGTGCTTCTTTGAAAAAACAAAAGAAGCACCAAACAAAGGATGTCATCACTGTACTCGAGGAAGGAGATGCGAACGCGGTAGCTCCAAAGCAAAGAATACTGACGGGTTTCGCCCGTTAGTCGCATGTGAAATCGAGCTTACACGTGGAGGCAACAAACCGGGAGCCCTTGGCGGCATACTGGCTGCGTTTGAAAAGCACAAGGTATCTATGTATGATATTTAATATGTTGTTCGTCGAGTAGGTGCCGGGGGTGCTCCACCATGTGCAGGACCCACAACCTAGCCTAACCCTTGTGCCTGTGTTTCCTTCTCAATCAAAAACGGGTTTAGATCTCGACTCTTTTATCGAGAGAAAAATGGCACGCAGTAGCGGCTGCGTCTGCGGCGTTTCAACTAATATTTAATATGTCGCTGATGTGTTAGTCTGATCATGTTGCTCACTTTAGAAATAGCCCAGTCCTATCCCGCTGGATCATGATGTAATTATATTAAGGTTGACTTAACGCATGTCGAGAGTAAGTTGCACTCCTTCGCTCATGATGGGTTGGTTTTCTTAGCGGACTTCAAAGGCCGCGTCAGCGATCCACACGTCGAGGCTGCTCTCAACGAAGTTAGCAAAGTTAGCGCGCGAGTCTTAAGGCAGTCTGGTCTTTAACATTGATTCACTGCGTAACTACTACTTGTAGTTCTTGTTGTTCATAAAAACAGGTTATACCTTGCTCTAGGCACCTTGTTCTTGCTGCACCTTGCTCTAGTGGTCAAGTTTATGAGACACGTCCTCCCTGAGATGTCAAGTTGTGGGGTCACCAACAGATTGTAGATGAGATGGCGCGCTACGATCCACACAGAATGTACACGAGTGACGAATGCAAGAATTTCTGCAACAATTTCAATTCGAAATACGGTTCCCTGCACTCGTGAACTGCGAAGAAAGACTCG
Source organism: Amoebophrya sp. A25 (assembly GCA_905178165.1). Taxonomy (NCBI): domain Eukaryota; class Dinophyceae; order Syndiniales; family Amoebophryaceae; genus Amoebophrya; species Amoebophrya sp. A25. Next base: position 328,199 of record CAJINU010000082.1, read on the forward strand.
TTCTCTGTTTGGAATTCCTCGTCTTTCTTGTTTGACTGTGATAGAGGAGTAGATTGTAGGTGCTGTTAGATCACTCCGTCGTAGCTCTTCGTCTTTTCACCGTTAGAGATGGTTGTTGCCCGCCCTTCCGACGGTGCAACCACGTAGATTGTGTTGGATTGTATCATCACAAAGGCAGTAAGTGCGTTCGCCTCTTCCGTTTGGATTCTCATGCTTTCTTCCCATCCAACACACAGGAGCTAAATACTTTCGCACGGTTGCTGTCTAGCCCGCGCTACCTCTTGAGACATTTTTTTATTGATAGATATATATCGTTCCACATATTTGATATCCATACTGGCTTCACATATTGTCAACTACATAACTTGCAGTTACTGAGTTACTCCGTTTACCTAGTTTTCAGATCGTTTGTTGTTCTTCCTTATTGATTCGATCTAGGCACGGTGTCGCGCATAGAGTTCATAGAGACGCGACCTCTGCGCGCCTCTTGAGACGTAGATATACTCACCAGCTGTGAGTATATTCTTTTAGGTGTCCTCTCGAGACCACGTTCCTTTCGGTACCGTCAACAGTTAGTCGCATATTCGCTACCACTCATATCACGACATAGACTTTGCACACACAACCGAGCCCTAGAGACGATTAGATAGAGCGTTTAGGTTGACCTCCGCAACCTTGGTGTTTTTGGATTGCCAAGTGACACGACCGCTTTCGACATCTTCAAACGATCGTGTATCTCGAGATTCCATGACTAGGGAGTTAGGTCGACCTCTGCGGCCGTATTTTGGGTAGTATTTTTCCAGACGCAACTCTCTCTCGAAACGTTGCTATTCTCTCATTTTCTTGATGCCTCTTGTTCGCCTGTGGTCCAACTGTCGATCAGAGTCCTGTCTTGTGCTGAGAGATTGAGGTTCGGGTATACTCTTGGTTTTCTGTCTAGGTGATCCCACGTTCTTTTCAGACCCTTGGAGGGCGAGTTACTTTCACTTCCCCAAGTGGTGGAGAATAGGGCACAAGACAGTAGAATAGCTAAGGTAAGACTAAATGTTGTATTTATCACGAGATGCCTCGTCGGGCGTTTGATCCAAGGAGACACCGGTATAGACTTGTATCAGTTAAGATCAAGGTTACTCATTTAGTTGCTTATCTTGGAGTTGCGTCTGATCATTCGTGGGATATTCTTGACCCACTACCGGGCCGAATTACCCATCGATTGTTCATTGACGGACAACGTTATTATTATAGACACATCCCTGGTCATTACAGACACGTTAGTTTTCAACCGCGGAGTGAAGGTATCGAAGTCCTCACATATTTACTTCTTATAAAAGGACTTTCTCACGTTAGAGCTACGGTTGAACGAGTTTCCACTGGACACCGATATCGACACGTTTGCCTGACTAATGAGTGTATTCTTAGAGCTAATTAGGTGAGGGGTTACGTAGACAATATGACGCATCAAATTATCAAAGTAGAGACCACGTGTGAAGAAGCCATAGGGTTTGTCCAGTTTACGGCTGCCCGCCCCGTGGAGTATTCCGAAGAAGTTCGACGACGAGTAGGTAGATTGCTTAAGTACAAAGCTCGACGTGTTGACGCCTCGGCGTGGGACCCAACCCCAGACACTCGTTCTCCTTGGGTCAGTGTTGTCGAATTGACCCGTTATTTGAACAACCGCAATCGCGCAGGACGCCACTTTACCGTTGAAACTGTATTATCGTGTTTACTAGAAGAACTTCGTACCAAATACCTCTGCACATACTGGACTAGATATTGGCGTGGGGACGTTTGGGTACAGGAACTCAGTCACATTGCTGTTTCTACTGGACACCACAACCGACGACGTACGAACTCGAACTAAGAGCTGGAGTGATGTTTTTTAAAGAACTAAAAAAGGACTTGTTTGTAGTGACTGGGCTCCACGTGCTCTCGGAGCACTATCATAGTTTCATTGAGAGTTCTAGTAGTGTTTCGGTCGACGTGTTAGATGGGTTTAGTCATACTGGCTACGTCCGAAACAACAAATATTATTTAGTTTCATATTCTTCGGATGTTACCGATTGGAGAAATTATGAATGGCACCATGAGCCCCAAGCTATCGTTCACGTAGAAGATATGCTGATGTTGCTGGTTGAATATTTAGGACAAGAATTCCAGGTAGAAGAATTTACGGTAGATATTGTCGTTTGGGGATCGTCTATCTCGTACGATGAGGTTGTTATTACAAAGGAAGAACTCGAACAAGCTGTGGTTTTAAAAGTACACAACCAGTGTTAGTAGTTTCTCGTTGGGAGGTTTAGAATAAGTCGTTTAGTTGAAGTAGTTGGTAACAAAGCATAAAGAGAAGAGCCAGTAAATACAACCGGGTAGCCGATTTGGAAGAAGACGGAGTAAAGAAAGAAGTAACAAGAGTTACATAGTACTAAGAGTATCAAGAAGTAGTTTAACAAAAGCGGTTGATAATTGTATCTAAGAGTTTCATGTCCTTGCGCAAACCGAGCGCTAGAGAGTGAGCTCGCATGCTCCCCGGACCGCATTTCCCGACTGTTTGTTCCCCGAAACTTGGTCCGACCGCTTCGATTGGATTGGGCGGGACTGCAGTCGCTGGATTTGGTTCTCAAGTAGTTACCGAGAGTGTCCGGCTTTTGAACACGGACTCTCGACGTCGGGTTCTGAACCTTGAGCCGGTTATTGTTCCTCAGACGGAGTTTTCTCTCCGTAACCGGATTTTGACGGCGGAAATCAGTAGTACGCACAACATCTTCCCGATCCACTACGTTCTTGGTGGAGTACTTCGGACCCAAACACCTGTTCGAATCGACCACGGTTCCGAGGAGACAACTGCGGCGGGAGCGCCTGGCACTAACGTTTTTGCAGGTGACGTTACCCTTTTTGAGACGTGGACCGGTGTTGGCACGTTAGACGGCGTGGTCGACTTTGAGCATTACGTTCTTGATATTGACGATTGGTGTTACACACCCCGGCCCTTGAAGATTTCACTTTGGAGAATTTTTGTCAGAGATTTTCTCCGGGAATTACCTTTATTCCGGGTGGGCGGCATCTTCGAGGACATACGCGGACCCTCTGATAGCGCTCTCTCGAAAGATGAGTGCTGATGAGGAAGACCCTCCTGGGCCTCCCGGAGACGTTATTTCTCCGTGGACACCGGGCACCGTCTGGAAGCTCAGGAACCGACCGGTGTTCTTACAGAAAGCGGTTTACAGAGGGAAGTGCAACGTTTTCTTTGTCAGCTTGAACGACGGCGTTGCGGAACCCACAACCAAATACGTTGGGTTTTCCCGTGCACAGATCCGAGATTGGAGCGAATTTCTCGATGAAAGTTCCGCGGACGAATATCGGCATGTGATTGGACGTGAGGTGCAAGACTACGACCTTCTCCGGATCGGTGCTCCGAGTGGTTTCACCACTGCAGATACGCCTGCGGGGAAAGACCTGCTCGCCAAGGGCAACCCTACCGGACGAACGATCCTCCCGAGCGGGGACGTGCTGCTGACGTCGTTTCTGTACCCTACATCAGAGGTCTTGGGAGACTCTCCTCAACCTGAGAGCGGGGTGCCTGACCACGATACTGATCTCGATGAAGATGTCCTGTTGGGCGACCCGATGGGTAGCGACGTTACGGCTCCTTCCCATAGTTGTTCGATGGTGGGACCGGGAAACGGAAACCTTCTTCCTCATGCTGCGAGTACCTCCCCTGGTCGCGATGTGTTGAATCCGCCGTCCTCGGCACCTTCGTCTGCAGGCCTTAGCAGTTCGTGGAACCCTATTGTCGATCCCCCGTCTGGAGATCTTTTTGGATCCGGTGGGTCCGGTGGTTCTATTGCTTCTAGTTCGTCAACAGGTCCACTTGCCGCTCATGCGTTGCACCCACCCATTGGACACGAAAGTCGCGGGTTCTTTTCGCCTTCTTTCGAACCGGGAACGACAGCCAGCTCTAGTTCTAACGCAGCTGGCGGACCTCCGTCCATTTTCGTTGGAACTGCCACTTTGGGTTCGTCGACCGGAAATGTTCCCCGAGGGGTACCTCCAGTGGCCTTTGATGGTGGCCCTTTCCCTCCTGGTTTCGGCATCGTGCCGTTGCCTCCGATTAGCGTGGTTGGTCCCTGTGGCGTTGACAACCCCGATGTTGACATGAGTGGTGGTGGTTCCCAGTCTGGCGAAAATCTTGCTCTTGCGTCACCGGCTGTTTGCCTGAACCCGCCCTTGGTGACCCCGACTTCCCGATTGCGGAGCATCAGTGCTTGCAGTGCTGCATACCGACCTCCAGCCCGTGATAGAAGTCCCTACGGGAAAAGTGCGATTGTTCGATCAACGTCGGTGACTGGTCCTCCAAAATTTTCCTCGTCGTCTTCTCCTCCCACGTGGGACCGGGTCCGTTACTTGGAGGAGCAACTCCGAGTCGCAGAACATCAGCTGACGGACGTTCATGCTCGCCTCTCCGAGTGCGTTGCGGCAAAGACCCGTGAAGAGACTACGGCTCTCCAGTTGAAGGAGGAACTGCGCGAGGCGGTTGGACGTCGAGACACCTTGATAACGGAACGTGACTTGCTACGTTCACAGTGTGAGGCCGCGACGCAACTGTCGAGAGAATGGGAGAGCACGAAACGGAGGCTGAACCAGATGAACTTGGACCTCAGCCAACAGGTTGGAACGTTGCGGAAAGAGGAGCGCATCCTTTCCGACACGGTTGCGTGCGGTACCCACCGGATCAAGGTTTTGGAGGTAGAGCTTGCACGTGCGAACGAGGAGATCGCGCGGGTCAGTGGGTTGATTCCAACAGCTGAGGCGGAACGGGCACGGGCCCTAAAAGAGACCGACCTCCACGCAAAAGTCCAGGTAGCGGAAAGCGCTCGGTTGAAAATTCAAGTTGAATTGACGGAGACGAAACGCGACCTCTTGCTTGAGAGTGAGAAGAGCGCGGCCGCGCAGCAAGAGATTGAAAACCTTCGCAGCGAACTCTTGCGACTTGCTCCACGCGGTTCTTCAACCCCGGAAGCGGAGTATGAAGAAATCGCTCGAGGCTTGAAAGAGCAAATCCAGGCGGAAGAGACCCGTGGTCTCCAACAACGGGACCGTTTCAAAGAAGAACGTTTGAGCTGGGAAAGGTGCATTGCCCAGAAAGACGCGTCTTTCGCTGCTCTCAAAGACGACCTTGCCGCTCGGTATAAGGAGGCTTCACAGCGCTCTCGCGAGGCGTACGAGACCTCGTTGAAAGAGCGAGACCAACAGGTGAACCGACTTTCGAGCACGGACAGCGCCACTTCGGGCTCGCGTCGGCTGTTGGAACAACAACGCGAACGAATTTCGTCATTGGAAGCTCGAGCTAAAGAGGCTGATGACTTGTGCGACGCGCTCAAGGTGAAACTGTCCACGCAACGCAATGAGTACGAGGCCGAGGTCGGTCGGCTCAAGATAGCGGTCGCAAAACTTGAAGCGAAGACTCTTTCGAGCGCTGGTGGCCTCCATGGACCTCCTGGATCTACCTCTCCTGGCGGTGAGGTTCCGGAGAAACCCGAGCTGCAGGCTGAACTTGAGAAAATGCAACTGTTGTTGACGTCGTTAAAAGTAGAGAAAGACACCCTTTTGTCCTCGAAGGATGGCAACGAGAAGCGGTTGCAAGATCTTGCGAACAGTTTGTCGGAAGAAATCAAAGGGTTGAAAGAAACTCACGAAACGCAGCTAACTGCTGCAACGGCCAACTCCGATACGCAACATCAATTGATTGAGACCCTCGAAGACCAAATCCAGCATGCCAACCGCAAGTGGACTGAGACGGTCGCGGCGTTAGGAAAAATGAAAGAGAAATGTTCTGCAGAGTCGCATGAGGAGATTCTCTCGGTTTCTTCACCGGTCGTTGCGACGGAGGAGGTTGACCTTTTGAAACAACAGGTTGAGACGGTGCGGGATGAGCGTGACCAACTCCGCGCCCAAGTTTCTGCTCTCGAGCGGACGGTCTCTTCGGTTACTTCTCCTCCCCTCCCTGCTGGAGGTTCGGCTGTAGACCGAGAATCGGAAGTTTTACGATTGAAGACCGACCTGTTGGAGAGCGCCAAGAGAGAAGGACGGCTAAAGATCCAACTTAAGGAGCAAGAAGCTGATCATCGCCGTAGTCTTTCGAAAACGCGAGCGTCTCTTCTGAGTTGCCCTCGGGAGCCTCCAGGACTCGAGAACGAACCTTGCACGACAGAGGCCTCGCCTCCGACGCCTTCACCGAAGAAAGACGACGGTTTAGAGACACAGTCACTTGTTGGTTCAGCTCCAGGAGGACCGCCGCATTTTCCGGATGCCGTCGCATCTTGGGACCGTGCCTCGAAGTCGCGAATTGCCTCTTCCGGTGCGGCGCCGGATCGGCTCCTCTCCTCTGCTGGCTCCGGGTGGGCGCTGAGTGGTGCTGAAGAGCATCCTGACAATCGAGATGGAGATGGTCCTTGGACGACCGTCGGCCCTCGGCGAGGACTTGCTCCTGCGCCTCCGGCAGCTCGCAAACTCTCTTCCGTGATGACGGGAACGGGACAGAACCGGTGGTCGGTTGGACCTGTCTTTCCACAAGGAAGCACTCCCTCGGTTCTCCGAACCTCGGCTGCGCCGGGTGGATCTGGACACCCGACTTCGTCGACCCTTGCATCGCCATCGACTGGTCAGCAACATCTGGTTCCGACACCTCCTGTTCCGGGTGCTTCGGTTGGATGCGACCCCGCCGGAAGTTTTCCGGGGGCTGATGAGCGTCACGGGGTTTTGCTAAAGGGAGTTGGTGATGAGTTCCGACGTGCAGCTAAAGAGGCTGCCGCAGCTTCGGCGAAAGAGGCTGTTGAGGCCTTGCTTCCTGCGGTCCAAATGTTGAACAAGAGGATCGACTCGATAACTGACAGCACCTCTGTTGAAACGGGGACCGGGGCTTCCAAGAAAGAAGACCGACGTGTGGTGCCGGCACTTAGCCCCGTTCGTGAGACCGACGGGTCGTCTGCGAGTGATTCTTCGACCGATAGTTCTGATGAGGACCAACACCGGAGGACAAAGAAGAAGAAGAAACGCAAAAATTACTCTAACCGATTCGGTTGCAAGATTCCGACAGGACATAAACCTCTTCCACCACCTCCAGACGGCTGCTCTGATTTTCCGACAGCCCATTTGCCCCATTTTGGGACAAAAGATGAGAACAACCTGTCTCGCAGAGAGAAGCGAGAAGAACGCGCTGTTCTTCTGGATCGCACCCGTGTTGGTGGTACAGGGGGAGATGCGGCCGATGGCAGCCACTCGTTGCCGGTGCCGGCTGCTGGATCTTACTGTTCGGATGAAACGGAACTCAGCCCTTTGAAACCTTACGTTGACCCGTTCCGTGGGTTCGAAGCCCGTCTCTGGACCCGATTGCAGTCTGCCTCACGGCACGGGCGCAGCAACACAGGAGAGCAGGCCTCTCAGTACGACCGAGCTCGCAACGAGATTCGCTATCTTGCTAAGATTCGGGACCGCCCCAATTTGTCCGACCCGCAGAAATTCTGTGGAGGAGTTGACTCTCCGCACCTGGAGACCCTTACTTGTGGTCGTGCTATCCCGGTTAAGGAGGACACCGGCAGTGGGTCTGCCCCCAATAGCACTTCAGATATGAATCTCCTTTCATCGCCCGCTTACTGCGTCGTCCGACCTGAGTCTTCCGCTGAGTGGGATCGTCGGCGAGTAGCGTGCGTCGAGTCTGACTTGCCTCGCCGGTGGCCTCGGGGATATTGCTTGGCCTCGTTGCTCGGTGAAGCTTACACAGCCAGCTTCGAGGAGAACTTTTTGCGGATGACGAGCGGTGCTGCAGCTACGGCACCTCCGCCGTTTGAGCAAATTCATGTCGCTGCTACGTCTGATAGCTGGGGAAAACATCAATTGTACCTCGACCAGCTCCTCGAGAGGATCCGATTTTATAGGTCGCACAATTTCCGACTTGGGCTGATCTCACATTTGAAATGCGACTCTCAAGAAGCCAAGTTTGCGTATACTGAAGCCATCCGGGTGATTCCCTTTAATGACACGACCCTCGAGCAGTATCTCGTCTTCGAGACGGTGCTGGCGACTCGGTCCTTCATCCAATACGACGTTCTCTTGCAAGAAATCCAGCAGGAGTTCTATTTCGAGCTGGACACGCAAAAGATGATGGCCCGTACTGCAATGGGCGAGTGGGCTGATCATTACACACAGACTGAGAAGAAACTTCGCAATGTTGGCTACTTTTCGCGCGATTACCGGTATGGTAGCAACATTTTCGAAGCTCGTACCGCCGTTTTCCAACCGGGGTTCATCGTCAATCTGGTTTCGCGCACTGTCCAGGCTTCCACGGATGGTTGTTTGAAAACGGAGGGATCCTTTCCGTCTGGCGGATTCGTCGCGCCGGATTTACGCGAGGAAGTCCATAGCCTTTCAATGAGCCGGGTTGTTCAGTGGTGCGTTAATAACGCTGCTGTCACTCGCACAATGGGACTGGCTACGCATTACCTGCCGCCTAAAGGGCGAAAAGATCGGTTGTTCCGGGGTGTCGAAACTGGCGATCCAGATGGTGTCTTCGATGAGCCTATCTGCCCGTACAATCGCATCAACCCTCATGTTCACGGTTGGAAAGGGACGTCCCTCGACCTGCTCTGTACCGAAGTGTCTGCTAAGGAGGCGGACCTTTCGTTTCAGCTGCGTTTTGGTACTGATTACGCTGCTGCTAAGATAGCCGGTGCGTCTGACGTCGATATCCATGCGATGACGCTGGCGTCGGTAGACTCGGAAACGGATTACCTTTTCATACAACGCATTGTGGAAACCCACCGTAGTGAGCTTGCTGCGAAAGGCAACGCGAAAGGGGTTCCGAAAGGAAAAGGGAAAAGCAAAGGTGCAAAAGGCGGCAAGCGTGGTCTGCCGCGGGAGTCTCCTAACGGGGTCGCAAAGGGCAGTGCAGAAAACCGCAATCGTGCTTCTGCCCGACCGAGGCCGCCGGTTTCCCGTTGTGGTTCCACGTTGCACTCGTCGGCCGATCACGACACTTCAGACGCCCTTTCTGGATTTGGTCGAGCAGCGGGGACGGCTACGCTGTATCAGGACCGCCAATGCCCAGATTGTAAAATCTCGCATTCATATTGGGTCCTCTCGTTTTCGGGTAGTGGTGGCGTCCAGTCCCTTTGTCCTACCGCGATTCAGCTGTTGCGTGCACGGCACAACTCAAAACATAACGGGAGCAACCTTTCGTGTGCGCGCATTGCGGGTACCAGTTGCCCTGGGGATGGTCTTGTTGTGCGTGCTGCGACTGTCGCGGCGGCTGGCGGAGCGAAAGCTTGGTTAGACGAAAGGCGCAACGAAACAGTAAAACAAATCCTTCAAGAAATCCAGCTTTACAGCATAGCTCTCGAGCTTGCAATGAAGGCCGCGTCTTCGCCGAACGTCGAAGGGTTGAAAGAACTTTGTGGGCCCGAAGACGGCGCTTCCGGGTTCGAGTGGTTGTTGTTCTATGTCATTGACTCCTACGGTGGATGGGACGACCCAACGGTGTCTGCGGCTCCTGCTAACCTCGCGGCAGCAGCCGCTCTTTACTACGGCTACTCTCCTCTGCAGTATTTTCCGCAAGCAACAGATTCTGGACCTGCGTTCTCGTATTCTGCGCCCGCAGGAATGGAAGGTCCGGTAGGGTCTGTGCCCACAGAGACGTCCTGGTACCCAGGTGAGTCTGCCTGTCAGCCGTACTCGTTGTCTTGTTCGGCCGACCAATTTCAGGCAGAAGAACCGACGGGAACTGGACCTGCTTTCCAACTTGGAGCCGGTTCTTGCTACTCTTCGGTTTCTGGAGCTCCGCATTTTGGCGTCCATGTCCCTGCCCCGATCGCAACGTCCGAAATCCCAAGTGCTCCCCTAAGCGGACTTGCCCCCAGCGAAGAACCGGTAGGAGATGCAATTGCTCGCTACCTCGGAACCGGTTACCTTTCGTACCGGGGTGGATGTCCGACCCTCGATCCTGCGCATATTACTCCACTTGATCCGGCGAGTCCGCCGGTAGTACTTGCAGCCCATTTGGGCCTTGTGAGTCCACCGTCCCAGGTCCAGGAACTCGAAGAAAGACAACCTCCGATACCTCCCTTGCATAATACCCGGTTGGGCGACGTTGTTCAGGTCGATGGGATTGGTACTTTCGCGGTGCCTCCTGGCGGACCAAACGAATACATGAACGGCCTTAGCCTCTCTGAAGACAATCCCGTTATCGCGACTGTGCAAGCCGGTTCGGTGCTGTTATACCGCCCTTTCCTTTCGGAGGAGTTTCTTGCCGAAACGGTTGGTCCGGAAATTGGGAATGAGCAACTTGGTGAGGACACCCCGTTCCCTGAGTTACCTCCGTTTCCATCAGCAAGCGACCGGGTCGAAGACAACTTATTCGACCTTCCACTTCGCGACCATTCTGGTGCTGAATCGGACACCGACGCGGTTGAAACACATCTTGTGTCTAGATTCCTTGCTGTTCGAGCCGTCGCGGCGCGAAGAGTTCGCCGGGCTCGCGACAATCTCCGTGTGTCGCTTGCAGCGACAGAAACAGCAGATGAGCTGGCACAACGACAGGTTGCCCCACAGGACGTCGCGTACTGTATTTCGCTCCTTGGCTCTGTCTTGCCGGCGGTCACCGATGAGGATGGTTTCCGAGGATTTGTGGTAGAAACATGCGAGATCTTTGCTGACCTTCTCGATTTTCGCCGATGGCGAACCTATCGAGGGAGCGATGGTGTTTTGTTGCAGCGGTTGCGGACGCGCTACATCCACGCAAAAGTTGGCTGGCGGGTCCGTCTGCCTGAGTTGTTGCAGACGACACTCTGCTGTAACGAAGTCTTTGGGTACCTCTTTTGGTCCCGGCAGTTCTTGTTCACACAGTCATTCGAGACGCGTAGGAGACAGGCGTGCTGGTTGCCGGTTTCACAGCACCTCTTCTCGGTAGGTGTGTTACCAGTCGCTCTTGCACACGCGAGAGACGCCCCGTACATTTCTGGGTTGGATTTGCCTGCGAGAACTTGGGATTACGTCGTGCCGCGATACACGCCGTTTTTCCAAGAAACGGTTTCTGGCCCGGTCCCTTCTCCGACCCAATATAACCCAGTTCTTCGACTTCAAGCCCATCAGCCGTTGCACTTGATAACAAATTGCTCCAAGGTGAGGAAGGGAGCTGAACACGTTTGCGTGCATCAGTTGTTGCCTATTCGCACCATAGAAGGACCGCTCGCCGAAGAGTCTTCCGCTTCGCGGTTGCAGATCGACCCCTCCATTTGTCCTCCGACCGCTACGCCTCTGGTCGTGTGGCGCCTTGATAATCGGACTTCTGAAAGTAAGCGTTTGGCGTCGATAATAGCAACGAATGGCTCGCATCGGATCGTTGTTTTTACGACAAACACGACCCGCGGGCCGGTTACTGAAGTAGAGGAATCTCTTGCTCACTCGTCGAGACCCGGAGCTGGGTTTGTTTTGGTTCGTGTAACCGAACACGAATATCGGAATGCAACACTTCTCTGGAAGGCTCTCCTCACCCGCGTGTTCCCTCGGTTCGCACAAGAAACGGTTTTCAAACTCGGGCTTGACCCAAAACTCCGCGACGACCCCGTCCCGGCGCAGCGGGTGGTCACCGTGCCGACCATCTGTTCCGAGCCTAGCGCTCGAATCCTCCGACGTGGGGTGCGATACCATTTGATCACGAACGACGGTCGGTTTGCCACAGATGGCGTTCTCCTCAAATTTCGACAACACGGTTATTGTATCAACGGGGTTACGGAAATTGCCCGAGAACAAGGGGGCTATCCGTTGGAAACGGTTCGCTTCGGTTCTTCGTGGCCGTTGGTGCTGTGGAATGAAACGCAGGACCGACATCCAGAGCACTTTATTGCCGCTGCGTCGAAAACGCATTTGCGCCATGTACATGATTTGGTCGTTATTTGCTCTGAAGGATTCATCCGACGGACCCCCGCTTGGTGGGCAAAGGCACAGACAATTCGACTGCTGCCCCTTACCTCCCATAATCGGGCTTCAGTGTCCGGAGTCAGATTTGGAGACTCAGCCATGGTTCTAACAGAAACCCTTTTGACCAGTCCGTCTTTCCCGATAACGGCTTGCATTGCGACCTTCGTTGGGCCACCCGTTGAGGATGAAACTCGAATCCTACCCGTTAACGAAGCAGAGCCGTTTCTGCCGATCCACGCGCGACGTGTCCTTCCTCTCACCGCCGCTGCTGTTCGCTGTTTGCCACCGCCTCCAACAAGTCCAGTCGATAGATATTTACTCGACCCTTCGTCGCCAAAACTCGAACCGACACTCGTCCAACCTCCGTTATCACCCGGCACTGCAGCTGTTTCAGTCAGTGATGCACCTTCCGGCTGGTCACAAGTTTCTCCATATTATAATACTGAGGCGGATAGCAGTCCTGGCTCCCGATTCTCGTGGACTCGTCGCATTCCTCGACGAGGCGAACCTGAAGGGCCTCCGCCTTCAGATCCAAGTTCTGGTGCGCCGAACGAGTCCGCAGATGAACTTGTTGCTGCACTGCAAGGGACGGACCAGGTTGCTGAGAAAGGAGGTAACGACAACCCTGACGTTAATGTTGCTCATCCTTCTGCCCCGGCGTACCCGGCTACATTCACGACACAAGACATTCCTCAAAATGATGGTGCCGAGGACGGAGACAAGGATGTGTTCTTCGACGCTAATAACTCGGCAGGAGGCCTTGATAGAGCGCAATTGCATTCTTTAATTGACGATGCTTTCGCTAGTTTCACTACAACAACCGATGCCCGAGGACCGGGGTTGCAATTGCAACTTACCTCCGATGCGAAAGAAGATGTCTTTCATGATACCGAGAGAGACGATAGTCCTTCACACGAGACCTCTGCTCCTGTACACAGCTCCGTGCCCCAAGGGACTGGAGCAAAAAGAAATAGCAGCACCTTGCGCGAGGCCTCCGCAACCGCAGAACGCTTGCTGCTTTCGGAAACTGAAGATGACTGTCCAACGCCATCACAAACGAGTTTCGACTCTGCCACTAGTGTGCCCCGACCGGATAAACGCGGCGTCTCGCTTTCTCGTTCGAGATCGTATGTTGTTGTTACAAACAGCCTCTCCGCGGCGCGGCAGGTCGACACTCTTGCCAAAGAAGGGATCGTTGTCGATGACGTTTTCCGACAACACACCGACATGTACGATTTGAATAAAGTCCGACGACTTTTCGGAGAAGAAAGCAATTGCAAGCAACCTTCGCGCGAACGTCGGTACCTTGTTCTTTGGGTTTTTGGGGACGCGGATACGAAGGATTTCCCTTTAAAAGCCGCAGAAGCGCTCCGAGAATTTGACCACGACCTTTTCATTGTGGCAAAGGGTGCTCAACCGACGCTCGACAGGTGGTTCGAAACAACCGATCGTGTTTTGCCTGTCACCGTGATCCCTACGCCTGAAGATACCCGCAGCGACTTAAAGGGGCGTCGAATTTGGGCTACTGCCCTTGCGTCCTCCGGACCTACGGAGCTCTATTGGACAGAAGCAACAGGAATCCGTCTTCCGATATCGGCTCTTGCCACCGTGCAACGGAACGCCCTTGCGGTCGGGATACCAAAGAACGGCGTCACCGTCCTAGGGGGAACTCTTAATCGACCGTATGGCACTTCCGATTATTCGGTGAGAGTTTTGCCGCAAGAAGGGATTTTGATCCTTAAAGTCGAAGGAGGCATTTCGGAAACCGACCTACGCTTCGCGTTCCCTGGCCTTGACCCTTCGGTTTGGACTTGCATCACGGCGGCGCCGCACTATAGCACAGCCCCTCCTCATGAAGATTCGCGTGCTGCATATCGGGAACACCTCCTCCGGTGTATGCACTACGAGTCGTCGTCCATTCAAAACGAAATCAGACAATTGCACCGACGAGTTCGCGAAAAGGAACGGGTTGCCGTGTCAGATGCGAACTGCAGTCTGTATGCCTTTTGGACGTTCCTCTGCCTGCTCTGGCACCTTGGAGGCGGTCTTTTGTTTGCAGCTGCCCGTTGCGATTACTTAGAAATGCTCTCCTCTGTCATTTCGTTTTGCGCTGCAACAACCGTCGTTGCTAAAGACTTGCACCGGAAAACCCGGTTACGTCAGTTGCAGGAGTGCCTCCACGCTTCCGTGTACCGCGTTGGAGGCGTTCCTCATGAGTTGCGCACAAAGATCGGACTGCATAAGCAAACCCAGCTCGCGCAAAATCCATTTGGGAAAACGGCGGACTTCGCGACGGATCCACTTTGCAACCGAGTGTGGCTCAGTGTACCTTGCGGCCCGAAGAAAGACCAAGTAGTCGTGACGTTGGCTTTACTTGACAGTGGGTGCTTCGTGTCACTCTACTTGCTTGGACACTGTCTGGCATCGGCATATTTCCTCGCGGCCTACGGGGTGCCGTTTGTCACAATTGCGGGTATTCACGAGCTCGCGAATTTGGGAGCACCAGACAGGCCCCTCCGAGAGATCCTCCGTTACGTTTACACTGATGTACATTTTGGCGGATGGACGATTGCGCAGAAGGGTTATACGTGGTGGAAACTCGGGGGTGGCAGTCCGCGAGTCAGTGTGGCGCAGGGTGCAGCTCCGGGAGCTGGGCGGACCCTCAAATCTGGATGGGATTTCGCGCAAATGAACAAGGATGGCCTTCCAATTTGCCACCCTGCGAAGGCTCCAGAGATGCAGGCGCGGGGGTTTGGGGCCATGGTTGTTAGTTGGCTCTACCCTACTGATTCATACATCATCGGCCACCAAACCATGGCCCGAGTTGGATACAGTCTCCCACCGTCTGGACCTGGAGAAACCCTTGGTGCGTACCTTTTTACCCGCATGTACCACGAAGCCACTGGACAAATTGCTCCATTGCTGGTCCCGCGGGCCCCAACAACGTCCCGCAATATCAATTACTACGAGATGTTCTGCCGACAAAAGGGCGTTGACGCGAAAGATCGTAAAGCAGCAAGAGGAAAAATCGAAGAAATGACAAAAGTCATCTCGCCGCCACAAACAGTCCAGAACTTCCATCGACTTGTTGCCGACGTTGAAGTTGCTGCACAACTCTCGACGTCACCTCTGACTGACGGTGCTGCAGTTCCGGCGACAAAGGAGCCAGCTGAAGCGAGCTCTCACACTCGTGCAAACGGCCCCGCAGAAGAGAAACTTCCATGTCCTGTTTCAGTTTTCGGGCAATATGTTGCTACCGACTTGCCGGAAGTCGATGTCGCTAACCTTTGCAGAGCGACGTCCCTCCCTTCTCCACATCTCGAAGTAGGAGCACATTCTGCGTACGCAGCATCTGTCGCCGAGTATGCATCTGCCGTTACCCGTGATTTCGACGACGAGGAAGAAACGCCCTTCTTTTCTGATGACGATTTTTCGGACGATAGCGATGAGGATGTGGAGACGCAAGCTTACCGTGCCGCGCTTGACACAAGTTCGCAACCGGGCATAGACGATCCATTACGGCGACTTATGTCGGACCAACAAATCAAATCTTGTAATGAGTGGGTGCGCGACGCCGAACACACCCGCCGACTCCGTGCCACCTGGAAACCTCGTCTGCTTGCCGGCAGTGGATGGACGATGGTCGTCCTGATTTTTTTGTTGATTTTTTCGATGGCCGTCGGGTTGGTCGAATCACTAAGGCGCCCTCCGTCCTTCGTTTCGAACGCGGACCGACGAAATAAACCAACGAAAACCAACCCTGAGCCGAAGGACCTCGGGTTGTGGGAAAACGACGTTCGTACCTCTGCACAAATCGCTTCGTCGGTGCTGCGGTCCGACCGCACTGAAGGAGCCGCGCAGCAGGATGCCGCAAAGGGCTACTTTCAATGGCTCCTGTCGAGCCGCCTTCAGAGGTTTATGCCTTGGGTTTTTAATGTAACCCTTGCACGCCCGTTGCGAATGTTCTTGGGATGGATGCCCTCTCCGCAAATTTTCTGTGCAGGTACCCAGACATTCTTCGGTCGCCTCCAAGATCCCGGGTTGACAACCGACGAGATCTGCGATATCTTTGGGCAGGTCGACCCTTCGCTCGCGGACGATCCTGCCGTCCTCGCGCGGTTGTCAGACCTGGTTTCGGCTCACGCCCGCGGTGAAAACAGTACCCCGTTGTCGGTGCTGCATGACGGTGAAAGTTCGTTCCTCACGGACAGTGACCCGGATTTCGTTGTCCGCCAATATCGTCGAGCAGGACACCCGGACCTCGCACCCGTTTTACCGCCCGCTGGTGATGTTCCTGACTTGCAGCCCGGCCTCTCTGATTCCGAGGACGAAAATATTTCTGGTAGCGTTCGGGTCGATGGACACATCCCGGTTACCCCGTTATTGGAAATCAGCCCGTCGGGGGATCCTAGTTCTGACTTCTCACCCACCGACGCCGGTTCGGAAACGACGGAAAGGGAACAAAGTTCAAGCTCGGCCCCGTGTGCCTCGCAGAACCGAGCGGTACATCACACCCAAAGTGCCAGGGCATCCCAACGTGAGGCAGCCGAGAAAAGGGTCAAGTTCCTCAACATGAACATACGCGGGGAGCAATTCTTGATACCGTACGTCGACGATTTGAACTTCGTGTTCGTTTCCGCGTTGCAGTTGCTTTTCCGGCTCATCCTTACCCTGGTGCGCAGTCTCCAAACCGGATGTACGTTCAGCCTTAAAAAATTGGTGATAGCGCAAGTGGTGGACATGCTAGGGTGGAGGATCGACGTGCCACGGCGTTGCAGGGTAGTCGACCCGGACAAGGCTGCCGCGATTCGCGCTTTCAAATGGGATGCTGTGTGTGCTAGCACAAAGAGTTTAACACAATTTTTGGCTATCTCATCGTATTTGCGCGATGCGTTTTACGACCTTGATACCGATTACCTGGCGTCCTTCCAAGACCCCAAGAAACATAAAGGCATGAAGGGTGACGCCAAGGCAGCGGCTGCTTTCGAAAAGTTGAAAAAGGAGCTTCCATCGTCCGTCGAGCTTTCCGAAATTGATGTTCCTGCTGCTCGGAACTGGTACCGCGCAGCACCTGGCGAATGTGGAATTCTCCGGATCTCTGTTGACGCTTCGTTGACGCGCGTCGCGTGTTTCGTTGTGCAAAAACAAAAGATTCGCGACCGATATGTCAACCGCCTGGTCCTAGCCATGTCCCGCAAGTTCTCCAAGGAGGCCAAGAAGCGCGTTGGCAGCCACTCCCTCCACGTGGAGATTAAGGCCCTCGTCTTCTTTGTGCGCGCAGTCCGGGCGAAATTGCCAAAGGCCGCATATGTGTTGCATTTTGACAACTCGGTCTTGTCTCTCAGTCAGCTTTGGTCGGTCTGTGCAAACGGGACGATTATGCGTTCACTTTTATCGTCCGTTACCGAAGTCCTTACGGCGCTGTCGCAGGACGAATCATATTTGGTTAATGTCGGGAGAGACGGCAACATCGCCGACACAGGGACGCACCAAAAACCGCTCCCTGAGGACGTGAAGCGGGAACGTTTCGAAGATTTAGTGGACCTCATCAAACAACTCTACGGGAAAGACAAACTCGCCATCCCGAAAGTCGAGGCCCCAGCAAATGATGATGCCCCTCGTCCTCTACTTGCTAAGCGATACGCTTGCCTTTGCAGCGCTTCTGTTGCCTACCACGACCAGTCTTGCGGCGCCCTCCTGTCGAATGGGCTCTCTGCTTTCCGATACGGCGCCCAGTTGTGCGCAACACACGCAATTCGCAAGTCGTACCTCCAGGCTAACGTTCCGACCAGGCACCTTTTCCGCTTGAGAGAGCCAGGTCAACTCGACGCACTTTCAAGGTACAGTGTCCAAATCACTTTCCCGTCTACAGCAGCAGATGTCGTCTGTGCCCCTCCGCTGTTGGTTTGTTCGGTAGAAGAACTCGAACAAGGCTTCGAATTGGTAGTAACGGCTGTTGGTTCCAAAAGCGTGTCCGTTACCCCTAAGGTCGTGGTGACATGTGTTACTTCCGGTGTCCGGGTCACACCCCGGTTTCTCGTCGTGGTCCAGATTGAGAACTTCGAGCACGCCGACGCCAGTCCGGAGCACTCGCTGTTAGAGCCGGAGTTGCGCCTGAACTTGCTCGAATACCGAACCAAGCTCACTCAGGGCGCGTCGGATGAGGAAGTCGAGCGGAAAATTGAAGAGCGCCTCCAGAAAGCTCGCAATCGCAGCCGCCTCTCCTATGAGGATTGGCACGCCTCCACAGCATCACTGTTGATGGAGCGTTTCGACAAGACATTGCCTTTACTTGTAAAGTGTATCGTTGTCAAGTCTTGTCTGGTTTTGGGTGAGGCTTTGTGGACGGAAGGAGTAGAGTTCCCAACAATCGAAATCGCTCGCGCGTACCATCCAATCAAGCCCAACTACACAAATTGGGG
The DNA here is from genome assembly GCA_905178165.1 of Amoebophrya sp. A25. NCBI lineage: Eukaryota > Dinophyceae > Syndiniales > Amoebophryaceae > Amoebophrya > Amoebophrya sp. A25. The sequence continues at coordinate 346,588 of CAJINU010000082.1, forward strand.
ACGTTTTCGGAAAATCCAGCTGGAAGGAATCCTCGCCAAGATTTTGGACTTCCACAGGCAGGAGATGGTTCTGGAAGGCCTGCTTGCTGATTATCTCCCTTTCGTGCATGGCGTTCCCGCCCACGTCAGCAGTATGTTTTTGGCTGTCCGGTTACGAGACATACTTGCGCGACTCATATGCGAGGCGGTAGAACTAAACAAGGGCTTTATGTCGGCCGTAATGCCGCTCTTCGCCTGTGCTGACGTGTGGAAACAAGTCTTGCTGGCGCTGCAGAAGACCTCCGCTTCTGAGTACTTGTCGTTGCGTTCTTCGCCGAGTAGCTCGTCTTCATTGGGCGCGAAACGAGGAGTTGTCGTCGACAAGCCTACTGTCCCCCTTGAGTTGCCTTTAAAACGACCAGTCTCACTGTACGTTTTTCGGGTCAAATCCGACGCGCAAGATTCGATTGCGTTGACCCTTGCGCCGAAACGGTCTTTCCCGCCGGAAGGACGACGTGACTTGCGTTTCCGAGGAGTGTCTGAGCAGGACGCGCCTTACTTCAGATTCCAGCGTATACTCCGTACCCTTTTCGCGCCTGCTGTCCACCCTCCCCGGCCTTGCAACTTCGTGGTTTACGACCTTGTAGCTGGAGCTGACAACCGAGAAGAATGGGAGTCACTGGCTAGTCGACGAGGTGGTTATCGTGTCGACATGATCCCTGCGGGACGCGTTTGTTTTCCAGGGTTCCCAGTAGCCGGGTTTGAGTGTAAGAATTGCGTCCTTACTCACATCGATGGATGCGCGAATTTTTACACGTGTGGGCGAACGGGCGTTTCAGCCGACGATGTTAAACGACAAGCTGCTGGTCCTTCGGCACCTGAGCATCCGCCTCTAGATCCAGACGATGCCCTTCCGCCTAGCCTACCGATACCTGACGAAATTGCGGTCCAAGACCAAGAAGAAACAGCTCCGGAAGCGACCCGTGAGGAGTATGACCGCAATACACGCCAAAAGCAAATGAATGACTTATGTGCGTCTATTTGTGACGGACTGCCTCCAGACTGCACCGGCCGATACTCTGCACCTTCTCCCGAGTACGCTGTATGGATGTCGTTGTATAAACTTGCATTCCCCGAAAGTAGGCTCCAATCAATCGAACAAATCCTTGTCACAGACGGACGAAACGAAGTAGCGAATTTCCACGTGGAGATACAGGAGACCGTCCTTCGTATTGCCATGATCCGAAACGATACCATCAGGTATTTCGGATGCGTCCTTCCAGGACTCGTTGCGCTCCGTGGTTCTGGTGTCGACTGTGCGGCGCACACGCTGTTGATCAGTTTTAAGCACCAGCCAACCTTGTACGCAAACCTCCCGCCAACGGTCTGCCACTCACTTCACGCCGGATCTCGGCTTGAGCTCCCTCACATTTACGAGCTCGAAGACGCCCGAGCACGGGGAGTGCCTGAGACTGGGTTTGCAGGAGTGCTCCGCGCAAACCGTACGAAACGCGGGCAGCGTACGACAGAAAGAATTCTTCGTCAACTTATAGCGGATGCAAAACGGTTCGCATTCCAAGGCGGCCTCCTGTTAGTCCATCGGGCGCATAAAGGATGGCTCTTATGGGTGCCTAACGCTGTTGTCGAGGAATGCCTGGGTCTTGAAAAAGTCTGTGTCTTACGGCGGATACTGGACTACTTTCACACACAGAAAGACCATTGCGGTCCGCTTGCCGTCTGCCGGTGGATGGAATCCAGGCGACTACACCACGACGATATTTTGCGGCATGCCCGGGATTTAGTGGCTTTCTGTTTCGAGTGTCTCATGACCCGTTCAGCAGTCCCCAGCCTAGGTTTGCCTAGGGGAGACAAAGCAACGACGCTGTGGCCGGGACGGACCTTGTTTATCGATTACATGACGCACTTGCCGAGGTCGTCAATGGGCAATACGTCAATTTTCACAGCTGTCGACGCAGGCGGACCCGTTCTTTGGGCCACGGCTTTGCCAGCAGCCACTGCTAAGGCAGCGGCTAGGGAAGTCACAAATATCAACAAATATGCGGAGTGGGGCGGCTATGAACTTATAAGGTGCGATAACGGAACGCACTTCCTAGAGGAGTTCAAAGATGAGCTTCAGTTTTTACATACAGAAGAACTTTCAAAGAACGCGCCGGAGACCCGACATGGCGGCTGTTGGCAGCCGACTGCCCAAGCTGTTGTTGAGACCCCCCATGCCGAGATCAATCACGGATTCCGAACGGCATTGTTCACCGCAGACTGCTTCGTGCGCTCAGCAGAAGGCATGCTCGAATTTCAAGAAGACCTTGCTGTCACAGATTTGCAGAATGATTCTTCCTGGGATACGCGGTTGCAGGGCATCGTCCGCCGCCTCTGCGATAGGCCCCGCTTGTCGGACGGCGCTAGTAACCTCGTAGCGTACCGCGGCCGAGGTCTTCGCGTACAGGCCGCAGAGCCGCATCTGTTGTGCGTCCCGGTCACCGACCCTGCGCCCGCCGAGATTGGATCTTCGTTGGCAACAGCTCTTTGTCGCACAGTTGCGGAGCGCAGAGCCCAGATGGATGCAGCTAACGTTGTAAAGCGTAAGCAGAGAATGGGCGATGTGAGAAACGACCTTTCGCTCTGGTTGCGCAAGGGCCAATTCGTTGCACGATTGAGGCCTTCTCCCAAGAAGTGGGAGCCAAAATTTATTCGCCAATTTTTTGTAATTGCGAAGGCAGCGACAAATTCGGCATACATCGAACGGCTCGACGGTCGGACATACACGGGCTTTAATCCGATATCGGTCAGCCAGATTGTGCCGATCTCAATGGCTCTTTCCGCTACGCGTGCATATCTGGTAGGCAACGGATTAAGTAACGAAGAGGTCAACAAACAGCTTCGCCACCTCTTGGCACTTGGCGTTGTATACATTCCTGAAAATGCTGCGATCTCCGAGCTCAGAGATGCAGACACAGCGGCAGGAGACATGTTCAAAACGTTCACAAACGAAGCGGGTACGATTGTTGGCGTCTGGAACGTGGATGGCCTCAACCGGACGCTCGAGAATTTCAGCCGATGGCGACGCCTTCAGCTTCTCTTGCGAACGACGCACATCCTTTTTTTGCTTGAAACTAAAATTTCGAAACGAGAAGAACATCGTTGGACAGTTGCACTGTTGGAACTCGCTAACAAAACGTGTCACCACGATTGGAGTGTTCATTTCGCAAGTTCGGTAATGCGCCCCGGTAACTTCGGCGTCGCAGTCCTTGCTCGTCGAGCTACACAGGCGTCACTCGAAACCGGAGTCTTGCGTAGTACGGCAGTTACCGACGATTATGACGCTGCAATCGAAGGACGAGTCGTCACGGCGTCGACTCCGAGCCACACATTTGTAGGCGTTTACTCGGTGAACTCACGGGCTGGACTCCGACGGATAAATACGCGCGAAATGTTCGACAACCGCTTGTCAGAGTATCTGTGTGGTTTACGGGATGATGTCGGACGGGACCGCCCGATTGTTGTTCTCGGAGATTTCAATGCATTGTTTGACCTCAGTGCAGCGGGCATTTCGCCGAAGGCACCAAGAACGGATGAAAACGCAGAAACAATTCCAAGCTTGACGGAGCAAGAACATCATTTATTTCACTCAGTCCTCGCATTAACGCATTTTCGGCGAGTTTCTGCAACACAGGTTGACAGAAAGGACGGCTGCACATACACGCTCACCCCACCTCGCTGCGATCCATCGATCGGCTTTTCATTGGACCACTTGCTTATCCATGGTGCCGTGCGTCGGGGACCGTCACTACAGTCCCGCTTTAGATTTCTTCGACCCACGACTTGGGAAACGCAAACTCCAGAACAAGAACCGCTAGAACTAGCAGTCTTGCAACCGGTGTATAGCGATCACGGGTCACTCATCACATCTGTGGGACACTAACATCTCAGGGATGCCGAAGAGGCGTTGGTCAAGTTTATGAGACACGTCCTCCCTGAGATGTCAAGTTGTGGGGTCACCAACAGATTGTAGATGAGATGGCGCGCTACGATCCACACAGAATGTACACGAGTGACGAATGCAAGAATTTCTGCAACAATTTCAATTCGAAATACGGTTCCCTGCACTCGTGAACTGCGAAGAAAGACTCGTTCTCTGTTTGGAATTCCTCGTCTTTCTTGTTTGACTGTGATAGAGGAGTAGATTGTAGGTGCTGTTAGATCACTCCATCGTAGCTCTTCGTCTTTTCACCGTTAGAGATGGTTGTTGCCCGCCCTTCCGACGGTGCAACCACGTAGATTGTGTTGGATTGTATCATCACAAAGGCAGTAAGTGCGTTCGCCTCTTCCGTTTGGATTCTCATGCTTTCTTCCCATCCAACACACAGGAGCTAAATACTTTCGCACGGTTGCTGTCTAGCCCGCGCTACCTCTTGAGACATTTTTTTATTGATAGATATATATCGTTCCACATATTTGATATCCATACTGGCTTCACATATTGTCAACTACATAACTTGCAGTTACTCCGTTTACCTAGTTTTCAGATCGTTTGTTGTTCTTCCTTATTGATTCGATCTAGGCACGGTGTCGCGCATAGAGTTCATAGAGACGCGACCTCTGCGCGCCTCTTGAGACGTAGATATACTCACCAGCTGTGAGTATATTCTTTTAGGTGTCCTCTCGAGACCACGTTCCTTTCGGTACCGTCAACAGTTAGTCGCATATTCGCTACCACTCATATCACGACATAGACTTTGCACACACAACCGAGCCCTAGAGACGATTAGATAGAGCGTTTAGGTTGACCTCCGCAACCTTGGTGTTTTTGGATTGCCAAGTGACACGACCGCTTTCGACATCTTCAAACGATCGTGTATCTCGAGATTCCATGACTAGGGAGTTAGGTCGACCTCTGCGGCCGTATTTTGGGTAGTATTTTTCCAGACGCAACTCTCTCTCGAAACGTTGCTATTCTCTCATTTTCTTGATGCCTCTTGTTCGCCTGTGGTCCAACTGTCGATCAGAGTCCTGTCTTGTGCTGAGAGATTGAGGTTCGGGTATACTCTTGGTTTTCTGTCTAGGTGATCCCACGTTCTTTTCAGACCCTTGGAGGGCGAGTTACTTTCACTTCCCCACTAGGCACCTTCATTCACTCATTTGCGCACTCATTTATTCATTCGTTTACTCACTCATTCTGTCACTCACTCTGTCGCTTACTCACTCACTCACTGACTCATCCATCCACTCACTCACTCACGCACGCACGCACGCACGCACTCTAATCTCAGAAGTTATAGGACCCAAATACGTTCCGTGGTTTCCAGGGAACATGAGAGAGTTGGACCAATGCGTCGTTGACACTATCGGAGGAGGTGAAGGCCTCATCGCCGCAGACCATCCAGGATTTAAAGATGAAGTCTATAAGAATTAAGAATGGATTTTTCAAAGATCTTGCTAGTGCGAGTGCATTAGAATTGATTCTAAGAATGGGACATTAAGAGATCCAGTTTGGGGATGCAAGTCAATCAATCAAAAACTAGTGTAACGTGGGAGGGCGAAGTCTATATATAAGAATATATAATGGATTCAAGGACAAAGACGTGGACGAAGTGTATAAGAATTTTTAAGAATGGTCGCGTGTTGACGATGTGGCAAACTTAGGTTTGCTGCTTTAACTTGCGGCTATTTAATTCAGGATCGCTCTTCGTTCTAAGTAGCCCTATAATTTTGATTACCAGGCGAAGAATCACTACCGACCATGCTAATAAAAGCGCCGCCTCGAAATCGCAGCCCAAGCCACAAGCTATCGCTATGGAGAGAAGATTCCTCATACTGAGTATACGGAAGAGGAGGTACTAGATACCGTTGCTTTCTGCCATCTTCTAGATTACACCACCGAAAGAACATAATCGCGATTCACGTGGTTCCTGTTCCACCTTGTATGTAATCGTTACATCTCATCTTTGATGTGATAAACTGTCTGTCTCTGACTACTCTCTGCGCCGATGATAAAGTTTAACTTTTAATTTCTCGACTGTACATGATTTCATCACTGTGATAAACTTTTCAGGTAAAAGTATGGAACGCAGTGTACGAGCGCTTAACAACGCTACACCGCGAATTCGCATGTGACGAGTATAATACCGTCTTCCCAGAATTACGGCCTTAAATTTAATCCATTTCATTATTCTTGGTCACACTTGATAGAGGGCAGCGGAAAAATTTGAGTAGCTGCACTGGCCAAATTTTGGCGCTTCCCACTGTGCTCGTCCCGACCGCCGTATGTATCGCCGTGCTGTTTCACGCGTCTTGTCTGGGGGGAAGACGCTGCGCGTCCCGCTCTTCTTTCTGAAGAGCCGGCCCCAGGGATGGCACTCGAAGTTCTCGAGCTTTGAGACAGTTCGCGGATATTTTTGCGTAGCGTTACTCACAACAGGCCCCAAAAGCCGCGGGCCTTTGAGGCCTGAAAGTCTCAGACCTTATTTTAAGGCTTTTCCTGAGTAGAGGGCTTTTGAGCGAACAACTCCAGCAGGCCCTACTCAATGAGTAGAGCTACAGGAAAACCCTCTCGAAAGCCACTGGCTTATCAGAACGGTTTTCAATTTGAGGATCTGACGCTCTCGCTCACGCGACAAATTAGAACTTAAGGCTTTCACTATCACTCCTCAAAATAAATCCACTGGTTTTTGAGGGTTGCTCTGAGTAGCCGCACTCAAGAAAAGCCTCAAGTTCAATTTTGTGGTTTTCAATCCTCAAGATCCACTGGCTTTTGAGGGTTGTTTTGAATAGCGCTACGAAAAAAAGAACCTCAAGTGGGGTTTTTGCGTTTTGGTTTTTAATCCTCAAAATCCACTGGTTTTTGCAGGTTGTTTTGAATAGCGCTATGAAAAAAACAAGAACCTCAGGTGGGGTTTTGGTTTTCAATCCTCAAAGTACGCTGTTTTTGAGGGTTGTTTTGAATAGCGCTACGCAAAAAAGGCTCCAAATTTCAAGTTGAGACTTTCGGGCGGCTTGTGGAGTTAGTGCGTTGCTGGCGCTCGCTTGTCGATTGTTCTCGTGCCAGTTCCTTCAGTAGAGCCACTCAAGTTTTTGCGCCCGTTTTCGAGTGCTTTCCGCGAGTCATGATCCACTTTTTCGCCCATCTGTAAACTGTTTCCAAGTAGATAAATGGACACAGATGGCGCAGGAGATGGATTGTAGTGCGTTCTAACAGAATTGGCGCAAGAGGCGGGCTATGGTCCTAGACAAATACCGCAACTTGGCGATATATCGGAGTATTGTAAATTAAGGGCTGCAACAAGAAGTTGCCCTATCTACGCGGGTATCTATGGCCCGTATGCTTATCTCAAGGGAGAAAAGGGTAGAAGATTAAGATCTGAATCATGCTCCTTCTTCTATGTGAGCTAAGGATAGAAAATTGCAATCCCTAAGTAAAAGTAAAACCGGATTTCAATTAAGGCCAGTTGCAGGTTTACTCAGCGCGAGGGACTTCCTGAACGCCCTTGCTTTTCGGACGTTTTGCTCGACACAGTACTTGCAAATATTTACTAATAAATATTGAGTAACTGATATTTATACTAGTTTCCTTTTCCACCTGCCACTACAATTATTGGACACTTAAGCGATTTCCATGCTCCTGCTGTGCACGTGGCTTTTTTCATTTTATGGACGTAGACACCCTCACCCACAAACAAGCTAATTACATTCGTCTCATAGGTATATTCGTCATGGTGGTAATCCGTTCTACACGCCAGAACCTGATATTTGTCATGAGCTGATAGTTAAGGCTATCTTGACGGTGGGAACTTAAAAGAGGGGCGCTATCAAGGAATTTTCAAGCGACCCCCCTTTCATGACCCCCGAGAAGGAAGCTCTAAGATAGGTCACGTGCCTCTCCTCGCGGACCCCGACTTTGCAGATTTCACCCAGAGAGTGGGCTTGGCATCACTCGGTATGATATTGAATAACGATAAGTATTCCAGTAATTAAATTCACAAAAACATAGAATATAAGAAACGCAGACATACGCATAGAAACGCAATCAACATCTCCCCTCAGGTGCTTCCGATGAGGAGATAGTCAAGCTGGCTTCGATTTACTGGTTTACTGTAGAATTTGGTTTGGTCCGCGGTCAGGATGGAAAAGTTAAGGGTCGTAGGCCTGTTGCCCTTTGTTTTGACACCACTAAGTCAAAACATAAGTGTTTCTGTTGCCGTTTGTTTTGACCCTCCTAAGGTTGAAAAGAGGATAAGGTTGAAGAACGGGGAACAAAAACACCAAGACCCTACCTCTAAATAAGTGAAAGCTATGGGTGCAGGGATTTTATCCTCATTCGGGGAAATGGAATGGGCTGCAGCTGAAAAGCCAAGTGAGGAATGCTTATGGCAGTTATTGACGATCCCTAACCTAACCTAATCAGTAACCTAACCTGATCCCTAACCTAACCTAACGATAGCCAAGTAAGGATCCCTAACCTAACCTAATTATTTGTTTCTTTTTCTAGTAAGGGGTCGATTGCAATTTGCTCCTGTTTTTAACTGAAGAAAGGTGCTGATTGATTTCATTATATGGGTAGTTTCTCTCACAAACATATTCAAATGTTTATTATGGCTGTGAACCACAGACCATACGATCTAGGTGACATTTTCTTGGTCCTTCATGAAATACAGGGCTAGTTTTACAGTAGTTGTAGTTGTCTATACTAAAATGAATATCTATTTTTCCTCTAAGAAACATAATTGAACCTGAACATATTACCCTAAATGTTGATTATTGGCGTAGGCGTTGCCCTATCCCTTCTAAGACAGAGGATAAGTGGGGGAATCGCTCGTGATTATCCTGACCTGATGAACCCGAAAGTGGTCGACTTCGACCCACGCGCGGCAGCAGTGCAGCCCTATCCGATTACTACTTACCTTATGTCCCCACATCAATACAGAACGAGAAACTTCTACTGGATTTTGATATAGATAAGTACAATCATATACTACCGTTAGACTTAGAGAAGGAGAACAAGGAGGATCCATGTCTTTCTATTTCCCCATCTACTCCTTGGCAGGGAGTCTGTCTATGTAAATGAGTAGTTGATGTTGAGTTGCCTCTCCTCTTCTATGGATTTGACCTGAAGTTGCCTCTCCTTTTCTATCTATTTGAACGATTTTGAGTTGCCTGCTTTCTTCTTCTTTCTAATTTGAAGCCTATTTTCTTCTGTGGTGATTCAGTGGAGAGCGTGAAGGAGAAAATAAGCACTTATTGTGATGGCATGGAGCGTAGTTTCCATCCGGTGTATGATACAATTACTTATGGCCAAAGAGGACTTATACATAGATTCTTATATTAGTACTAGTTTTCATTCAGTGCAGCATGGACCCGTATTTATCGTAATATTGTTATAGTTTATTTCATCCAGTGTATGTGATTGTGAATCATGTGTGTTAATAAAACTACTGCAAAAATTGACTACTTGAAGAAATGAGCTGGCAAAGGCTTCATCTTCAAGAAATCTGAATCTCCTTCTGCTCGAAGTGCTGCTTGTTGTTGTTGAAAAAGTAGAACTCAGAGAGCATTGATATTATTTTCTCGTCCCCAAGTATTAAGCTTCTAATCACATCAGTCGGTCCAACCATCCCGACATATTCGGAGGCTTCGGCGCTCGAGTACGGCTGATATGCAGGCCCAAAAGCAAAAGGAGTACTTTGCCAAATTAGCGGAGAGCAAAAATTAAGACTTTCCCTTATTCATCTTCGGGAGCATCTCACAGACGTTCGCAAGGGGGAAACGGTTGCAGGATGAGTCTCGAGATGGATAAGGATGAGCTCTAAAAAAGGGAATTCGCGGAAGGGTCTAGTGACGAGCAAACAGCCTCCTAGTCCTAGAGCTCATGACGATATCTTAAAAAGTAGGGGAGAAGGAGCATCTCTTGTTGTGGTTGTGTATGCAAAAGGAAATGAAGATAGTAGAAGCGACATCCAAAATTATTATTATCTTACCTGATGTGTCATCGGTTTCGATGTTGTGACGCCTCCAATTTTCATCATACTGGTATTTATTATCTTTATCTGCCTCTCCCTCTCGGAAGATTCACTACGATGTATTAGAATCAGCAGGATTTGCTAAAAACAAGAACAACACCTCACATAATCTACGAACACTAAGTAGCAGAGCTTTGTAATACATTTGCAATTAATTCTATCTTCATCAACAGGATCCTCATGAGTTGCGCTGGTGTCATGGTCATCGAGTTCGAGACCTTAGTGTTTATCCAATCTGTCACTATCATGCATGATATTTCTTTGTACTTCTGATAGCGAACCGCATTGCATAATTCTAAGAGTGTTTGATACATGAAAAAAAAAATTGTCACACTGCTCCTCGTTCACCGATTAGCGAGAGCGTGCACACCTACATGGGACGCATCTTGTCATAGAATCAAGAAGCGGAAGCGCCTGCCACTTTCTTAGTTTGTTCTGAACAGATTACTTAAACCTCACTTACTTACCAGAAAACCGCTAGAAACAGAAAAAAAATGAAAATGCCTTCAAGCGTTAACCCAACACCGCGCCCCCCATTAAGAGCGGGGCACAGGCCCCACTGTAATAGGAAGACCACGAGAGCGCCCCGGGCGCTTGCTTCTGGAGCAAGCGGACGCCTTTCCCCGGTCCCGCCCGATGGTCGTCGGACCCTGAGGAGCGGCCTCTCGGACTCCTTGCCTCGGTGGGCTTGGCGCTCCTCCTAGCAGTGAAAGGCGCCCATCTTCGTCGCACCTTGGTCAGAAAGACCGGGGGGCGGCACTGGAGCAGGGGCGCCGGCTTCTGCCTCGGGGTGTCCCTTGGCGTGGTGCATCGGCTGAAGGTGGCGGCCAGCCTCCCCTTAAACGTCCTCGAAAAGCGTGCGGGAAAAAAAAAAAATTTGGGCACCAAAGGGGGCCAACCCACTTGGCCTTGTCTCTTTTCATTCTAGCGCTTCGGACGCGATTAGGATCCCCATTCTAGCGCTTCGGAAGACCCCCGTTGCGCCACCGCCTTTGGTCCCATTCTAGCGTTTCGGACGGGGCTCGAGGTGAAGCGCCTAGCCGCCCGCCAGAGCGCCCCATGAATGCGGGTTGACATTACTAAGTGCCTGACGATCTCTCTGCCAATGCGCTACCAAGTGTTCAGAATGTGCGAGTTGGCGCATTCCTGGAGACTCCAGACGCATCGATCGCGGGGGCCCTCCCATTTATTGGGCGCCCTCCCTCTGGTGTTCGGGTCTTGTTGCTGGTCGGTTGGCGCTGGCAAATCGTTGCGGCTTGCTGGTAGAGCGGGGCAAGCTCGTGCGCAGTGGCCCTTGGCCCGCGCGTGGAGCAGGGGGAACTCAGAAACGCAGCAGAGGCGGCTCCGCCTGAGTGATCGGATCAGCCTGCAACGCGCAGGGCGAGTCTCAAAATGCATTTTCAGCCTTTTTCTGTTTCTAGCGTGTGACACTGAGGCTCTCTGACTTCAGTGACTGAACCACTTCACTTCAGTGACTGAACCATGCATACTTCACTTCAGTGACTGAACCATGTATACTTCACTTCAATGACTGAACCATGTATACTTCACTTCAATGACTGAGGTATGTATACCGATAACTCCTCCATTGGGCTTCTATGTATAGAAATAGATTCGCAAGACCAGGGTCAGTTGTATTTCCAGTGCCATGGAATTGAAGTATAGCAACTTTGAAGATTTCGATTTTAGAAAATTCGATTTTGAAGATTAAGATTTATGGCGCCACATTGTCGCTATACTAGTCAATGAAGAGACGGTCCTAACGCAAAAAAAAACTACTACGGGTGCTACAGACAGCACTATCATGGACGCACACATGACGTGGCTGCTGGTCTGATTCGTATTCACATGGCACCAGAAAAAAATACAAACGCAAAAATTATCCGAGTTCCGGACATGTGCTTGGTAGAGGACATATTGTTCTCCCTGGCGATGGCGGTCCAGTTGCAGTTTACTCAAGTGTAAAAAATAAAATAGAGGCTCAGAGTAGAGTATCTTGAACAACTACTCCCGCCACTTTACACCGAAGCAGCTGAGTGAAATGAACATGCTCTCGTAGGTTTCTCTGATTGTTTCTTTATTAGCATCACCATGGCCGACTTCGTTGCTTTCGACACCAAGGAGCTCTGTGCGGTGACCCTCGTTGGGGGTTGTTCTCTCGCAGTTGTTTGCCCGATAACGCGGTGGAGGAGTGTAGGATGGCTTTTTGAGTTGGCTCTCCTTCTTGCGAATCTAGTGCCGGGACCGACTGAAGGAGAACCTGGGGATTCAAGACGGTGTCACGATGCTGAGGTTGCCCAGTGTGATTCTCGGGAATGCAGTTATCGGCTTCCTCGTTGCACAAGTTTTGTGCATTTTAGCACAGACAATTGGTATAACCGCGACAGGTGCCGGAGCAACCGCGTCGATTGATGAGGAGGAGTTTTTCAATGGCGTTGGTGCATGCATTTTCATGTTCGCCTTTTTCTGCTGTGTCTACTTACTTTGTTGCCGTTTTCCATCCAGCCCTTTCCGCCTGGTCTCCTTTCCGAGTTCTACTTTGTTGCCGCCAGTCTTTTCCGCTCTTGGAATCATCAAAGACGCCAGCGCATCAAAGGATTAGGATGGCTATTGCGCTAATAAATATTTGGTTTTGGGGTCGGGGTGGAGCAAAGAGGTCGATACTTTTCGGGGTCCGGAGTGGACTTCTGGTGCCAAGTATACTTTGTCTCAGTATCGGACTAATGTTGCGCGTCGCGGCACTGTGGACAGCAGGCAGTAACTTCACGCATCTGATACAAACAAAGCGACATGAGGGACATCAGCTGGTACAGCAGGGTGCGTACAATTACGTGCGGCACCCGTCGTATCTGGGCTAGTTTTTGTGGAGCTTGGGCACACAGATCGCACGCTGGAATCCACTCAATTTTGTGTCGTTCTTTGCGATCGCTTACACTTTTCTATTCAGTCGGATCCGTGCCGAGGAGCACTACCTGCTCCGATTTTTTGGAGAAGAGTATGCCGATTACGCGCGCTCAGTGCCAGCGGGGATTCCATGCGCCTCCCAGCTTTCCGGTTCTGCTGTATGCCTTCGAAGAACAGAACTTCTATCGACCTGCAATATTCTAACAAAAGCAGTGTCCTCGCCTACTTGTCAACAACATTGAGGACTAAGAGAACATAGTTCCAAACACAGGCAAGCATAAGCTTTTTTTCCAAGATATACGTAAAAATATCTGGATGAGATGAAATATGGCGACGCCCGTTGTTGTACTGGTCTTCCCTCTTCTTCGTGTAGCAGCATGGTAAGTCGATTCCTCAGAGTCGAGTCAACAAGTGTTGATATTGACTCGATGTCCGGCCGGTAGGCTACAGGTGAAGTGTAAGACTTCTCTGCGCCCACTCCAGCCTAATGACCTACTTAAACTAACTAACGTACTCAACGGCCTGTAAGAAGCTACTCCAGGAAAAAGGAGCGGGACCCCCTGAGCTCTGAACCCTATCACTAACCTAACTTAATCGATCCTCTCCTGGTGCCTCCAAAAAATGCCTTCGTCGTCTCGGTTCTATACTACTTGCCTGGTCGTTTGCGGAGGATGGCTAGTTTTGCACGTCCTCTTTTCGGTACCGTCGCATCACCGAGGACTCAACGCTTCTCTTCGTGGAGGACTTACTTGTAAATTCTTAAGTACCACCTCCTCCACGAAGAGAAAAAGTGGAAAGCAGACGTCAGCTCCTACAACCATTATTAAGGCTACTTACTCGAAGTCGAGGACAACTAAGCGTAGCACGATTCTATAGTTCTTGAAAAAGAGAAGAAGGAAAGAAGGGCCACCTGCTAATTAAAATTTCTTCAATACCCCACGAATGGGCACATTACTACTACTACTATCTTCTCGAGATGGATCACTCCAATTCTGGTATCTATTGGTAAGCTCTAAAGAACCGATGAATAGCGAGGAAACAAGAACATCTTCTACTTCTGCTTCTACTTCAAGAACAAGGAGCTCTTCTACTACTTCTACAGCTACAAAAAGTAGACCTGCTCCTAAAGTTGGGCTGGCCATTGCGGTGCATCGACCCAAGTTTCGCTTCCTATCTAGATTCCTGAGGGAATATGCCAGGTGTTCACCTGCTTGGCATGCTTTTTCCCTTCACGTGGTTTTTAGCGACAATTACGGCTCATCTCTCGGATTGCCCTTCCTTGTGAATAGCCGATCTTTGTAAAGAGAAGTGACGATCTTCTACTAGGTACTACGCAAGTATGTAGGTCAGATCTGGATAGCTGAAACATATCAAACTCAATAGCTGAAGGCTATTAATATAGTTTTTCCCTCAGAGCAGAAGTAGGTGTCGTCCCAATTTTGACCTTCTTTTGATGGATTGTTGCCGCGCTTTCTGTTGTTAATGGAAAAATGGCGAGAGTTGCCCACTAAGACAAAAAAGATCTGCGGACTTTCAAGAAGGCATTGACAAGTCTAGACTACCAAGATGTTGCGGCATTTGCGCACCCAGAGGTCGACGATCTCTTGGACTTGGGTACTAAAGCCGCTATGGGTGAGGATGCTGCAAGAGATCATGATGGTCAAACAGAAATCGCCCAAGCACCAGAAATTAAGCTTAAGGCAAGTCAGCTTCTTTTTACTACAGCTATCTACTTGTAGCAATCTCGTGGCGTTCACAACTATGGATGCTGAATGGAAAATGAGGAAGCCACGACCTCAAACTCTCTCAAGGGTTTTGGGGAAAGGAAAGCTACACCCGCAGATAGTGATTGACTGGCGTTAAACAAAACAGCGGCCCACGTAGTCCGTATCCTTGGTATGGATGATGTTTCTCCTTCCCTCGAGATCAGACCATCGCGGCCGTCCCCTTGAGGGGGACGACCTAAAGGCCTTGAGGGGAAAACGACCTAAAGGGTATACGTTTTTACGGGAGAAAGGATGGGCGTGATGGTCTGGCTAGAAGGAAAAAACGCCTTTCATACCTGGCGCGCGGTAGTAGCGAACGTTCCGCCACACTTACATAAGGCGCAGGACGACACGCAGGCCTACAGTTAAGGCTCATCCACATTGAATGTGCAGTTAAGTACTTATATGGAACTTCTAGTTCTTCATCTAACTTCAAAGTAGTACGAAGCGATGTTGACTTAGCAATATTCTCCTGCTTCGAGTACCTATCCAAAGCGGGTCAGGGATGTTGACAAATGAGGGTTGTCAGGGACCATTTTTAAAGAGTACTAGCACCAAATTTAAATTCTACGTGCGCTACGAGGCGGCTAGGCGAGGCGCCTGCGGCGGCGGGCAAGCAAGACTCAGGTAGGGACAAATCGAAGGCTCCCGAACGCCTCCTCGACACTCCCAGACGCAGGTCTGGAGGTTGCCGTACGTTCGCGCGCCAACTCGCGGACACGACCTCGCCATCACCGCGAGCTTGCAGTGGCTCACGCATGTGGACGGGGCGTGTCGACGCGGGTCGTGCGCGAGTGATGCTAACAACGTCTGGGTGTGGGGGCGCGGGGAAACTTTTTGCTTCCCGAGTGCCTCGCCATCGCTGGCAGGCGCTCAGCTAAACGCACTAAGCAGGTGGAACCTTTTTTACCCGGCGTTGCCCCCCGGGGAGCGCGCACTGCGCGCACTCGTATTTATAAATCTCAATAAAGCAAGCTTTAAATTTCACATAAACTGTAGCTGTGGAACTAGTAAAAGTAAACTGTCATGGAGGATGCATGACTCAACCGTAACTGTCTTAAGGGTAGGCTAAAGGTGTTCCGTTTACCGTTTGATAGATATTAAAGAGTTTGCTGCATCACAAATTCGTATTTTTTTGCAACATGTGCCACGATCTTCCCACCTGAAGGCCACATCTTCTTGCTGGAAGATTACGTGGACTCCTCTATAAGTTAAAGTAAGTATCATGTATAAGTATGGGCTAGCTATGCTTTGTGGTTCTTAATTATCTAGTTTCAGTCACAATATCTGAATCTTTCTTTGTGCTCTTCACACGTCACTAATCATCGCCTTCTAATTTTGTGGTTGGAAAAAGTGGTACGGGATGGTACACATGTTGGATCTACCATTAGACGAACGACCTGAATTTGGCGCGATGCTGGACGCTGAGGTTTTGATCAATAATTTCGAGGACGCTTGTAGAGGAGGGTCCTCCAAGAAGGAGGTGGTGGACCACTTAGAAGAGCAGAAAGAGCAGATGAAGGAGTCCTCCTCTATTAGGAAAAATTCGGACCGTTCTTGTAACTCATTTTGAGAAGCATCTTTTGTGCATGATACCACTTATTGAGGGCGAAGGCATGGGAAGGCAAAGGGGGAACGCCATTCCCCTATCGACGTTGTCAATGAGGGGCGGACTCACTTGGGCTCTTTTTTAAGGGGGAAGCACGCAGCAGATGACTTCCAAGATGAATATCTGTAAAGTCTAACTCTAGTGCTACCCCGACGCAGTTTTCGTACTTGTTCGAGCGCGCATTAGTTAAGAAAGGTAGCTTGGTAGTTATTCTTATTTTCACATTCACTATCTTCCAATCTTGTTCTTGGGTGTTCGCCAACACCGAGTCTCCTCGTCCCTTGAGCATCTTCGTTCTGAAAGGTGGAAGAAGATGACCAACGGGATGAAAGAAAGCCACTCAGCACTCACTCGACCTCCACAGGAGCAGCTAAAGCTTTAAACTAGAGTTAAGACTCTCACCAATTCAGCTTCTCTGACTGCGCCATCCTTAAATTGTAGGGGGATGCATTCTTCATTGCCGGGAGTGGAATGCTTTCCCATAGTACGTATTTTTATTTAAGGATGCTTGCGCTCGAGAGTAGACGAATTACTGGCGACAGGCCTAATAGAGAAAGAAAGACAAAGACGCTTTCCAGCAGCTGCCGTGAGTGACGACATTGAAATATACAATATATCCAAAACGAATTCGTGGACTGGCAGGTCCTACGATCTCAGTTTGATGCATCGCTTATGGCGCGTCCAAAAGCACTTCTACGCCCAACGAACTAGAGATAACGGTTACCGTGACGACCCGCCTTGTAAGAGTAGCCTGAAGGAGCTCCACTTTCCTCACTCGATATAGTCGATCTCTTTCTTTTAACAGCAGTACCGGAGATCTTCTCCTGCAGCCTAAAGAATCAATGTCTGTCATAGAAATTCTGGAAATCTAACTGTCTTTCTTAAGTAGACAGTTTATGACTTTGGACGATCCCTTTAATGGTCAAACAATGGAAATCAAGAAGACCGTCGTATGGAACATCCTACTATGCTCTCTAGCTACTTCAAAACAACTACAACAGCAAGTGCTCTTTTTCGTTCTGCGTGATTGAAGACCAGGCTCCATGCATATTGGCATTCTACTTCAGATCAGTAACGAATGAGTCCACATCTACAACCTGTGGATTAGTAGAGTAGTCTTTCTCAAACCCTAGCCCTACATACATTCTAACTCACACCTTGACAAAGGCAGTAGACGCCGCCAATGGAGCGAATCGTATCCGGTTGTGGCGGTATTTACTCTCAAAAAGAAGCCTCCGAGATCCCCAGGACCGTCTCTCCGCATCAAAGTATAGATGGGAAAATGCGAAGTTATCCTTAGCGGATGGAAAAGATGAAGACAAACTTTTTATTAAGGGCCTGAAGTTGACCTCATCCTCACCTCCATGAACAACAGCATGCATCTCTAATATGGAGAAGTTTTCAAGTAGGAAAGCCATGAATAATATGCGAGCTACTAGATGGGGGTCAACTTTCAACCCATAATGTTACGTCACTCGTTTCTTTGCGCAATAGCAGCAGTGGGATGCAAGAAATTGGACGACCGGAACCAGCTCAACTGTTGGTGGATGACAAAAGTAGCTCTACTACCACTAAAAGTAAAACTAAAAACTGCACCACTTCCACTACTAGTATGATCAAGAGTAGCAGTAGTCCTCGTGCTTCAACTTCTTCTTCCTCCACAGTGGTTGTGCCACCTCTGAGCAATAATGAAATGGCCGCAGCAGCCAAGCACTTGGACGCAAACGTGATGCACAACGTGCTGTTTTCGTGGTGGACGGACTTACCTCTGGTAAACTTGACCCATATAGCACCAGCCTGGCTAACAGGCCTGGCGTTAGAGAAGGGAGTATTGAATTAAGAGGGGTACTCGTCAGTCACTTTTCTGCAGTGTGAAAATACGAGCGTTCTTTTTTCCATCTGTGATACAATGTAGGCAGCTGCCTCTTTTATTCCCTGTGCAACTGTATTATAGCTTGAAGAGAAACTGTATACCTAAATCTTTCTCTAATTGAAGCTGAGCAGTTTGGAGACAGCAGTGAGTGAATATGCGGTCGTGGAGGTAACGGGAGAATCGTCGTCCTCTCCTTGCAAAGGAGAACAGAGTACGAGTAGGTTATGGCTGTGAGCTTGCCATGTCGTGAGCTTGTCACGCATGTTAATCTTGTCACAACTACAAGGATCACGATGTTGATAATGTTCTCTCTTAGGCTCGGAAGCACTTCTTTGCGAGTGAAAATTTTGTCCGAGTACTTCTAACGTGACAACTGGGCATCATGGGCGCCAACGCACTTCATAAGATTATTTCCTTTTACTCCTAGTCCAAGTCATCTACTCGTGTAGTTTCTTGTATGTGAATCGTGGTGTATATAGAAGTTTTTCTAAATTAGGACGATTTCGCTGGTCTGGTGTCTCGCCGATACGTAAGCGACAGCATCCTACCCATGAATGGGCATGACAGCGGAACGTGGAAGAAAGTGAATAAGTAGGAGACGAAAATCTTTTATCACTATCATACTTTAACTTTAAGCTGTTATCTACTTCAAAAATCTGGTAATGATAAGAGATGTTCCTGTCTTCATAATACGGTGGCTCTTGCGAAAGGATTGTGCGACAGCAGCAAAAATGCAGATGATAGTACAACACGACACATAGAAGATCAAGATGTTGAGAATGTTGCACTTCTGTGTGAGCACCTGCTAGGTGTGAGACCTGGATCCAAATCAGAGGACGCGGATTCAACGGGCGGCAAGATGAATTAAGGCAGCCCTGGGTATTTCATTTCAACCGGCTTCTATTTTCTCAGATCATTCCTCTTTAAATAGGTTGAATACCTACTTTACAATTGACAGGGCTGAAGAAGAAGATCCTTGTTTTGTACAGCTTCTATAAATTTCTCAGATCATTCCTCAAGAGACAACTGCTCATCAAAAAAGTTGAGGAATGATCTGAGAAAATAGAAGCCTATGACTGTGAAATTTGGTTCCAAGCCATTGAGGCCATACCCGACGCATCTCCACGTGTCCGGCGCCAGGTTGCAAGCAGGGAGTCGACTCCTGACCATCAGGGCTGTCCAGTCCTGACTTTTTCAGGCCCATTTTGGGCTTGGAACCAAGTTTCACAGTCGTAGGCTTCTATTTTCTCAGATGATCACTCCGCAATTCATCTTTGAAGAAATATTTTTTCAATGAGATAAGACTTAAAAGAATTATTTATCATATTTCAAAATGACCTAAACCTAAAGGTAAAGAAGCGAGAATGAACGTGAATCAACATCGTGAGCAGCTCTAAAAGGAAGTGTCTACATCGTCATCGTCAACAACTGCGGCACCGTTTTCTTACCGAGCTCTCGCGAGGCACTTAGAACACGTGAATTTTGAGATAATGGCTTTTATGAGCACTCATGCACGATGATAGCTAGTATTTATTTTTCCTACTTCTGGTAACTAAGTTAGTTGTAGTATTGACACAACTAGTGGTAAATTAGAAGTTTTAGTAGCTTTCATTTTCAAGGATTGCTGTTTCAGGCGCAGAGATTCTGTGTATTGAAACACTCGACAATATCTACATCTTCGTCTACTTATTCAACTGGTATACCTCTAGACTGGGTACACGACTACTACTACAACTACTACTCACTGCTTCATAAAAAGAGCTTCTCTTTCTATTTCGCTTCCTCTAACGACAACCACTACTTCGCCGTCATGGTGTTTGGGTACCGAATGCGCGATGTAACTAACATGACTGGAAAAGCACGCTGGGGGAGCTATCTTGAACATCCACAGTTAGGCAATGTAGAAGTAGTTGTCAACATGTTCCACATTTAACCGTCTATGCAGCTTGTCGAGCAAATGTTTGTTTGTCTTCTATTCTGATAAAAATAAGATAGCATAGAAGTACTAGTAGCAGTTGTACTATTGTTCCTTTACTGGCAGTACGTGTACGATCTGCTGCAGGTAGAGGATAATAAGAAGAAGAACCCTCTCCATTTGTTACTATTTTTTTTTGAATAGAACAAAGATACTTTTTCTATGTGCAGTAGTTAGAGGAATTTTTCCTCTTCCTCTAACACGTCTCCTGAAAGGACCTTCTGCGTTTAAGAACGACGTGATAAACGAGAAAGGTAGGCGAATTGGCGTCAACGATGTGATGCCGCGGCGGAAGAGGATAAACTTAAGGCTACCGCTGGAGCATGTCCTCAGCAACATGCAAGTATGATCCTTGGTTCTCTTTTTTATTTTCTCTACCCTGCGGAGGCAACCTGATTGACTCCTGATTGACTGACCGCTAGGTGACTCGCCTCTGGTCTATTACTATGGACGATCTTTTGGGGGCTAGGTCAGCGGGAGCACAGGCGTGCTCGCACAGTCCAGAAGTTCCTCCGTTCTTATCCAGCGCCGCCGCCCGTTAGACGGCCGCACACGGTTGATCGATTGACTGACTGACTGAGTGACTGCCTGACTTTCTCCATTTGGAAAGGGAGCCAAGGACACTCTCAGTGATGCACCCGCGGTAGCTCTAATAAACTGCGACTCAGGATCTGCAGAAGCTCCGGACTTCAACGTCAATGGCACATGCGTTTATGTTCGTTGGTCAACTAGAACTACTATCAATATAGAAGTGCTAAGCCTAAGTGCTAGTGTCCATCTTATTTCTCTTTCTCAGCATCTCGATAGAAGTACCCTCTTGCTGTAAAAATTGATACAAAGAGGAGAGCCAGCAGGGGGGGGGTGCGAGATGCTGCAGGGTGGACCTAAGAAATCTTCTGAAATCAGATTGAACCTGAAGTCACGTCGTGCGCAGAGTCTAATGGGTACTCTTTGACGGAGAGCTGGTTTCAATCAAAGAGGGCAGTCCGCTGTGGAAATTGGAACCTTTGTTATGGGGGGGTCGCGATCTTCTTGGTAATGGTCCTCTTGAAACACCCTTGGCCTTGGTAACAGTCTTGCTAGCGGTGGTCTTTACCTCCGTGCTTGGTGATGTGCCATTGCTGATTCACCAACATTGCTGATTCACCATGACTGATTTACCATTGCTGGCTTACCAGTGGTCGTGCTCTTTGCTTTTTTACTTCTCCCTGGGAGCCTCTAGTGAAATTCAACGACGAAGATTCTACTGTTAGACTGTCGAAGTAGAAGTTGAAGTTACATTGTATTGCTCAGGAGATTGATTAAGGTGGTAAACGATGACGACCCCAAGATGAGGACCCTCGTCGGCCACGTAGGATGAGACGAGGCATATAATCTGGATTCCCGGTATCCAAGAAGACCAAGACAGCCAGAATTTTCTAATATTTTGGGTAAGCGATGAGGCGCAACGGAATGCAGAGAGTGGGAAGATGCCTGCCTTCAGTAAGGATAAGAGGAAAGCGCCGCTCTTCATCTTTCATGCGGATCATGAGATGATTATGGCCTATCGTGGATGAGTACTCGGTTTCTAAGCAGATTTGGCCAATACATAGCTCCGAGAGAAGTGCTCGACCTCGTCTTTAAGTAGAATTACTTCCTCCTATGATACATTTACTACCTTTTGTTTTTTTTCCTAGCTACTCCTCCTCGCTCCTCCTCCTTTCCTTAGTTACTTCCAATATGACAGGGTTACTAGAAGTGTTTTGCCTCACTTTAATATTTTTCCTAGCTAGCTTTCCCTAGGTCGTACCTACCACGCGATTTTGGTGGCAGCTCCTTAGGTAGCCAAACTCATGAGCTAGCAGTGTTCTCTCTCTACTGCTGTTAATCGGAAGTTTAGCTTTAGGAATCAATACTAGATGAGAACGTCATCTACCACGAATTCAATTTTCGAAGACTTCAGATGACTCGTCTCTGTTCACAAGAGGAGTACCATTGTTCCCCAATCATAGTGCAAAAAGCGAAAAATGCAAATGCTTCCACCTAAAGATGAGACTGGGAGTGTCCGTCTCAAGAGTGCTCTTCTCAAAGAAGGAGTGCGCTATATTTTAAAGAGTGACCATCTGAAGAAAAGTAACCTACTAGTCCTAGAAATTGGTGTTTCGTCATATTTCAGTCCCTCTTCCTCTACTTCAAATGAGTAAGAAGTAGTATCTACTTTGTATATTACAACTAACTTACTAAGTAGAGTGACTTTCTCTAAGAGGAATCGTTGGGGCGATGCGGGTAACCAGCAGTGGGAGAAGTTCTTTGCGGAGAACAAGAACTGAGAATTAAACTAGATTTACTTACAGTTGTATATTTCTGTATTTAGTATACCTATAGCTATACTTCTGTTGAAGGTGATGATCGAACAGAGCAGGATAGTCAAAATCAATGTCAGTGCGTGCTTTGAGTAAAAAGAGCAGATATGAAGTGTTCGGACACGGAAGTCCACAACAAGTCACGACTCCGTAAGGCATATATTCGGAGGACACAGTGCACCTGCTCCACAATAAGTTGCGACTCCGTAAGTCTAAGTTGAGTAACATCAACGTCAACATGATTGAAATAATACAACTTTGTCACGAGGTGGACTCCGAGGACTGTCAGTCTCACTCACGATGGCACCGGATAAGGATATCAGCAACATAGGTAATCATGTCACGACTGGTGCCATCAGTCAGAAGCAGAAAAAACAGTGTCACTCCAGAAGATAAACAATCAGATACGATAAAGTATAAGTATTTGTTGCCATCGGATGACATGACTCAGAAGGCTTGATATAGGACTTCAAGTGGTGTTCCAGGAAGATGCGGGTGTTCCACGCTGTGCCATCCATCCAGTACCCGCTACTCGATGATGATCTATGTTCCCGCTACTTGATTCCCGCTACTCGATGATGATCTCTATTCCCGCTACTCGATGATGATCTTTGTTCCCGCTACTTGATGATGGTAAGCTAGTACAACTACCGCAACTTTATTTACTGCTCAACACCACGTTCACGTTGTTTATGGCTTCTGAACTTCAATTTATGATCTCTAAGATAGGTAGTTTGTTTTTGTTAAACATGGAAAAGAGTAGACTTTTGCTTAACTTGGAGAAAAATACGTTTCGTGTTTTCTACTTAGGTGCGCCATCACAACTTATCTGTCTCGACAACAAGATCAAGCTCCACTTCTTCCCGCGTGTGGCAAGAAGCCCAGGTGGGGAGCGTCTAGATTATCATTACCGACAACAAGAAAAGATGAGAACAACAAGACAAGTTGGGTCTACTTCTACATCCTCCACTGGATAGCAGTATCTCGCTTAGCTGCGTTTAGGTCTGTTGCCTTGAGCTAGCTTGTAGTGGTGTCGCAGCTAGATTGTGGGACAATATGTCGGAGACGCCGCGAGAAGCGCAGGAGCAGCAAGAGGGAACCCAGAAGAAGATGGAGCATCCAGCTGCTGGACGCTCGATCATAGAGGTCGATCCGAAATCTACTGTTCGAGCATCTTCGGTAGACGAGCATCCCGTGGAAAATGCTGGTGCAGGTGCCGGAACTTCCGTCTCGTCGAAGGCTTCTAAGAGTAAGATGAAAACTACGAAGAGCAGCGCCACCTGCTCTACAACTTCTAAGAACACAGACTCGAGCGCGAAGAACAAGGTCATTAAAAGTAGTGCTTCCAAAGCTGGATCCGCGTCAAAAAACGCTAGAGGTTCTAGCAGTAGTATAGCCGCTTGCAAAGGTGGATCCGCGTCAAGGACTATATCTCGGGTATCCCAATCGGTATCCAAAACCGGCACCACTAAGAAGATGGCAGTTTCCATGAAAAAAACGGGAACTACTACTTCCGCGGAAGGGGAACGCCTACAACAGTTGGATGCGAAAAATCGACCACGACCCTCACATGATCCTTCGGCGATACAATCGGCTAAACCTAGTAAGGTGGAGATGGAATCCAAAAGCGTCGTCAATAAAAAAAGCAGGTCAGGAGATGTTGATGTTCGCACAAGTGCAAGTTCTAGCAGTGGTGGCACTCCAGCATCATGTGCGATCGCGAGCAGCAGCGGAAAAATAGACAACTTAGAAGATGCGTCCTCACGACAGATCGCAAGTCGTGCATCAACAAAATCGCCTATGGGGCATGATCAAGGACAAGGCGGTCGCTTCGAAGAACAAGGTGGTGAGCAAGCGTCCAGCCAAACATCCAGCCAAGGAGAGGATAGTATCGAAGACAGTGAAGATGAGCTTGTTTCTTCGGACTCAGATGATGAGCTTGTCTTGGGAGATTTTGCCACATCATCACTGGTCGATGAGGGTGAAGACGTGAGTCAGCACATTGTCCAGAGGACTGAAACAAGTAAAACTAGCAGAAAGGGCGAGTGTAGTAAGATTACCACGAAGGGGAGCCAGAAGAAAATATTCGTCCCAAAATCGCCAACGAAAAAAGTAAAAGACAGCAAGAAGAACCAGCAGAGAAGTCCGCCAGCAAGGAAAAACGGGAAGTCGCCGACGCACCACCCTGCAGAAGCTCGAGATGAAAAGCGTACCTCCAGTAATCCCACTCTCACAAAGAAGGAACAAGATTTATGCTCGGATTCGCTAACCGTAAGCAGCCACTTTTTTTGCACCAACATCGTTAGAAGAACTTTGATAGCAGTTTCTTGAAGTTTACCTAACACAGACATTCACTTCATCTTCAAATTGTATGAGTAGTTTCGGCACACTTTTTCTTTTTGGATTTCCACAGTAGCAATCTAACAATTGAACTCGCCAAACTCCGAAAAACTATGCGGCCACCTGGTATCCGAGGCAAGAGAGAGCTGATTTCAACGGTAGAAGAGTGCGGTCAAGAAATTAAAGCTTAATACCTTAATGTTAATGATTCGTATGATCTTCAGATACAGAGGGCTTTCAAGTACTTTATAAGGAGAAAAGTCAAGTAGAGGAATATGGAGTATTACTATGCCAAAAGCGACCATAGAAAAGTGGCACGTGTGTGCCACTTTATGTACGTTTTTTTGGCCAAAAAACCACTTTGCTAGATTCGCTTTTGGCATAGGGTTACTCCACAAAGAGGAGCCAACAGATGGATGCTTCTTCTCAAGGTGAAGAAAGAAAGAGTCATTGACATTAGGTTGGGAGCTCTAAAGAGAGCAGCGAAAGCTCGTGGAGTATTACGATCGAGAACGTTCCTCGTTTTGGCCATGTTGATTTTGGGGAAAAACTCAAAGAAGTGAGTGCAGCTTTAGGGTTGGGGATAGGAGATCTAGAGGGTCAAGGAGCTGGTCATGAATCGAAAGTGGACTCCTCGTCAGGTCAAGTAGTCGGTCCTCGTGAAGGTATCATATGCCGATTAATGCGAGACGGTGCTTTAACGCGGAAAAACGTTGTACTATGGTCACCCTTTAGTTTGTGTTTCTGTTTGTCCATCTCTCTCAGCATGTTGATACCCCTTTGCCCTGTATTCTCATGAAGTAGTACATGGTAAGGAGGACCAGGTCATGGAACCGAGATGATGAACAATTATAGGCGACTCTAATTGTAGCAGCAGAGGAGGCATTTGAAGTAAACTCAGACGGCCTTGGCGGCGAAAACGATCTCTACGATGCAGATTTTATAGACGACTCCGACGTTAAGGGTACTACAGGAAATCCCCCATTTTCAGAAGCATCTTGTTCCCGTTTTTAGAGGGAAAAGGGGAGCCAAGATGCAGCTGAGCATGGATCTGGACCCTTCTTAGTTCTAAAAATAGTAAGCCTGCAGCTAAGTTTTTAGAGGAACATCACAGTGGAGTAGAGGCCACGAGCAAGACGAAGCATGGCGACGATTCATTCGATTGGGCAAGAAGCACGAATGCACCGAGGGAGGCTCATGAGCAAACGGCGCACTTTTTTCAGGGGAAATTTGAACTAGTAAGCAAGCCTCCAGCGCAGGAGGACGTGGTTGGTCACGCTGATTTTTCGTGCACAATGGACGAAGACTCCGCCACTCTGCCTCCACTGCCACTGCTCAATAGCGGATGTTGGCTGAAGCCTGAGGAAGAAGATGAAGATGATGCTGTTTATACTACTTCTATGGCACGAGGAAATGGAAAAAGTGCTGCTTCAGCTTCCCAGTTTGACCATGTTTTGAAAGAGCAGCTAGCAGCATGCATGGAGTTCTCATATAATAAGTTTGATGACCACCATAATGGGTACCCGTACGGTGAAGACGAGCAAGCGAGGATTACTACTTCTCCCACTGCTGCAGGATCACGAGGGAATCAGCCAGAACCGAGCTTTGTGTATATTCCGCGTGATATTGAAGACGCTCGTCCACCAGGGAAGTACGACACCACGAGTATGGAAAGCAGCCAGCATGCCTCATCGATATATGTGCAGAGTAAGTCAGAAGTGAATCACCTCCGCTTGAAAGAGTCTGATGAACGGGTGCGCGTTGTGACGAAGGCCTTGTCTTCGGGCGCGAACGCGCTAGAAGAGCAGACTGTGAAACTACGGGAGCTAGCAGCTGGAGGTACAACAAAGATGGAGAATGCTTCTTCCTCTTCTTCACGTACTCCCACGACTAGGACTACCTCTACCAATATGAGAATGGAGAATTTCAAAAGTTGTAAGATGGAGGAGAAAACTTCTTCTTCTTCCACCATTTCTGCAGAGCATGATGCCATCAATCTCCACTACACTGAGCTTGTTCCTGAAGCAGGAACATCAATCGCGTCGAAGAAGAACAAGAATGCGACAACAACAGCAACAACATCTCGCAAAGATGGCCTGGCAGCTCGAACGAAACGACGTCAAGGCAATAATCAAAACAACAAGTCAACATCCACCACTACTGCAGCAAGCAGTACTACCAACGCGCAACAACAAAAACATGACAGCCAGAACGACGTTGAGCATGAAGTATCTGGCATGGTCGAGGCGATTAATGAGCAAATCTCAGAATTGAGGTCTCGCGTCAAGGAGTACGAGGAAAAAGAAGCCACACGAGAGAGGCTCTGGCGTCTCTTGCTAGAGGAGGATCGTGAAGCCGCACGTTTGGAGCTTGAGGCTGTAGCACAGCGGGAGCTAGAGGAAAAGACTGCGTCTCTAGTTATGTTGATCAGAGGTTCATCAACATCAGAAGGCTATACCGTTGCTTTGATGCTCGTTGTTGTTGTTTTAGCTGGGTCGTCTGTCTTTGTCCTTCCTGAGTAGCATCGATGCCTTTTCTAATTTTACCGCGGAATGGGAAGCATGGCGTCAATATTATGCGCAGCAGTATGAAGAAACAATGTCCTACATGCAGTGGCAATTTGAGGGTGCGGTGAGAGCTGCTGTAGAGTGTAAACAGGCAGAGTGCGAAGCGGAGATCGAAAAATATGTGACGAGTACCCAAGAACAACTCAGAGCTAGCAACGAGCTACGCGCAGCTAAGTTAAGGCAACCACCAAAGGCGCATCATGGTCCTTAACTTAGACATCATAATCCTTGGCGCTTTTCCGAAGGGCAAAAGTCGCCAAGGATGGCGTCAGGGATGCGGCCAAGGTGCCTCCAACTCAGGATGACCTGTTGGAATTGAAGAAAACCTGGCTGTCTTCTTTACGAAATGCAAAAGGTGTGATGGATCGAGAACATGGGAGAGCGTTGGAGAGTTACATCCGTCACACTTTGTTCCCGCAGGCATACGAGTTGTTTGAGAAACACACAAAAGTTAAGGTGCTCTACTCTACTAGCCAGTCAGAATCTCTATATCGAGATGATCTCTGCTCAAGGAACTGCACACTCAGAAGGAAGGGCTACCAGTGCATTGTTTTCACCTTGCAGTGCATACACAGAATCAGAAAGAAGGGCTAACATTTTTTTTCTTGAGGGACGAGAGGGATCATGATGATGATGATGATGATGAGGATCATCATCGTCCCCACAAGAGGGAGGGACCAGGGGCACGACGCTAAGAAAGAGGAGATCGCCGCTGTGACAACACGTCACGAAAAGGTTCGAGCGGACAGGCAGAAACATATTGAAATGCTGCAAGAAACGATAGGCAAAGAAAGCGAGGAGCTGCGGCAAGCGTGTAGTTACGAAGATGATGGGAACTTCGCATATATATCGAGTGCATATGTATTTCGTACCATGACCCCTGACCTTCCCTGCCCGTCGTGGGTAAGCTCATGTGTGCTCTACTGATTTACTACCTCCGATTATTCCCATTCCCCTACTTTCGTCTTCCCACAACCGCGAACCCCACAATCAAAACATTAGGATGCGATCGAGAGTACTAATTATGTTTCGTGTTAAGTTAAGAAAGCTATTGAAGGCTGAAGATGAGTCCACTATCGTCTAGAGCACCATCATTATTTCGTATCATGATACTCTGTGTCTGTTCGTCGTAACCGCATATGTGAATGTGTAGTTGTTTATGGATAACCAACATGAAACCCGGTCTAGTGCGAGGCTTAAAACTAGTGCTAGTGTTAGAAGTTATGAGTCCTGTGAGAAGAGAGCAGAGCGATAACTCGCTGTTCAAGCTTAGTCATATACTTCGGCTTCTAATCCCTCGAGAAGATCGCTTCCTTACGCCAAGAGAACGAGAGCAAAGTCCACGAGTTGCAGACCGACCATGTCCGCCAGCTGGAAGCTGTCGAGACTCGTCACGCGGCAGAAGTGGCTGAGAGCAGTAGAAGGATTGCTGTATTGGAGAAAAGGGCCCAGCAGTTGGAGGAATTGTGGTTATGTTGGTTAAAACTTTTTTAATGTAAGAAGTTAGATGAACACTAAATACGGGGGGCAGCTCTAATTTGGAAAGACGAGGAGCAGGAAAGACGGCAGAGGGCAGAAGGAGCAAGGCAAAAGGCTGAGCGAGACAAGAAAATAGAAGAGAAGCAAAGGGAAATAGACAAGTACTAGTTCTTTCTCTCTCTTCTTGAGTCGATGATGTCATAGTTCTCGTGTAGACTGTACATTTTGATGCTCAGGCACTGACGTTTTCTCCGCTTCGCAGCTTGTTTCAGGGTCACGATAGGTAGCTGCGCTCTGTAAGTGTAGTACTAATGATAAAATCGGATCCGATCTTCACCACCACGTCAATCACTACGACCAGGCTAACGCTGTCAATCGCTTCTCTACAGCAAGAGTTGCAGGATGGTAAAGCAGCATATCTTTTGCTAGATCAGAAGTTAGTGGAGACGGAACAGCGACTTACTGCTTATTTTACCCAAGATTAAGGCCTCCCCGAATACATCTCTTTGCTTCCATATTATTGAAATCCCCCTGCCGTAATATTTACTGTCTAGGTACCTAATCAAATGCAAATATGAGGTCGAGGTGGGTAGATATTATTAGGCCCATTTCTTGCGGGATCCCTAGTAAAGAGATGAATGGGTGGGAAACTCTAACGAGACGCAGGAGGCCGAGAATTGAGTCGCTATAAGCAGCAAGTGCTTGAGCTTCATGCCCAGACCTATTTGACAAACGTATATGGCGCCACTGATTGAGAGCAAGCGCGAGGGACTGTTCTGGACTGGTTGCGCCACCTCTTGTTCTAAGGGTTTTTACCTCAGAACACGGCGACACTCTCTCAAGCAGTGTCCTGAGGTGGACACTACTCTCAAGCAGTGGCACCTTTCAGAGCGTCCTTCGGTGGTGTGATCGCGAGCGCGTCGATCGACAGTACGCTGCGGAGCTGTATCGTGTCCATCAGCGTGCATGGGCCTGCGAGCAACAGCTACAAGGGCGCGAAGTAGATGCAGCGGCTAAGGAGTTGCATTCTCTTTTTATTTGTGCCGGAGACTTAGGGCGGGTTACCGAATTAGAATCACACCCCCCCGCACCCGCAGTGCCTTCCTTGGCCCGTTTCCTAGTACTCAAAATCTCAAAATATGTGAGCAACAAACACACTAACAAAGTAGCGGAACAGATTATTATCTAGGCTCCTCGGTTGCTTCAGGACAGTTTATCGAATTGAAGAGAGGCAGGGGATTTGTTCCTGAGGAATGTTGTAATGCTGTATTGCTCTGCTATTTGTTAGCCTGAATTTGATCATAAGGGAAAACAAGAAGGGAAGCCTTGTGATCAAATTCAGGCTACCAAATCCCGGAACCATTCAAATGCCCTAAATATTAACTCTAAGAGAAACATGGAAGCAAGATCGCTGTCCTGCGTGTCGCTGTCTGGCGCCTCTAGATTGGTTAGGGGTAGAAGACCCTTTTGAGAGAAGTACTAACTATTTCAAAGCGGCCTTTAAGGAACATAGTATAAAATGATATGTCTAAGTAAAAGTTAGTAGTCACTCGATGCCAAGTATAGACTGTACTACCGATCAAATAGGGAATATCATGAGAAGCGAATGTACTACTACCGATTACTCAGCTTGTTTTTCGTTATATTTTGAACCAGGTCCTCCAGTTGAGGCAACGAGTTGGAACGCCCACGATTCTTCTTCAAGCTATCAGAATTATGGCAATGACGAGAACAACTATAGACAGGAAGGAACAAAAGCGAACGACCCCAAAGGAGAAGATTGGTGGTATGGATGATGTTTTTTCTCCCATTTAACAGACCATCGAGGCAGGCCCTTTCCCCCTTGCAACAAGCAACTGTATAGGTTAAAGGAGGCCTCAATGGTCTGCCTCGATGGAATGGACACCATCCATATGTGGTCAGACGCATGGTGGTGGACAGAAGATGACGGTGAGAAGTACTACGGAGGTGCATCTCGCGATATTGATTAAGGCTTCTCGTAATCCATCTCGTGCTCGTGGAGCATCCTGGGACGGCTTTTCAAGGGGAAAAAGATCGCAGGATGATCAATCCTCGGGATGTTGAATTAGGTGGATGATCTCTAAAATGAGAAGCATGCAAGAAAGAAGCGCAAGGTGGTCGTCGATTCATACAACAACCATGAGGAAGATAAAGCGGGAGCGGTGTCATATGCGGATGTCGGCGACGAACGTCCCTTACGGAACCACTACAGCTATTTTAATAAGAAAAGAACTGAAACGAGAACGAGTACGAGTAGGAGCACCAGAAGAATGCCTATGCCCCTACCGCCCCCAGCGGCACTTGACACGTCGACATTTGTTGCATCAGAAAAAAGGACTAGTACGACAAGAAGGACAAGTACGTGTAAATACGAAGAGGAGGATCATGATGAGGATCAACGTCCCGACTTTTCGCCTAGCACAATGTATGATGCCACTCATTGAGAACAAAGATATGGGAATCTGCTCGTTCCAACTAAATAGTGAAGGCTGTAAGAGGGGGAACGACGTTCTTCCCCTATCGACGTTCTCAATAAGTGGAAGCATTCACACAATATTGCCTCTAGAATCTCGCTTAATGCTGAGTCAACTGGCAAATCACCGTGGCGACTTTCGTAAGACGATAGACGACGCGATTATTCGGGAAAAGGGCGAGCATCTGAAGCGCGCCTATCGTTAAGGCTCTCAGTAATTCATCTTTGACTGCCCCTCTCTTCACTAATAATTCATCCATAAGAACAGGTATGCTCCTCGATAAACTTGACTGTCTCACCGATAAGAAGTTTGACTTCTGCATCCCTGAGAGGTATGCTCGGTTGATTGTTCGCGTGCTACGCTTACCCCTTCGAGATGATGCAGTCGAGAGATGAATTTTGACGGAGATGAGGTCTAACATCAGGAATGCCTCTTGGAAAAAATGGCAGATATTAGTAAAGAATTTTCAACGGGAGCGATGGCAGACGAGGAAGGCAGAAGGGAACATGAGCAACACGGGAGAGGGCAAGGACTACAGAATGCACCCAGCAAAAACTACAAGGGCAAGGGGAAGGGACGACGGTCACGCCGCCAAAGAGGGGGAAGGACAGTACACCAACGTTCTACAAACGACGTTGCAGTAGCACGCACTACAGGCGAGGACGTTGCGGTGGGAGAAGGTCATGGTGCTAAGGGCACAAGTAGTACCTCCTCAGGTGCTAGAAGTAGAACCGGAGCTGTTGTGTATGATGCCACTGATTGAGAGTCCAAGTTATAGGGGAATGTCGTTCCTAAGTGAGAAGGCAAAGCGAGAACGACATTCCCATATCGAGCTTCTCAATGAGTGGGAGCATTCACGCTGAGCATGTTGAGGATGAGGAGTTTGGTGAGCCCCTACATCGCAACACGCTACTCGACCGAAATTCTATTCTCGACTGGCTTCGTGAGACGCTCATTGCCAACCGATACAAAGATCCTAGACTCTTTATGTTCTTGAATTTGAATTGTCGCAACGGAATCAGGCAGCCACCGGAGATTCATTGTCACGCGGTTCGTCAATGAGTGATTGAGTGAGTGAAAGATTCAAAATACTAACTTCCCAGCTATTGCTACAGTTACACCTACTTACCACCTATACTACTTAGCATCGTAGGATACGATGTTCTGTTCTGTCTTACTTTGCCAAAATATAAGCAAGATGAGAATAGTATTATAATGAAAGAGTATAGTAATGGTAGTGGGCTGCCGTTTCTCGATCCACAGCAGCATACGGATACTACTTTTCTTCAAGTAATGGTAGTGGGCTGGGGCTTCTTGATGAGAGTAACAGGATGGGTGTGTGGAGTTTCTTGATCCACTCTCATCTCTCTCAACTGCTCTCTCTCTCTCTCTCTGGCTCTCATCTTCCTCACCCTCTAACTTGGCAACCATTCTAGAGGAAGTGCTAGCAGCATTTGCTGACCTACAGGATCTCATGAGGCGGTGTGAAGTTCGCTACGTTAAGGCCTGATTTTCGCCACTATCTTCCCAACCCATGATGTGATTGGACTATGATGCTGTGGAGCAGTCCCCTTCGAAATCCTAGGGAAGATGAAGCAAGTACTCGAAGACTGAACATAAGCGAGTTAGTGACTAGAATAGGAGAGCTAGCTTTGCAAGACTACTCTCATTTCAGTACTATCCTCTGCGTTATTCTAGTTATTTACTTGCTTACTTCAGTTTATCGAATAAGTAGTACTAGGACAGCACTATAAGGGCGGAGGGAATGGGTAAGGGAGAACCCCACTCAGCATCTCATAGCCAGAGAGCCCAGTCATCTCACCATAAACTACCTCGTCTAACTACGCGACGCTTGCAGAAGAGCAGAGGCGAGCTGTGGCGCTGAGTACACAACTAGAGTCAAGAATACAAGACTACACGACAAAAGTAGAGCATTTGATGTTATGTGGAGGAGACAATCTGACTAAAACACGTTGAGAAAATCTGCTACTACGAGATGAAACTAGCATGATTAGTTATAGAGATTGTGAAGCAGTTCGTCATTTTCCAAAGAAGATACTTCTTCCAACTCCAAAGATAAGATATCAATTACTCAAGAACACGAACTCATGGTGCTCATCCACATCCGTCTCCTACAGAGTCTTGGTGACCAACTAATCTGAGAAAACGGAAAGCGTTTGGTCTTGGACACGTTAGTCTTTGATGGGCGCGTCAGGGCAGGCTGGAATGCAGAGTTTCTTGCGATGGAAAGGCTTGAGGACTTGATCGCCAATGCGATGAACAGAGTTAAGGCGATCATAGATAGAGGTCGGGTTGATGCGATGAGTACAGTACTCAGAATAATGCGAAGGTCTAAGTATTTGTTTGTATGATTTTCAGTTAACTAGGGGCAGGGGCGGCTATTCATCCGAGTAGATGAAAACAATGACTATTGCATCAACTTGCTGCAGCCTTTAAATTTGCCACGAGAGCTGCACGAGGTACAGCAAAGACCTCCTCCTCCGCAACCAGATGGAGCACAGACGACCAAGATGAGATCGATTTTTTTGCACCATCTTGTATTCCCTTTTGCGTTGCACTCTCGTTACACCAGAACCTGGAGGAAAAAGTAGCGGCAGCTACTCGTACAAATAGAACGCTAAGGCTCAAATAATTCATTCCCAAGGCTCATTCCCTTCTGTGTGTCCTTCTTAGACGAGCTTGGAGAAAGGAGCTAAAGAAATGAAATGTTTTCAGCTCATCTAAGAACTACATTGGTGGACCGCGAGCGAGAGGGGCATCAACTACAGCATGATGCGGGTCCCATTGTCGCTCTCGACAGCGAAATCGTCCCCATGGATCTTTACACCTTTGAAGAGGAAAGGAAGGGAGGACACGACGAGGACGACCAGCACATCGACATCATTATAGAAGACAATTATAACAAGAGTAGTAGACTAAGGGTAGGCTTTTGGTGTTTCTGGTATCGTTTGTTTTGACTCTCCCAAGAGGGAAGGGCATACTAACAAACCGGGGAGAGAAACGCCAAGGCCCTCCCGCTAAGTAGAGGCAGAGACAAGGGCCACCTCCAAAGGTGCCAGAACTACCCTACGAATGCGAATGCGATCACAACTACCCGGAGCACCACTTCCACCGATGCTAATAACTACAACAACGTAGGCCTCAAAATCAACAACTCTTTTGCTACCTTAACGAAAACAACATACCTCTCGCTTGTTGAGGAGTTTGCTCGGCGCTTGAACGCGTCACGGTTCGACTCATCTTCCATTATGGCCAGGTTCGTTTTACGAAGTGTTCCTGTAGTTGCCGTTAGTTGGCCTCATAAGTACGGGGGAAGACGTAACTAACGGAAACGGGGTAAGGGAACAGGAACACCAAATTCTTGCCTAGTGTCGCTAGCTCCTGTAGTGTGACTAGTTCCAGTTCTAAAGCTCGTGTGACTAGTTCCTGCTGTGGTACTAGTGTGGCAGAGCGTTTGGAGGAGTGGGCTGCCGAAAATAGGACGACGGCAAGGCTTCTCTTGGAAGTAGATCGATTCGGAACTAGAAAAGCACCAGGGCACAAGAACTCTACTTCATCGTCCTCGACGTCCGGCACTAAAAGTACTTGTACAAGTATCACCAAGAATACTAAAGCAGGTGTTGAAAAAGAAAGTGAAAACGTGTATGACGCCACTCATTGAGAGCGAAGCCGAAGACATGGGGACGTCGTTCCTAAGTCAGAAGGTAAAGGGGGACCGACATTCTCCTATCGACGTTCTCAATGAGTGGAAGCATTCAAAATGTAGCGTCTTCTTCCTTTGTCAATCATGTTTTTGCGGGTGTGATTTCACGACGTCAAACAGCATCGCTTTCGAAGGTTTTCCTAGAAGGGGCGAACGACAACCAGAACGAGAATAATCAGAATAATATGAATGAGCCGGCTCGTCCTGTTCTTGGAGGTGCTAGTGAACATGCTGAAGCTGGACCACGAGAGTTGTCGTACAACGTCTCCAGCATGACGAGCTTAATAGATTCTGCCTACAGGAAGACTCATCTCGCATTTCAGCCACCAGGTGCAAATCTTTTGCCTTACCGCCAGGTGAGTGTCCCTGTGCCGCGGCCGCCAGAAATGCGGGCGCCTCTTCTTAAGATTCTAGTTGTACATGGTAGCAGGCAAGCGCAAGTAGAGTAAAAAGCAGTGCATTACCTTCTTCAACTACAACTAGCTAGGGTTTATTAATGTCGTATAGCTCCTACACCTACTGCTACAACTACTACTTCTGAAGGCTCGAGGCATGCTTCAAGAGTCGAGAAGTATAGCGACAGCAGAAAAGAACTGTGGTTGCTAGAAAAAATTGATAAAACCGGTATTGTAGCTTTGCTTCGGAGGCTGTACTATGATACTGGGTGGCCTCAAAAGTAGACAATAATAGCTACAGAAGAGGCGCCATGGCATGACATGACTACTACTAGATAGCAGTAGTTAATATTTTGCTTAAGAAAAATGCGCTTCATCTCGCAGTTAGATTTAATGTTGCACTTCAATATCTTATTATATCTTCAGGTTCAGCTACAAACTCCTGCCAGCCCTTCTAATATTCCCGTTGCTGCCTCAACGAGAACGACACATGACCAACAACAGCGTGAAGCCGAAGCCATGCATGCCAAGTGGGATGCTTACATGCGGGAACTTGAGTTAAGGGTTGGAAGTTGCCCTCTCTAGGGGCATCTCTACGGCTCCTCTAAGTACTCGAAAACTGAAAATATTCGAGTTGGTGACTGCAATAGGAGAGCAAAGGCTACTCTTCCTTCAGTATCTCGGTTACTTGCGTGTTTCAGTTTATCGAATAGAAAAGCCATAGATATGCGAGCTTCCAGATGGGGTCAAGTTTCAACCCCTAATAGAAGAGTACTGTGAACATCTTGTGGACTTTGGCAGGAAACAGGGCTACGTTTAAGGCTACCAAGCGAGCATCCTCAAACAACATCATCCCTGCCTCATTTTCAAGAGGGAAATGGATCCACGGATGGCCTCAGGGATGCACGTTGGTAGCTCTAATACGTACCGGAGCCGTCGTTTTCTCTCTCCTCCTACGTGAAGTGTTTTGACGTGCAGATGGACAAGGAAAAGGTGACTTCGCCGGACGTCGAGGTAAAGGAGAAGGAGCAAGATCCCCGTTCTACAAACGGAATAGACCACGTAGATGAAGTAGGAGTAGTTGTAGACCAGGACGGCGCTCATCTTCAATCTTCGATAGTCAGTTTGGTCGTCGACGAGGGGACCTCCCAAGAAAGTAGTACATTGATCGATGCCTCTGCTCCCTTGGTCGCTAGGTGGAAGGCTTCTACACTG
Source organism: Amoebophrya sp. A25 (assembly GCA_905178165.1). Taxonomy (NCBI): domain Eukaryota; class Dinophyceae; order Syndiniales; family Amoebophryaceae; genus Amoebophrya; species Amoebophrya sp. A25. The sequence goes on from CAJINU010000082.1 coordinate 383,282, forward strand.
TCAACGAGTACAACCAGAAATAATAGAAACTATACTTCTCCAACTCCCGCAGCTCTTGCAAGTAGAAATACTTCTACAACTACAACAGCTGCTGCTGCAGCTTCTGCTGCATCAAAAGTTAATCATGAGAAGACTGCACAGCTGCGACTCTTGAACGATTCGCATTCTATAGGTGGAGGAGGAGCTGGGCTGTTGTATGCCGATGTTCTACGGAATGAATCCGTTAGTAAAACAGCGACAACAAGTATGACAGGATCAAGTGTACTCATATGCAACGCAGGAGACACTTTCTAGCTACTTAGGAAAGTGCCCCCTTATTTCTTGAGTATGAGCACACTCTTTGCTGTCATAACAGGGGATGCTTTTGATCTTGCAGCTACAGAGAACCGCTGCTTGCCCGTGACAGAGGGACAGAGGGAAGATGCGTTTGATCTTCCTGCTTGTTCAGACACTATTGAAGATTATAAGGAGGTAGCTGCAGGAATACCATCCGCGAAAAAGGACATTTTCCGACCACTTGATGATGATGCTGGTGCTTTCTCATCTTCATCTTCTCAGAAAACAACACAAATTTTGTGTAGTAGTTCCGAGGTTGCACCCACAGAAAATACCATCCCTTACATCACGTCGCAGAGCAAGATGAAAAGTAAACAGCTGCTGCCAGCGAAAGCACCCTCTAAGCAGGTAGTCTTAAGGGTGCTGGACTTTTGGTGTTTCTGTTGCCGCTTGTCTTGACTCTCCTGCTAAGGGGAAAGAGCATAAGAAGCGGGGAACGGAAACACCAAGGCGCTAGCACCTCTAATAATAGAAATAGTTCCCGCGAACATAAAGCCTCCTCAGCAAGTCGTGGCAATGAAACCTGCCCCACCACCCAAGGCACGAGGTATTCCAATTCGAAGAAAGAGTGCAGCAGGACTAAACGCCCTGCCTGGTAAAGCACGACTCTCCAGCACATCAGGTAGAGCCTGGCCTAGCAACACGAGCAATCTTCGAGGTGAAGAAACCGGATCACTAGTAAGGCTGCAACGCAACAAGAAAGCCATCTTCATCTTGATCTTCCCCAGCGTCTTCCGTCGTCCCGTTTTTTTTGAAGGGACGAAAAGGAAAAGGGGGCCAGGGATGCTTTTCAAGATGGATTTCTCTTAGTAAGTTCTAACACTAGCAAGCGGTACGACTAGTTCCATTTCCTCTTCTTCGTCGTTTTCCAAAGCTGAAAACTTCGTCAACAACATGTCGTCAGCATCCGGAAGTGCCAGTTCTAGTGTCAGTTTCACACTGTGCCCGCCTCCATCAAGCACACGTTCTTGGGATACGACAAGAGCTGCCGCGTTGGGCAATAAAGATAAACTTTCTCCAGCTATATCGGCAAGAACTACTTCAACGCTGCTGCCAAGCCTGCAGCAGGAGTTCGGGTTGAACAACAAACGTAAAGTAGAGAATCTTCCTTTACAGCATCTAGAGTTGTTAAGGCTTGTTGCTGAAGAGTTCCATCTTAGCCAGCATCTTCGGTCCGTTTCCTAATGAGAAACGGCCACCAAGATGCTCGGCAAGATAGATTTATTATACCTCTACTAATAGAAGGCGGGCTACGACTACCTCCACAACAGGACCAAGAGCCAGCACATAAAAACGTAGGTCATCCACAGACCGCGAAGAATCTCGATAAGATTGGAGGTGGTGGCCGTGATGAGTTTGCTGACAGCGACAGCGATAAAACTGAGTGCTCAGAGGATATCGCGTAGTGCACCGATACGTATAATACCTTAGCTCGTCCCTATAAAAAAGTTACAGTTCTTACCTTCATCTTCATTTCCTGATATCAAGAAGAACATATCCTCCTCATACGTATAATACCCTAGCTCGTTCTTCTAAAAAAGTTACAGTTCTTGTTCTTACCTTCATCAAATTATCCATATCCATAATCCTCCCGACTGACCAACACAAATATGAAGAAGTAGATTGACCGACGTGTCTAGTAAGACCTTTTGTTTTCTAGTGGAGCACGAGCAGTTGGCTCTTGTTGTTTCTACTAGTACTAGTCGATCCTTTTTATAATAGAGTGATATTACTTACATTTTGGACGCCATTGATAAGTTCGCACTGTCGCTTCGACCCAGAGTGTGAGGTAAAACGAGACTCGATTGAGAGAATGCGTTTCTTTCCCTCTCCTACTCCTTCTTAATACCGTATGCACCTTGCCGGCCTTACCTTTCTAGGGCCGAATGGTGCTATATTCCACTTAACGTTAGGGTGCGGCTAACTCTAGTTTCTGTCTTGGTGAACCGGTACCCATGGCCCTGACAGTTGTGGCGACCTAGAGTTAGCGCGAGCACCTACCCCCTCTTGTTCCTTGCGCCTAAGGACCGGGGATGGGACGCCATGGGCTGTATGCACCCAACTATCTAGTTATTAAATAATTAAATTATCCATAGTTAAGTTCAACCTCGTCTTCTGCTTTTGAGTGCTGAGTGTGAGTGCGTACAGCTTTTACCTACGACCTGCCATTCCTCTTCTACATCGAAGATCAGGGACAACGACTGGACAACTTTCTCTCTCTCTATAGTAGTGGAGGATAACCGCGAGACCGTATGGCGATGATATGCCACGCGCGTCCTCTAAGAGGCTTTTTCGGACAAATTGCATCCCTTTTGACATTGAGAGCGTTTTTTGGACGTGTCTAGAAAGCGAGAAAAAGACAGAGAGAGAGAGAGAGAGAGAGAGAGAGAGACGGCGAGCGAAAGAGAGCCACCTCTTCACTTACGCGTCTGCTGTGGCAGTCTACCAGATCTTTGCCGCGACAGTTTATAAATCATGTTTGGAACGACGATCATAGCACAGAAGACACGAAGCACAAAGAAATCCGGCGAGATCGGACGCGTTGCCCGAAGCGCATCAATACAAACAAACAGAGTGATCCTGATCCAGTGAGCGTTCTGATATAAACACAATGCAATAAAAACTCTAATCTTATTCGCTACTTCTTCTACCACAACTAGACGTCACTAAAAAGCAACACCTTAACTGCTGCAGCATGACGATGTAGTTGTTTTGAGTTTCACTACCTAGAAGAACGAGGATGCTCTAAAAATGTTGTAGCAGAAGTTGTCGTGAATTTATTATTACCTTAGATGTTGATCGACAAAATTACCATGCATAGGTAAAGATAAACGAGAATAATGCAGCTGCTTACTCCTGGGAGCATCACGCCTTGTAGTTTGGCTCTCTTTGTGTGTTTTTTTGTCGTTGTCCTAAGTCCACAATGGGTTCGACTCACGTGCTACTTTTCTTTAAGGCTTCTTCTGCTCAAGCATCTCTTCAATATCATCACCTTCCAGATCCTTGGTTCAGGTCCTTGTTTCAGACTTGAAAAAGAAGCCCTCTCCAGGTCATGCTTCAATCAATCTCAAAGAGGAAGATGCGGCAGCTCTAATCTCTCTGCTGCTCGGAGACAGCACTCCCGGTGGAAAAAGGAGCACATCAATCGACTGGTGGCCCGTAGAAGGAAGTAAAAGATGGGTAATGCGGGAGATAAGGCTCTGTACTTGTTGTCATGTACTTGTTGTGATGTGCTTGTTGTGATGTTACGGCAGTCTCTAGAGGTTGGAGCACGCCGGGAGGAGGAAGCAGGAGATCTGCATCTAGAACTTTTTTTTTGATGAACTAACTATTTGTGATGTACTTGTTGTGATCAAGTAGTATGTATAGTATAAATATGTTGTAAAAGAGCCAAGTAGGCCAACTTCTCTCTCATTTTTTTGGTCGGACTAATCTACGAAATCGATGCGACGGCTTGGCCCTGCCGTTAGCTAGAACTAAATGGGACCACTCCATCTTCACGACGATGAGCGCTGTTTTTAAATCGTATTTGTATTAATATTCTAAGAACCGGCTTTCTGAAAAAGCTCGATCGGACGGAACTAGTAAAGAAAGTGGGCCCTGCCCGATCAGTCGGCTGCTTGTGGCGGAATCTTCTGTGGCTTCCAGGACAAGGGCATCCAAAATTAAGGTCGGATCATTTCTAAGGTTGACAAGATTACTCGACTTTGTTTAGTAAAGTCTACCTTGAATCACAGTGGTAGACTTTTGTGGAGTATTCTTGGTATTGGAAGTTAGGAATTCTTGGTATTCTTGCAGTTACTCTTAATGTGGAGAACAGGTTCTTTCGTATCTAAAAAAGAGGTTGTTGAATAAAAATATATTTCCTTTTGAACCTATAATGAATTCGATAGACTCAAAATCGAGATGCGAAGCAACCTCTTACGGCAGTTACGACTGGCTTTGGTCGCCACCCCCAGTGGCTAAAGATTATGGCAGGCGTCACGCGCTTTTTATAGTGATCATTGATTGGAGTGCGAGCCAGCGACCTCTGTAAAGAACCCGTCCTGCGTCTTGCGAAAATTTCAGATAGAATTAAATAGTGCCTCATATGCTACCTTACTTGTCGTGGTGACCGATCCCCACGACCCCTCTTCACTTGCCAGCCATAAAATTCCTCTTGAAAAATAGACTATTAATCATCCAACGAGGACCGATCACCTCCTTAATACCGTCTTGCCTAGACACCCAGTAGGTCCTTACTCTAATGTACGAAAAACTTCGACAAGGATGTAAAAGAAGTAAAAGGAATCACAATGATAATGCAGCCGTTGTGGACGTTTAACGTTGGACATGGCATCTTCGATGAGCTTTTCCCGGCGTTTGCAGGCTTTGCGAGGCTTCTGCGATATGGTAACTTGACGAAGAAAGTCTTAGAGGACATGCAGGTTGAACAAGACGTGTATGCTAGCGCTATTTGGTAGCCTGAATTTGATCATAAGTGAAAACAAGAAGAGAACCCTTGTGATCCAATTCAGGCTACCAAATACCGGAACCATTCAAGACGTAGCAAGGCGCGCGAGGCTAGGGCCATCCACCTCCTATTTGCGTCCTGAAGATGCCTCTTTCAGTATGCTGATGTCTGAGGGGAGAAGCCATGACGGGGGAACGGATTTTCTCTAAGGCACTTGTCGGACTACAATTACTTCATAAAAAATTAGGTAAGTCTAGGTATAGGCATATTAGTGTTGGTAGTTGCACTTCATTGTTTGAAGGCAGCTCTAGTACCCTCAATCCATCTTTAACCCTATATATAATAGATCACGGTCTACCACCATAATAGGAAGCGGCACATGCTGCAAGAGTGCGGAAAGATGATCTTCATCCTCAAAACTGGAACTGCCCACAGGGATCATGAACTCGAGAGGCACAGAGATGTACAGCTTTAATTTCTAGCGGTTGAATATTTTCGACTATTCACATCTGCCTCTGGGTCTGGTCACTTACTTGCACCGGATCGACAAGCTAAGAAAGTCTTACTGCGGTACGCCCATGTGGGATCTACTCATCTCGGGCAACGAAGCAACGAACCTAGTGCTAAGGCTCACAACTTTTACACTGTACACGATCCAAAGATCTCTAGAAGTTCATAGATATTATCTTTGATTTCATTTTCTCTGTTTTCAGAAGACATTTGATACTTGCGGAGCTCTAATGGTGGAACCATGCTCGCAGAAAGTTGGGTTTTGCAAGCCTTTCGCAACCGGTTTTGGAAGGGAGCTAAGATAAAGGTGGACCCTGGGAGAGCATGTGTAGCATTATGGCTCCTGGTACCTCCTCCGCGAGGACTGAAGCACATCCGCGAGGACTGAAGCTGTATGTATAATTGAAGCATGTGGAAGATGTGCATCTCGTGGTCCTTAAAAATATCTTAGAACTTGCTCCTATCGTAGTCGCGTCATAATGATGATCCTTGTCCTTGATGGTTCTTCATCGTCTCTTTCTAGAAGGAAGACGCTCCTCCTTCCAGGAATTCACTAGTGGCAATATTAACTGAGAATATTGTATATGCCAAATAGGAAGTGCAGCAAACGAAAGTGCAGCAAAACGACGACCCAAGCGCAGTAGAAGCAGCTCTAATGAAGGGAGCGACTATGAATGTAGTCATCGTCTATAACAAGAGGTACAATTCAAGGGAGCGCTCAGCTTTAGAGCGTGTGGCAAGGGAAATTCACGAACAAAAGCAGAGCGTTAATAGTACATCCAGCTTCAAAGCTAGAGTTATGGTCCAAGTCCATCTTTCACTTTCGCGACACTTTGTTCCTCTTTTTAGCATCATTATTTACAGTGTCGCCCATCTTTCTCGGCATCTTGTTCCCCATCTTTGTCGGCCTCGGCACTGTAATATCTGTATAAGTATTTAATTGCCCTCATGAAAAACAACGGGAAATAAAGGCGGGTCGACCGCAATGAATCCACCCCTAAACCACAACTCTAAGCCATCCTAAACCACCCTAAGTCACCCTAAACCACCCTAAACCACCCTAAGTCACCTTAAACCACCCTAAGAATCCAAAAAAGCACCGACTCCTCTCTAAGAAAGCGATATACCTGGACTGGGGTCGTATCAGAGAAGAAACCTTCGTAAAGCTCTCGGGCATGTCGGTTTCGAAAGTAAAGGAATACCTAGGCGTTTCTCCAGAAGAAGGCCTCATTTGTATGAACAAGGCATCACATTAGCTATAAAGAGCAGCAGCAGGTATCACCATTATAATTGATATATCGGGAATGTGTGACAATTCATAAGCCAGGACGAGGCGGCTCGTCGGTCTACTTGATGCTCTTATAAATATAAAACACATGCCCAGAAAGCGGGCCCATCAAGGGCCCGCTGCGCTGGGCATAGGTTAACAACTAGACAGAACGACAACGAAGATACAGAAAGACAAACGAAAAAAGTCGCCAGTCTGCTCGCGGCCAAGGCGAAGGCTGGGAAGCTGGCCCCCCCTGTGGCGAAGCTAGTAAGGAGGCTACTGCTATGCGTGGCTACTGCCTTGGCCAACTTGCCTCAAAGGAAGCCAATGGGCGCCAAGGCTGGACTTTTGAGCGTCAAGAAGTCCATGAGAAGGCCACGCGTGGGCATATGCATGCGCAGAAGTTGGGCCTTTTTGAGTGTGATCATGTCCAAGAGAATTCTAAGGCAGAGCATAGCCATGGCAAAAGGCCGACACTGGCGAGCATCATGAGGCCCATGAGGGAGCCACACTCGGGCGCGTCGATCTATTCCGTCGCAGAAGCTGCGCCCCAACCTTCAAACACGGAGACGCATCAGCCTGGCCCTCTCATGGACATGATGACGCTCACCAGGGTCCACCCTTCAGACATGCAAGGGCCCACGGCTATCGTTCTCACAGACATCGACAGCCTCAGCGTTTTCGGCTTTCATTTGCGGAGGCAGATGCATAGGCTTGGCTTTCTCATGGACATGATGACGCTCGCCAGGGTTCTCCTTTGAGATGCGCAAGGGCTCGCGGCTATCATTCTCACAGACATCGACCTCCCCAACGCTTTCAGCTTTCAAATTACCACGGAGATGCATAAGCTTGGCCCTCTCATAGGTGTGCTGACACTTACCAGGGTCCACCCTTCAGACATGCAAGGGCCCAGCGCTATCATTCTCCCAGACATCGAGGCCGACACCCTCAACGCTTTCAACTTTCAAGCGCGGAGCTGTATGGCCTTTGCCTCCTTATGGACATGATGCAGCCCACCAGGGTCCACCTTTCAAGCGTGAGCCTTTTGAGATTGAGCGCGGTCATGTCCATGAGAATTCTAAGGAGAAGACCCGGGGGACGTCGATGCCTGTGGGGCGAATAGGTCGGGGCCCCTCCATATCTGAAGGGCGGAGCCTCTTGAGCGTCATCATGTCCATGAGAAGGCCAAGCCAGCCTGGACACCCCTGCGCGCTCGGTGTGTGCGGAAGGCAGTCGCGGAAGGGGAAGAAGCTAACTCTTTCCCTGAAACTTCTGGGGGGTCGTTCCGTTTTTTCTGTATTTGAATGACCTTCCTGAAGTTTTTGAAAAAAAAGGCGCTGGGTGATAAGGGCAGCGGTTGGGAGTTCGTTGGGGCGATTCGCTAGGGGTGGGCGCGTAGTGTGTCGGGGGGGATCACGCTGGGGGCTGGCAATTTGGGTGACAAAGTAGACCACTGGCAAGAAGCTCCAGGAAGTGCCTGGACTGTCAGGCAGAACACGCGTGAGGGCTTTGCTTCCTTGTGAGTCTTTGGAAATCCCTTACGGGAGGGTCTACTATTAACCAAAGGCTATAACAGCTCTCCCTTAAGGAGCTTCTTTAAGGCAAACTTTCTCTCTTAAGGAGAGTTATAGTAACTTTTTGTAATAGTATAGAAATTCTTTAAAGAAAGCAATTTCCTTAAGGAACGCACTTGAAGGAGTCCCTTGCTTAAGGATTTCAGAAAAAATCGCTAACCTTATAAATACTATTATATATTGTAAGCGATCGATCAAATAAAGCTTGCCCTTGAGCTTGACGAGAAGTATGAAGATGGTGATGAGAAGTAGCAGTGCAAGTGGTGGATCTCTGTATGCTCTTGATCAAAGATGCAAGTGCGACTTACCCTTAGATTGCAAGCCCTGGTGCTGTTGATCTTCGTTTCCTATTTTGATTAACCCTCAACATTCTTGTCAACATAATTGTTCTAAAAGATCCCGAACTAGAGCAATAACGCAGCTTCGCTTGTTGGCTTTTGTCGACGTTTACGTGTCCGGTCCAGGGACGGGCTTACTTTAGGAATCCATGCATTCACCATGCATTCAGTTTCTCCTTATCCTTCCTTGCGCTTGGTGAAGGTGCTCATGATCCGCCTGGTTGATGTGCTACCAGTTATATATTATCTAGAAGCATGAGTTTGAGTATCTATGTGAATGTTATAAACCAAAGCCTTGTTCTTGACGTATCTATATTTAACAGGGGCGCGGATATTCATTTTCATATTGTCTAGGATGTACTTCAAATGGAAGTCCCCTATAGCGTCTCTCTCTCTCTCTCTCTCTCTCTCCCTAATAAAAACGTTTTGAAGTAGTTCAAAACCCTAAGGGCCTAGAGAGAGACACTATATAGGGCACATGCACATGACTGAGACCTACTCGAAGGCTGAGCATTCTACCATTGTCATCTCCACAGTGTTGGATTGGCAAGCTCTCAGGGACGAAGAGCAAAAGGGGTAGCAATGCTTAGAAATAGAAGATAACTGGTCACCTTGTTCCTGGCATCCTTCGATGAACTCGAAGATCGGATTGGTTGGGTTGGATTCTTTCCTTTTCGTTCTCTCTTCATACATAAGTCTCTCTTCTATCATAGCTGCTCCGATCATCTTCATAATATAGGTTAGGCCTCTCCTCTGCGTCTGCTTCATGAAGTCTGCCTCTGCTTCATGAAGTCGAATGATTAGATCAACCACCCGATCGGTATTCGCCGCATTCATATCTCTGCTTCGCGAGAGTCTATTCCTTCCCACTTCATAGAGTGAATCACGCTTTTCTTCGCGATGGTGCTGTGACGGTAAATCTTGGGGAGATGGGGGAGATGTTGCACCTCGGAGGGAAAAAGAAGTGGCGGCCTAAAATGTACATGGAAGATTACGGCTCCTCTAACCCTAAACTTCTAAACCCAACCCACCTAATATCTTCTATTTCTATAGATACAACGGTATACTATGAGGGTGGGATAAGTATCAGGCTCTTCTATAGAATGGGTCACCTATCGCTCTCACGCACCGTGGTATAGGTACACTTACTACTGATGATAATGAATGTTCATCTTGAAAAGTTTGTTAGTCTGAGCCTGAGGCACTTGAAGAGTGAGAATTAGAAGCGAATAGCTAAATTGAATAAGAGAGTCACTACGCTGCTCTCCTTTCAGTATCTCGGTTGTTCTAAGAAGTAGCTACTTGCTGACTTACTTCAGTTTATCGCATTGCTCTAAGACGAGTACTTCGCGTCTACTATGGAGTTTCAGCGCGGTCTTTACTACCCTTAAGGCTAGCCTTTTCTTGGTATTTTACCGCACTATATAGCGTTTGTCTTGACTCAGACAATGCACCAGACTTCTTAACAATAAAAACTTGAATTTCATATTAATTTTCTCACTTGACGTTTCTTGCGTTTGAAGGTGTTCTATCTCCCCGTTAAGTCTGGCGCATTTTTCCACCCCTGAGGCTCAGACTCAGAGAGTCAAGACAAACTGGAACAGAAAGAGAAACGCGACTAAATAAAGGCTATAAAGCCTACCTCTAACGGGCGCGCTGCAAGGCGAACGAAATCGAGCACAAGACGGCTCAAAATGTCATATCCGAAGCGATCAGGAACGCTAGGAATTGCCGAAGCAACTTTATGCAATTATAGTCGTACTCTTGAGTGATTTTCTTGACTTTATTTACCTCAAGTACTAATATCATAATCATTCATGTATATGTATATGAATATCAAGGACTTCTCTGGAGCGCTGCTTTTACATACATGACGTTTTTTGCCTTGAAGTGAAGATGCTCATGGTCATGCTCTTGCTCTATCTTTGACGGTAAGCTCGAGGATATATGAGCCAGGGCTTGGGGCTACGGCACCCCTCCTAGCGTAGGGGAGGGGGTACCGTAGCCCCGGACCCCTTTTGGAGGCGTCTGCCGGGGGTGGAAGGCCTCAAAAGGGGGCCAAGTGGCCGCCTCCGCTCCCTTCAAGGTGCTTGGCTGTCCCCTAGATGCCTCCGACGTAGGTGGAAGCCCTCAAGAGGGGCCCAAGGGGCCGCCCCCGTTTCCTTCCAGGTGCCTGGCTGTCCCCTAGAGGCCTCCGACGTAGGTGGAGGGCCTCAAAAGGGGCCCAGCCAAGGGACCGCCTGCGCCCCCGTCCAGGTGCCTGCTTTTGCCCTAAGTGGCCCCGATATGCTTCGCCGCCGCAGCAGTGCGCTGGTAGTGGAAGGCCTCCGAAGGCGGCAAAAGGTGAGGGGCACGGGGCTGGGCCCCCTCTTGCGCCGTGCAGCTTGTACCCTCCGGGCCCTTGGTCATCGGCTTGCTTGGTCTGCAAGCCGTGGCCGCCCCCGGCGGCCTTTTACCCCGAAGACCTCCCGCCTGTGAGGGTCAGCAGAGGCCAGGAGGTTCCTTAGGAACCCGCGGAGAGGCGCAAGGGACCGCCTGCGCCAAGTTTTGAAGCCTTTCACCACTAGAGCCCGCGAAAATCACCGCGAAAAAGCGCGCGCGCGCCACCACAGACCCGACCACAGGGGGGGCGCCGTCCAGCCCTACAACACATATCACATTCTGAATAGTTCTAAGTAGCTCGCATCTGTGGCCCTCGGGCACTTTAAAATGGACTATAGCTCACGGCTGTCGCTCTACAACAGGCTTCTTTGACGGTAAGTTTGAGAATAGAAGTCCTAGGATAACATCTCTCTTAGGTTATACATCATAGCTAATGACGTTGTTGGGCTGTACGTTAATATAGCTCATTTTTACCTTGCTCGGTTAGAGCAGCTACGTCTGTCGCACTTAATTCTCAGTAGCCTTTCTGCAGCAAATGAGGTTCTTCTTGTGATGCAAATGCAACAGAAGTTACTGAGCCTCTACCTCTTGGAAAAGTCTACGCTAATCTGCACACTGTAGACGAAAACTCGAGTCCGGTAGTTAAGGCTAGCCAGTCACTAGCACCATTTAGTGCCGTGAGGAGAGAGGAGGCGTCCTGCTGACTAGAATCCCCGTAGAAGAACCTACCTTGGAGGTGGGGGAAAGGAAACGTACCAAGGGGAAAGGGAGACAACACAAAGCGCAACAGCCCCACTTGTGACCAACTAGAATCTATCCTAGGTAGGATAATAATTCTCTAAGTTTTAATACTAGTAAAGCTTTTAGTGTAAACATAAAGGCTTTAAGAAGTACCTCTTTTCCCCTTTCTCCTCGACACGGATAAGGAATGACCACCAGACCCCGGATAGTGATTGGCAAAGCCTGCTCCTCTAAGGTAGTGAAAGCTTTCCGAGAGTTGATGAAGATGCATAACATCAGTGCGCCCATCGCAGATCCTAGACATCTTTTTTTACGCCAAGACGACCACTGCGACTGGATTGGTGTTGTAATCTTATGTTGGAACTGCAACTATGTATATGTACTACAGATAGGAAGAGAATTTATATAATAGTTGTAATACATGGCGTTTTACTTTTTTTATTTTTTTCAAGATCGCGCCAGGTGCGAGCTTCAGCGTTAAAACTATACAGTTACGATTGGTATGTCTATGTGATCCAATTCTGCGCGCGACATCAACAAGTAAATTACGAGCTTTGATGTTGGTTCTACTCATTTTTCATCCTGATCCCCTCTAATACCAATGGGTCACCCAGATCTGTGCACAAAATTCCGGAACCATTGGAAAATCAAGCAGGAGAACGTGGTAAAGGTCATTATGGGTAGGCTAAAGGTGTTCCTGTTGCCGTTCGTTTTGATGCCTCTCCCAAGGGAGAAGGGAAGAACGAACGGGGTAAACGAACACCAAAAGCTTACCGCTAAGACCAGAAGGAGACACGGACTGGACAACTGTCGCGACGCGGACAAAAAGGCAGCAGCGGATTAGGGCAAGTAAATAGTGGAACCCTTACCGTGTAAGTAAGCAAGGAAATAATTCGAAACCTTCAAATAAGCAGGTACTCAAATTCGAGATGTTGAATAGCTCGAGTAAATTCAGGTAAAAACAGCTCTTTTTAGTACTAGCTCAAATAAATTATGATTAAGTTAACAGCGCGATCTCATGTTCAAGTTGTAAGATAAGGTTAAGGTTCGAAAAAGTTAACAGCCTTCTTTGGAGATCACTTTAGTCGGTTAGGGCTTCGGTTAAGGATAGGTTATAGGGTTGTTTGGAGATCACTTTACTTCGTTAGGGCTTCGGTTAAGGATAGGTCATAGGGTCACCCTACTCCTGCTCTAAAAAGGAGTTTTATTGAACTCGAGTAAGATAAATAAAACAAATTCGACGCTGAGCAATACAACCGCGAGGACGTGGAATTTCACGTTGAGCAATAAAGCAAACTAGACGCTGAGCAAAAAAACCGCGAGGACGGGGAATTTCACGTTGAGCAATAGAACAAATTCGACGCTGAGCAAAAAAACCGCGAGGACGGGGAATTTCACGTTGAGCAATAGAACAAGTTCAACGCGGAGATAAAGATGATAAACATCTAACAAAGTAACAGCACCTATTCTTCACCAGGTAATGAAGGCCAAGAGTTGAAAAACATTAAACAGCTAGCAAACAGCACCTTTTCTCCACCACCAGACAATGAATTCTACTACTTATCAAATAGCAAGACTGGATAGTCTACTGGTGCTACCCAAGAACCGATAATGAATCTACTACGCTACAACAGCACAAGATTAAAGAACAACTGAAATAGTACTTACAACAAATTACTCAGAACGTGGACGTGATGCTTCAAGAACTTACGCCTTCTTTTATTTCCAATCTGTTGTCTTGTCCTTGATAATGTAATGAGCTGTCAAGAGCATGTCGCTGTCTCGGAACTAGGCAGCTGCAAGCTGCTACGTGGTTCGAATGGATATTACGTGAGTCAGTCAGTGAATCATGTCCTCTTCAGATCTGTTGTAGTCGGCGCACTTCTTACTACAGCTTTGAGGGATCATCGCATCAGTGTCTAGGTAGGTAGTTGTGCAGGTACTACTATATATAAGAAAATTTGTATGACGAGAGATTCTCATTCTCTGGAAGATGAAAATGAACAACTACAGAAGGATTTACCTGGTGCAAGCATAGCGGGTCTCCTCGGCTTTACATCATGGATCATGCCTTGGCGCAGTAGAGCTTAACGTGTAAAATGCAGCCTCCTTTCTTGTTCATGCCTGAATTCATACCGTTGAGTAGAGGACCACGACCACCTCAACGAAATCATGGCTCATCAAAGACTTCTGCCCAAGAACTGCCAGGTTGCACAAAGACATCTACGAAGATGGGTGGATCCTCGTTTTTTCCAGCATATTCTACAAGTGGTAGTGCTGCTCTTCGTGGACCTCGTGGAGGTGGGCCTACTGCAACAACGCAGAGTCAGTCGTCCACCAATAGCAATACAACTTCTTGTACGAGGACAACAAGAATTTTGAGGCCGCGTGATGAACATGATCGGTCCACTCAACATCAAACCGGGCAAGAGCAGCAAGAACGTCAAGTATTAAGGCTACCGCTGGAGCATCCGTGCTAGCGCCATATCCTTGCCTGCTTTTTTAAGGGGAACAAGGGCTCAGGGATGGGCTCAAGGATGCGACGGGGGGGTAGCTCTAAAATTAGACGCCGAGGCAGCACATTTACAGAAGATGTTGGAGCAGGGCTCAGCTAACAAGACGAGAAAAAACAGCACAGTAGCTCAACAATTGGTAAGTGCTGTACTTTTGTTGCTGCAAAAACCAGAGCTCAATACAACTAGCGGAAATAAAACAGGAGCAAGCGAACTAGGCGGAAGCGAAAAACAAGTTAAGAATAGGATTGATGAGCTTTTCGGAGTCTCCGTGGGAGATAGAGATCTTCTGCGATCCGGCAACTGTGAAACATGACCTTACTAAATTCTTCAGCAGGACTTCTCATTTATTATGAGTCTAGCTCTAACAAAGCTGGACTTCCAGTGGAATTGGAAGAGCTTCGGCAGAGGCTAAAACTGCCAGAGTTCAGCATGTCTGAGCCTGAAGCGCAAAAAGTTTACATGATCTTAAGGCTTGTTCCCCTGATCCATCTACTATAAGTAACTTGATAGATTGTCGAAAAACATGATCCTGAAGCACTAAGAAGAGGCTACAGCAGCTTTTCAAGGGGAACAAAAGGAAGGGAATTATTACGAGCTCTTCTAATGATTGCTTCTCTTGTTTCGGAGCTGGAGTCTGACCTACGACAGAGGGAGGAACAAAGTTCTGCAATTGCCAAAACGAGTCAAAATCACGTTGTTGGAGCAGCACATGCACAGACGCAGACACACTCGCCTGCAACCACTGGTCCTGGAGTTAAGATCGAAAAATGAGCATTGGTAGTCCTCAGGACTGGTGGGAAGATCCATTTTTCTCTTGTTCTACGGTATTGCCCAGCTCTACCTGCGTGAACAACATCGTCGTACTAAATAAAGCCACTACTATAATATTAAAGGTGTACTTATTATTAAAAGGGTGTACTATATTAAAAGTGTGTACTATGTTGAAGGTGTACTATATTAAAAGTGTCGCTACCTGGTGCAGCTGGTGTTATATCTTCCTTCTTGAAGAGGTGTGCCAGGTGTTTCCCAACGATAAATGTTGCGGAAATAGAAATAGATGTTCTAGGGGACGAGGCAGCGGCTTCCCACGCTGCCTGAGAGAAGCGTCGTCGTGATCTTGTTCTAAATCTGCATACATCACTCGTTCTCGTTGTAATATTAACACGTCAACATACGAGATGGTGATGCTGCAGCTAGTAGTATATTACTCGTTGTATCATACGTTGTAGCCTTCATCTAATACAAGACTCTACGACGACGTATTAGCCAGGCTAGAGAAGCAGACCCAAGAGGCGGAAGAAAGGGCGTCTTTGATTCGGTGGCTTTTGACTGCGGTGCTGACAATGCTTAGGACGCAGCGAGGAGGACCTGAGGCGAGAGCTGTTATGACTGGCAGAGCTGTCGCTTTTGTTTCCTCTACAGGTAAATATATGAAGTTCCAGCGTTTATTTTCTTTATCCTGCAGCACTCCTGCAGTCACAGTGTGGCAATGCGAAGCACTTTTCGACTTGATGGTCCTTTTGTGGGGGCACAAATCTTCTTAGAGTATTCTTCATCTTCGGAATTGTTCAATTTGTTCCATTTTAAGTAGTGATAATATGATGTAGAGGACCACCATCATCTTCTATTTGTAATCGGATTGCGTTTTTTATGTACTAGTATTATATATAAAAATAATGACCTCAACATCTTCTATTTCTAATCGAGTTACTACAACCGAATCAAACAAAGGACCGGAGAATGGCAAAGAGGTACCAGAGAACAAGCCAATCGCAACGCCACAATTAGGGGCCTTATCTTTTGTAGACGTAGAGGAAATCAATGCGTCGAAGAGTACCAGTTTTCTACGCGAGTCACAGGAATTCACGGATATGATAAGGGAAATAAACTACGGAGCGCGGCCTTCTACTGCTGCTCTTGCTCATCAGCGTTCTTCAGATGTTAAGGCAGCTGCGTCAGTGGATTATCCATCTCCAGCAGCATGAGAACAAGTAGACTACTTCAATAGGGTCGTGACCTTTCTCCAAGGGAAAAACGACGAGAAGGCTACTTTTATTACTTAGGATCTTTTATTACTTAGGATCATGACTTACTTTCGAGATGCTGGACCGCTTTTTCTAAAACTGTCAATGCTCGACCATTTGGAGCGCGGCGTCGTGGACACGAAGAGCGGCGTCGTTGTCGTGTATTTCCCGACAAAGTGAAAGATGAGATGTCGATAACATCTCCTGGCCGCAACATGTCAACACCATATCCAAGTAATCAACACGACGCAACAAAACACCCAACAAAACACCAAGATCATACTCATCAGCGGCCGCTTGAGGAAGCTCTATCGCTGGAAGCTCTGATGCGGGACGCCGAAGCTGCTGCGATCGAGGAACAGTCTTCAAATAGTCAACGTAGTAATCGAGATCGAGGAGGAGGAGGACTACTACGTGATAATGAAAGAACGTTTGGTACATCAGCACACTCAACAACAATGTCTACCAATATCAAGCATGAGCAGAAAGATGTAGATGACGTCAAGGCCACGAACGACAACATGAGCAGTTCTATGGCAAATCAAGCAGGTCGCCTCCGCCATGAGCGCGCTTCATTTGCGACGCCTTCTGAATTGCCTTACCCAAGTGGGCTCAATTCCACCGAAATTGCAACGAAGAAGGGAAACATCGAGTTGGATTCAAATTTTTAAGGCTTCTCACCCTTCTGGATATGTATGCATCGATCGATCTACTTACCTGCAAGAGCATCTTCCTTAGAAGTGTTAGGACAACTCTCAAAACATAAATAGTTCTCTTGTAGAAGAAAAGAGGACTACGAAGGATGAAGAAGATGCGGTCAAGTAGGGAGTAGTTTATAGCACGCATGGCGCACGGAGTGCATGGAGTAGCATGGAGTGCATGGAGCGCAGAGCTTTAAGGGTCGCAAGAAGCTCCCCATTTGGCTCCATGCTACTCCATGCGATCCATGCACTCCGTGCCATGCGAGCTGTGCAACCTTATAAATTGCTCTGGCCTATATGTATTACTCCGTTGTGTCTTGCTCCTGCTCACATTCTAGCACTGGTGTGATCTCCGTGAATTCAACAAAGCATATTATCAATTTTACCAGAAATGCTCATGGTCACCGGGTCAAGGTCATGATGATCTTCTAAGAATTGCAGTTATTATCGAAACAAACTCACGCGCAAGCGGAACATAGTACCATTACCACCGGGAGTGGACCACTGGCGGAGCGCCTGGAGGCAGAAGAGAAAGCCCTTGATGAAGAGACGCAAAGGCTTCTAGATATGCTGTCTCGAAGTAACCAGGCCTCACCTTTGCCGAGTGCTAGAAACAGCCCTGAATCATCGCACTCAAGAAAGGAGATGCATCATATTCAAAACCATAAGCAAAAACTAGCACTACAACCTAGCGAGACGAATACTGAAGAGGACGACCAAAAGCGATCTGTGGACCAGCTTCTAGCCTCTGGTAGCTGTAGACGCGGAAGCCCCGCGCATCTTCATGAAGCTGATTGTCTTGGATTTTCGTATACCGAAGATGCGACCAAAGCCAAGATTTTTCCTGTCGTCGTGGTCTCTACGTCGACTACAATTTCGCGGCCGTCTTCGAGTTATGAAGATGAAGTGTCCCTTGAGACCCTATGAGCCGTCTATCTAGCCTGGTTTGGTTGAGGATTTTTGTAGAACATTAATGACGGCACACACGACCTCATTGATCCTAGTGGACCAGCTCTAAACCTTCTCCAAGAAGGGCAGAACGCGTTCTATCGCGGACAGCCTTCCAGGGATACAGGAGAAGACCTGTAAGCTTTTGGAGGCGGCTGGGCAAGTTGCAGTCGACTCTGTCAGTGCTGAACGACGTCGAATCGAGGAAAATTTAGATATGGAGGATGATGTTTTTTCTCAGACCGTCTAGGCTGCCCGTTTTCCCCTTAGAGCTGTATAGGCTAAGTTGTGGGGGCCTCGATGGTTCTTTGTAATTACAACATAGAAGATGGCAAAAAAATCGTTCATATTCGAGCGGCGAATCCAAAATCTACATAAGCTCATCAATTCCGATGCTTTTCTACTTCCTGCGGATGGAGATGTTGGAGTTGCTGGAGTTGAAGGACGTGCACGAGAAGATGAACGTGCACGAGAACAACCACAGGAAGATGAATTCTATGGAGAACCAAAAAAAGGTACGAAAGCAGAAGTTCTTTCGACAAGTCATTCGTCACATTCTAGAGGTGGAGAAGCAACTTCTAGAGGGCGTGCTGGAGTGGTAAGAACTACAACAACGAGTGAAGAGATGAATGACAATTCTGACGAGAGGACATCAAAAATAAGTCCTAGACCACAACAAGAACGACCAGAGCGACCACAGCAACATCAACAAGACGAGGAGCAGACTTCTACTGGAGCTAGAGACGAGCTAGCTAGACAAATCGAACAGCTCCAGACAGAATTGGACAGATTGAGGGGTCCGGTCTTTGAGGACGTGCCGAAGGCCTTTCAGATGGCCCTGGAGTTGGTGAGCCAGCACGGATGCTTATGATGTAGTGAGGCATTGAGTATGTGTAGTTGTAACGGGCTATTTCTTATAGGAACAATATGCTCATCATGTTGATTTTCTTCTAGTGACTAAAACTATCTAGAAATATGTCTAGAGTCTAAGTCGTTGGTCTTCCTCGGTCAAAGTCATCACATGGAGTTGCAAGTATCTGTAATTTATAATCATTTTCGGCAACCAACTTGAGAGAAACTGAACAAACGCAAACAAAAATACCTCCGATCAAAATGAAAGTCATTATCTTCATTGTCTATGATCATAATCATCTGTATCAATGTCAATTCATTGTAATTCCATCAATTGTAGTTCGTTCCTCTTCCTCTTTCATACTACTCGGAACTTTCCTGGGCTGAGGGCTTTTCCGCGATGCACTGGGCTGCTCAGGGAAACAGAACGGACGTCATTCTAAGGCTTGACGGGAACGGAATTCATTTCCGAGGGTCATTTTCTTCTGTTACTGTTTCCTTCTTAGGATTCTGAAGAAATGAAGGAGAGAAGTGACTCCCCTTGCGCTCTAATCAGTGACTATCTCCTCCAGCAAGCGGGAGGACCAGAGTTGTTGGCTCTTAGGGATAAAAACGGCAAGATTCCATTCGAATACGCCAAAGAAGCGGGCCATGATGGGCTTTGTTTAAGGCCGAAGTGAACGAGATGTTACTTTTTACACGTAGGTAGTGGTAGTGCCACTACCCCCACCTACTTACTACCCTACTACGCTAGACTAAGCCTAAGCGTCGCTAGTGGTGGCCGTAGTGAAAGGTGAAGAGCAAGAGGCCTACGTAATAATTACTTAGCCGTTAGTACTAGTATTAGTTGTATACAAATACTCCGAGTGCTTCATCACCGGCCAGTAAGGGTCACCTTTGAAGCACACCACTATGACTATGACCTACTTTGAAGTGTGTGAGTACTAATCATGGTGATGGCTTGTCAGTGTTGCATACAGGTAAGAACCAATACTACAACGTAGTGGAAGTTGTAGAAGAAGAATACATCAAGTGCGGTGAAGAGAGAACTCCTAAGTAACATCACAAACATTTTTGGAGTAGTTTGGATAGCGCTAATCTTCGCCTACCTGCAGACACTTGGGGCAGCGCAGGCGCAGGTAAGTCACATATTTTACTATCCTTAATATCAAAAATATCTTCAGATTTATAACAAGCGCGTCGGCTTCTCGTGAGCTAAGGCTAACTTCAGTAATTTGTGTACTCTGCTCTTTGTCTTTGCTAACAAGGGTGTCAAATCCGACACCTCTATATCAGATGTCCAAGCTTATAGCACAACTTTTTATCGAACACAACATATGACCATACTTCTTAGCCCCTATCGGAGACGCTTGGTCCAGAACTGCCTGATGCATACCGAGAAGTGCTAAGACAAGTCGAGACCGATGGCTGGTCCTCCATGAGGTGGCAGGCAGATTATTCGCTTTTACATTTACGATTGTGTTGAGACTAAAATGAGGTGCTGATGATTACTCGTCATTTCTACATTTAAAAAGATAAATGTAAAAGTAAAGAGAGTACGGCTAGTATGGTTGTAACTCGAATACTTGAGACGGAGGTGGCTCGGTGTGACCACTCGGGACGCACGCGCAATGATGGTGAATTATTACAAGTCTATTGAGAAGGTACAAGATGACTGGATCACCTCACAACTGCTTGGCCACGTAGTAAAAAGAGGGCACATGACATGACACGGCTTATATATAGATTGTTCTATCAATATGCATAGAAATAGAGACGAAGATGTAGGTGACACTGTGGACGGCGAGTCACTTCCAATCCTATCCTATCCAATATGCATAGAAATAGAGACGCAGGTGTCCTCGTCTTAGAAAGATGTCCTCGTCTTAGAAGTCTAACGCCTTGGGCCGCAAAGAAGGGCGTTCGGCCATTAGTCGAGTACCTTGTCCATCTAGGCGCGGACGTGAACGTCGCAGACAAAATTGCGAATCGGAGCCCTCTCGATTACGCCAGCGACTTCGGTCACTTTGAGATTTGCGATTTCCTACAAGGTGCAGGGGCGTTGCCAAGGGTCAAACGCTTAGCGAATTATGGCAATGGCTCATGTTATTTATTGTCTATCTTTCTCTTTCTCTTCTCTCTCCCAAAAATCACTCTTCTCTTTTTTTTTCTCTCTCCTTAGTTTCTTTGCCACTTGGGCTCAATCTATTGAAGATTCATTCATGTTCTCAGATCATGGTGTAGGTCTTTTACTTTCGTCTCTCAGGTTATTCCTCAATATTCAATCGGGTCGCCCAGCGACCCAGCGTGCCCATCCCAACCATCTTCAGATAGGGAGTAAACGGTTCTAGTATAATTGGACTCTGAGAATGTGAATCTACCATGTAAAATCGGGTGAATTCGTTTGCGCTCAGTCTAAGCAAATAAGGAAGCAAAGAGTGTTGAGGGTATGGGTAGCAAATCTCAGGCGGCGGCGGCCGTAGCAGGTGAAGATGGCGACGATGCCAGTACTAGCGGTGGCGCTACTCATCTTCAAGCAGACGCGGGTAGCAGAGGTGCTAGGTCTCTTAAGGGCAGGCTAACGGTGCTCCTGTTGCCGTTTGTTATGGCTCTCATTCTAACGGAAGCCACAGACATAAAGGCAAACGGCATAAACGAACACCAGGAGCCTCCCTCTAAGGCTATTGGGGAGACCATAGAGGAAAAGAAAGAAGCAAGCACTCCAAGTCTTACTCTCAGCAAACAACACGAAGAGCTGCCGAAGTTCAAGGATCGGACTTCAGGAGACGAATCGGCGGATTTGAGACGAGAGGTTGCAACGCTTATAGCGCGTGACCTCTGTGATGGTGATGGACATCCTGGAGGTCGTGGAAGTCATCGTGGCGGAAGAAAAGCAAATCCATCAATACTATTCGGATCGGATCTGCTCCTGACATCTTCAGAAGATATAGAACCCCACCTTCTTGGGATTGCCGCACCGTATTTAGACGCCATTGCTCAAGTCGCCAAACGTGGATGGAATAGAATGAAGTTTAAGGCCAGTCTGGAGTCATCTTCGTCTTGTATCCATGGTTTGGCTTTTGGTTGTTACTTAGAGTTAGAAAAGGTATGCATGTTGCAATCACATTTGTGCGAAAAAAATTCATCCTATCGTTCTTGAGCACGAGTTAGTGACTGCAATGGGAGGGCTAGCATTGCCCGGCTACTCTCATTTCAGTACTATCTTCTGCGTTATTCCGTAGCCATTTGCCTGCTTATTTCAGTTTTTCGAATAGATGAAGACATAGGCACTCCACTCAGATAATGACTCCTGACTGGCTTTAAACAGTGGGCTAATGGGTTTACGCTTCTCCACTGGGCTGCGCGATCGGGGCATGTGGAACTGTGTCGTTATTTCTTGCATAAAGTTATGAAGACGAGACTTCCCTTTTTAGAATAAGGCCACGCACAGAGCACAAAGAAATCCGGGGGGATCGTACGCATCGCCCGGAGCGCATCGAAACAAACAAACAGGGGCACTTCTGAGAACAAGAGCGCCAAACTCTTCATTCCTCGATGAAAATGAACACTATCGAGAATGAATATCAGACCCAGATCAAACACATAAACAAGATATGCCATCATGACATGAGTTTTCCGCTTGGGCCACAACTCTAAGAAAAGTGCTGACCCGAATATACGCGATGACTTCACCCGAAGCCCTGTGGATTATGCTAGACGAAAAAACCACATGGACGCACTCCGCCTCTTGCTCTTGGAGGCTGATAGCAGGGCAAGAGCTGGTGGTGTCGAATGACATGAATGGCAAGAACTGTTTTTAGTAAGGGATTGGCGTGAGTGAGTAGCTCGCTGTAAAATAGTATCCTCGTTTTTCTTTTTTAACTTTTAGGCTTAGCGCAAGAAAATTATATAAATGTTTATATTTATAAGTTAATACATACTTATGTTGAGGGAGTTATGCTTCTGCTGTAATTTGCATTTGGGGGACTTAGGTTTTGAAACTGGAAGAATTAGAATACCAGAGTCGTCTAAGTCATTACACGGAGCTAAAACGCATGCTAGCACTAACTAGAACTTCACAAAATATCTTTACCTATACGTACAAAGATATCAATCTGTGCAAGCAAGATCGAAAAGAAGGCATACTTGAGAAAATTTTCGATTTCGAGTTCTTCCGCATTTTCTGTATCATATTTCTAAATTAAACTTGATCATTTCCATCCCTAGAGTATGTTGACACCAACCTTCAAATATTTGTAGTTCTTGTAGTTGTTCGTGAAGAAGACAATCATGTGTTCGTCCAGCACCAACAATAACAATATTATCTATTACGAGTACTTCGACTTAAGCTAGTACGTCTACGTACTTCGGTATTTCCGCAGCCCCTGTCATGTCATTACCTTCATTTTGTAATGTGTAATTTTCTGTCGGGAGACAGACTCTTTTCCTTGCTTGTTGAGCACCCACGCTGGTGCAGATATTTCCTCAGACGAAATATGAGAAAGATCAGATGTGCAAACAACAAGTTGAAGTTTCGTACAATGATAGGGATGCGCATGCAGGGAGACCAGCGACGAGTAGGCGGCACGTGGCAATAAACGTGGTTGCCGCAGCTTGGGGGGGTGTCCCTTTGGCTTCAGCCTGGTGTGCCTCTCTTCGTTTGGCGTGGCCTCTCCAGCCTCGTTAGAAGTGAGCTTCGGAGGAGCCTCCGCAGCGCGATTGCTCGCCCTTAGGCGCCCGGCCAGGCTCGGGCGGTCGTCGCCAGGGCACACGAGTGGGGCGAGGGCCCCGCTCTTTGTCTGCTTCTTCCCTTTTTGGTTTGCGTTTTCAGCCTCACACTGGGCACCCTGTTAGCGCTTTTAGAGGGTAGCGCCTAGAGCTAGTTCTGCCGCTGGAGTTGTCTGTCAGGGCTAAGAGGGGTCAGCTTTGCGTAGGCTAAATGGAGCCTGGCGCGTTTGCTTCGGGTGGCTTTGAGGTCGGGCGCCTTAGACCGTGTTGACGGTTTTCGGAAGACCGTTTTGGCTTCTTTTGAATTGCCAAACTCAGTCGCAGTGGAGGATCTATACAAAAGCACTAGCGCGTGGCTACAGACCATATTACCAAGAGGCTTATTTCCTAGCGAGTGACGTTAGGTTTATCGTCAGGGTCATGCATGGAAAGAACGCACAGACCCTGACGATAACGTCAGGATTTGCAGACCCTGACGTTATCGTCAGGGCCTGCAAAGGAGCGTCGCTTCGTTGCCGCCATGTAGCATTAACGATCTGTGATCCGCAATTTTGAATTTCGAGTCAGTGCGAGCACCCACCCCCCCTCCCTCCTAGTGCACTTCCACCAGAGTGCCTGGGGGTGGGACGCCAGAGGCCGAAGCATCTGCTTGGGTCGGCCCTTTTCCTTTTTATTATTCAATTTTATTCTAGTTAATGGCTCTCAGATAGGTTTCTGCGAGTTCGTCCTTGCTTGCATCTTTTTACACATACTAACTCCCAAAGGATCAAGAAAGTCTTGCTGTATTGTTCTGGTATTTGGTATAGCCTGATTTCGATCAGAAGGGAAAACAAGAAGAGAATCCTTGTGATCAAATTCAGGCTACCAAATACCGGAGCCATTCCCTGCCCTTGCGATGCTTACTGTGTGGAGGGAGGTCTGATGAAGATAAATCAAGAGCGAAGGCGAGCGGCAGCCTGATTTTAGAACAAGCAAACTAAAAATGCCCCCTTTTTCTCTGTCATTCTATCATCGGTCAGCTTGAGTGAACATCAGTCGGCGCTTATCGATGTAATAAGGGCACGGGGACTGTGGTCCATTTAAGGAGTTTTTTCATTTCGTTTTTCGTGTTCTCCTACCACTGCATTTCATTTGCTAAACAAAGGACTTGGAGACCTGGCTGATCATGATCGTTTGACTGGTACTAGAGGTGCTGTAGCTGTACAAGAACAACTCTGATAACACATACTTGCTAAACAAAGGACTTGGAGACCTGGGTGATGAAGATTTTCAAATGAAGGTGGGATGCAACTCAACATCTGCCTCCCTAGGTCTATCGACTTTTCAATTGGAACCTTCCCTGAGCAATGATGAAGCATCTTCAGAGGTTTCTTGCTGATAAGCCCTCTTGCTTCTGGAGGGTGGTCCTCTTAATGCTCCGACTTTTTCTTCTTCCTATTACGACAGCACCTGCTGTGTGCACTATTTTTGCGTCTTCCTCATTGGTAAGGAGGACCAGTGGTGGTACTCTTAATCTCTCTTCTTCCTCTTCGACAGGACGAATTGGCACGACTGGCAATGGGAGGACAACGAGGACAACCACGAGCCTGTTAGCGGACTTTAGGCAGAGGCTGATCCGGATAGAAGCGCAGCTACTGGCACTGCAGTCTCGAGGACTACCGTTCTCTGAAGGACAGTCATCTTACGGATGGGATTTCATTTTTCTTGTAGCGGGGCTATAATTGAGTATTCGAAGATGACCATGGCGGTCGGTCGATTACGAATTTACTTTGGCTTCACCTTCATAATTATAGCGTATAGCATCTGGCACCCCACTTTTTTCTTCTCAAGGAAAACATTTGAATTTGTTTGAATTATAATAGCGTTCAAGACGACCAAGAAGACATCCACAAAATCAAAAAAAAAGATCAAAAAGAAATTTGTGGTCATTTTTCAAGCACGACGTTCATAATTTCGTGAGACGTGGAAGACGGACCTCGAATCGATGGCTTCACAATCAAATCCGTGGTATACGAACTACCGACTCCCTGAATGAGAGCTTTACGACGGCCAGATCTAAGTAGTAGAGGTCGCATGATTACTAGCTTTAGCGGTGCGAGTACACATATTGAGTCAGAGTGAGAGTGCACGATGAATATTTAATACGATAAAAGTCGATAAAAGAAGAGTCGGAGTGCTACAACTAATATGTCGTACAACATGAGCAACAACACGTAGGCTCTTACAAAAGAAACTGTAACCTAGTTTACCTTTCCCTCTACCTGCTAAACATTCACCTCCTCGAAGTTCTCCTAGTACCAAAAAAAACTAAAGGTCCTGCTACATGATGTCTAGATTCCTCTAGTACACGATGAATATTCTGCTTGGTGTTATGTATCATCTGATAGAAAGTAAAACGATGTTCTTTTCACTGAGTCACTTCTGTTCATAGCTGCAAGTTAGTTCACAGAGAAATCCTCTTCGAACTCCTCAAGATATTACTAGGATTTAGTTTATTTTGATGTGGATGTCATGTGCTATAGGACGAATTAGAATTAGACCAACCAGGGTGATCGAGTAAGGATTGCAATACGAAGCGTACACATGACATTAGACCAACGGCCACTGGTGACCAAGAACGTATGAAAATTAATCAATCTATGTGTAAAAAGTAAATGTAAAAGATTATGCCTTCTCTAAGTTCTCTGCATCTTCTAGAAGTGCTAGATCAACAGGACGACGACGAGGTGCACAAGTTGAATTACTTCTAGACGACGAGGATGCCACTTCTTCGCCGGAAGTTATTCCCATTCTTAGGGCTGGTTTTTCACTGTCCCGTGAGTGGGGATCATGCATGCTCGATGCTGGCTGAGAAGTCCTTGATTTACAGGTGAAACCAAAGGTAATAAAGCGGGTACTAGGCATCTCACTCAACCCGTGACATCAGTGGAAGACTAGCTTTAATTTTCGTGCCGAATCCGCGCCAGCACTACTGGCCTCGGCACAGGAGGAAGCAATTAGTACCTATTCTGGAATTCCCGACTCTGGAACTCCTGTTGCCGAACTGATCCCTGTTGCCGAACTGATCCCTGGTGAGCAACGACCCTACTTAAGACTTCTGGAAGTCTCCCATTTTGCAAACGTGACAGTGGCGGAACATTTAAACTACATTTAATATTACGCAGGTGGACCTCGACCTTCATTCTAGCACGACCTTCATTCAAGCATGCTGGTGCTGGACCTTCTTCATTTAAGGGGGAAGCGGGTCCAGGACGACGACTTTCAAGATAGATTTTGGGAAGGTGGTGGGTCGAACTCCAAGAACTTATTTTTACTAATATAAATAGAAATAATTATAGTAACGAGCTGCAAAGGAAGATCGGGAGTTGTTTCTTCCATATGAATGTTAGTTGAAGTGCATGAAAATATGGATGTTTCTATTAGTCACGTACACAGCTTTAGCATAATCCACTATTGAAAATAAAGTTTGTTTACATCAGCTACACAAAAAGTTAATTCTATTACTTTTTATACTTTAGCAAAGGCTGCTTCCAACACCATCCAGCGAAGATCGGGAGTTGTTTCTTCCATCATCAAAAACTGGCTGTCCGTGGCCACGTAACTGTGCCGCAACGACATTAGCTGGATTCAAGAAACTACTCCGTCGCCGCGAACGGACTTCTGGCTGTGAACTAGATTTATGAGGCATAATTCAAAGCAAAACAAAAACTAGTAGGAAGATGGAAGTGCTTAGCTTCGATTAAGTAGTAAACTTTTCGACTAGTCGCTAGTGCTAAGAAAGTTGTCAAAGCTTCTTCATCTACGGATTGAAATCATACCTGCTCGTGATAAATTGAGTACGCACTAACATCAATGAGAACTTACGCTTGACGAATCCTTTCGATCAAGAGAAATGTACCTCTACTTGGTCTGAAAATATTTTTTGCCTACTAGAAGCCATTTTCATCTAGTTACCTAGAACTAGAAGTACCTGCTTCAACTAATTGATTCTAATCAGAAACATGGACATGGTACTATCTTTATTTATTTCGAGCAGGAGGAGGAGCACGCTTCTTCTAAATATACCTTCAGGTGGAGCTGCTCCACCTTGTGGTGCTCAAGAAGATCTCCATTGTGGTTCAGAAATTTCCGTTCCGAAAGATTTTTGTTGTCCTATCACCTTGGACATCATGGAAGAACCCGTTTGCGCATATGGAGAGCGGCAGTCCTATGTTAAGGAGGGTGTGTCTCGTGTCGGTGTTCCACGTACTTACATCTTGCTGAAGTATATCTCATGTCTTTTGCCGCGGTTATGAGGATCTGTACAATGCAACTAGCTACGGTAATGAGCACGCCCATAAGCGTAACATAGGACTGCCGTTCTCCATATGTCTGCGCTTATCATGGAGAGCGGCAGTCCTATGTTAAGAGAAATTACTTAGAAGTGCTATTACCAGGAGAACTCAGTTCTCTGAGAAGCAGAGCCACAGGATCGAATGTAGGTACAGGATCCTGTGCTGTTGGGTCTAAAGAATACAGGATAAACATAAAGTACGCGGCTCAACAAACACGCCTACGCTACTTAACTACGCTAATAATTGAGTAAGTAGAACTTACGCCAACACCTTATGCTAGGCACATTCATTCACTCATTCACTCACTCACTCACTCACTCATAGAGCTTGTTACAATATTGTAGTAAGTACTTTATTCTACTTATTGTAAGTAGTAGTTCCACCATGTAGTTCTAGTTCATTCCTTCATAGAACTTGTTGTAGTTGGAGAACTTGCTGTTGTATAGTATTATGTTTTGTGACAGCTTCGACAAATCGGCTCTGTAATCGGTTGCTGTACCTCAGGATTTCTGTAAACTTAGATTCTGTGTGCAGTTCCCTGCCCAGGGAATTGGGTTCTCCACAAGAGGCTTAGTTGGGCACTAAGCTTCGGAGACGGGAGGGAAGCCTGCAGGAGGTGCTTATGGGCTTCCCCCTGACCTCACCTTTCTTCTGTCTTCAGGAGATACACTATCCTGAGTACAACAAAGTACTAATACTGTTTTAGACCTTCTTTCAATCCCTAAGCCGCCACTAGATACCCAACTTCCTCCTATGTAACAACTTTGTCTCTTCGCCTTGCCTTTCCAATCACACCACCTTAGGACTATGTACAAAAGAAACATTTAAAAATGACCTCCCGGCAGCAGAACGAGCGGAGTACTCCTCTGCGCAGATGCGGTTAGTTTCTTTCTTTGAGTGAAGTAGTTTCTTGAATTCTAAGGCCAATGCGCTTGTTGTAGAACTACTACAATAAGAATGAAGAGGAGTACTACTTACAATAAGTAGAATAAGGAGCAGAGGAAGTGTTTTGAGCAGTTTTCTAATCGTAAACGGGATGCATTGAAGGAACACCTGATTCGTAGCGGGAGACGAATGAGCACACCCATGAGGAGTGATTCTTTCGAGAGCTTTGGGGGACGAGCACCCATACCCGGTCGCCACCCTTCTATTGTCTATTGTTATGAGCACCAAGAGTACCCGGTTGGCATCTCCTGGTTACTCACGTGATTGATATTCTAACATTCCCCAGTCGTAGCCGGAGAGCGCAGGCAAGCCGAACAAAAGAATCGACGCAGGAGATCAACGAGAAAGGAAGCTGGACTAAGGCCCCTCTTCTTATTTCTAGAC
The DNA here is from genome assembly GCA_905178165.1 of Amoebophrya sp. A25. Lineage (NCBI taxonomy): Eukaryota > Dinophyceae > Syndiniales > Amoebophryaceae > Amoebophrya > Amoebophrya sp. A25. The sequence continues at coordinate 412,318 of CAJINU010000082.1, forward strand.
TTTTTCCCCCCATGCTGCAATTACAACTATGGGGTAAATGGGTAAACTACTACTACTACTACAAGAACTGTGATCCATTCATTCTCATGATTCTTGATCATGTGTTTCCCTTTCCGAGAAGGAGCAAGTACAGCAAGTAGATTATACTTCTGTCCTTTCTCAATGCCATTCTAATATTTACATATAGTACTAGAAGATCACTTCTTGCTTCTCAGTCACAGTCTACTCCAAGTTCTAGAAGAGCACTTGCTTCTCAGTCACAGTCTATTCTAAGTTCTAGAAGAGCACTTGCTTCTCAGTCACAGTCTATTCTAGGTTACGTCCAATCTACTTAGAATGAGTAGATGAGCACTTATTTCAGTCTGTAGATAACTTACTACTTGAGCACTTGGGTAGGATTCTAATGCAAGCAAGCTCGCCTGATCGATCCGTGAGAACGCTGCTGAATAGTTCGCCGAAAAACATCGTCACGCTGACCAAGGTCGAAAGAGCACGTCTCAAGAAATCAGTACAAAAAGTTAAGAAGACTGGAGGTGGTTGAGCTGGAGGTTGAGGTTGTACTTGTATCAATGTTACGAATTGTTCCTTCGGCATATCTTTCTTTCTTTTCTTGACAACTAAGAAACGACAACAGCTCGCTTTGCTATTCCTATCGATATGCATATCTATCTATTCAACAAGAACTCGATGCATTTTGGCCGCGCCAGACTTTTCCCAGACTTAGGGGACGATTTTTTTAGTCCGAAAAAAAAAAAAGTGTTTTGACCCATGAAAAAAGTTGCTTTTCGCCGGTCGATATCTGTTTAATTTAGTCAGTCGAATTCTGTCGATTTTGATCGACCGTTTTCGAGTAATTATTTTTTTCGTTTACCTCCAAACATATTTTTTCTACAACGAGCAGAAAAAGCAGAAAAACGAAGCGCGGTTTCCGGCCTCAGTGGCCTAGCAAAAGCGAACGTCGCTGCTAGTGTTCGTTGCCGGTTTGGAATTTACTGAAGGGCGGCTCCTGGCGAAGATTTCTATGCTGCGTCTCTTGGACAGAAACAGAAGAAGAAGAACGGCAGGGACAAGAGAGGGGGCCGGACTTGGCTGGCCTCTCTATAGCCAGGCAGCGAGGGCTTCGGGCTGCCCTGTTTTCTAGAGGAGTCACGCCTTGGGCTTGCTCTAGCCCTTATGGCTTAGGCTTATGACCAAGGTCGCGCATCAGTTTCGGCATATGTATCGCGGTCATGCATTCACAACGAAGCGAGGCAAGATCTTACGGCTACGGGCAACGGTATGACCCTCAACGATCTCGCTGCGATTCGCCTCCACTCCCGGCGAGTCCCTGCCGTCTGTTGCTGTTGGTGCTCAGTAAGTTAAAGTCTAGGCATGGCAATGCTAACGAGAACGGCTATGGGATATGAGGACGAGCTATCCGCATCCGCGTCAGTGGCTCCAAGCGCGAGGGGCCTGCTGGCTCTGGAAGATCAAAGAAGATCGAAAACGCACCGAACGCAGTCGCGACATGGAAGCGGAAGGCGATCGCCTGCCAGGTACTGGTATGGAGATGCGCATCGCAAACGCAGGCGCCAGATGAGGCTGAGAATGGTCAGCGCTTTCGGACTTGCCTTTACCGTTACCAGAAAAAACCAGATCCGGATCGAATGCGAATGGCGTCGCCATTGGGGAGCAGCGCCAGGACAGCTCAGACTAGGAGCGAGCGCGGCTCAGTCTCAAGAGCGGAACCCGAGAGCCGAGAGCGAGGGGATGAAGATGAACAGACGAAAACGAAAAGAGGCTACAGGTGCAGCTACTGCGGCAGGCAGTCGCGCGCGCAGTGCTGGCGCAAGTAGTCGCACTGGTAGAGGCGGACCACAGCAATCGCAAAGCTGTAGAGCTGGGAGACTCTCATGGTTCTGCTAACAATGTCAGCGAGGCTCTGACCACTTTGCAACATTGAAGACCTGCTTCGGCCATGCCAAAGGCTATGGAGGTGGGCGATGGTTATGGCCGCTGAAGCTGCAGCCGAGACTTGCCTCCGCAGCGGTCGCCGAGCGCCGAGGCCGGCGCCGCAGTCGATAGCGACGCTTTTCAGACAGCTGGCACTGGCGCTAGCACGTTTCTGCCCCAGTCACCCTGGTACTGCTTAAAGTCGTCAAGAATCTACTTCGTCATCATTCATCCTCCCCACGAAGTCGAAGAGGCAAACGCGCAAGCATTACTGCATGCGCATCGTCTGACTTGTTACCCGCATTCTCAACATGCTCAAGCTCATTTTCTTCTTCAGCGTGAGCGTGAGGGTACCGCTACCGCTACCAGAGCACAAATTTTTAAACGATGCCGGTGAGCGCGAGGGTTAGCGGAAGCGGATCGCCGTGCGTGGTGCGGTTCTCTTGTGGAGCGTGGTCCTTCTAGTTGTCTGCTGATCTTCTCCTTCTGCTTCTGGTTGTGCAACCGCGTCTACTTCTAGATGTACGACTAGCACTGGAACTGGTATGACTATGAAACGGCGACGATCATGATGCGCAGATCTACGTGTAGACCTAGTTCCAGGCACACCTCTCCGCTCTACTTGAAGAGACGGCAGCACCCATCACCGTCATGAGTCACGCCATCGCGATGACATTGACACCATCACGATCACGCCACCACGGCGCCACCATGACGGAGCGCGCTTTCTTGCCCCGGTGATTATCTCCCTCTTCGTCCGTGCAGGTGCAAGCTTTTAGCGCTACAGCTAGATCAAGAGCTTTGTCCGGCAAAAGCGCTGGACCTGGAGCGTCCATTTCGACGTCAGCAGTCTTCTCGCTCTCGCTGTGTTGCTGTTGGCATTGCGCACCGCGGTGAGCGTGTAATTACTGCTTGTGGCCGAAGACGCTCGATGGACCGACGATCATGCTGGAATGATGACGCTGGTGACGATCATGCACAAGACAGGACTGGCCTTCCTTTTACCAGATAGCGAGAGGAACAGCGCGCGCAGGTGCGCGCCTGAGTCTCTATCTCATGCTTGAAGATGACGGATAACGCTGTAGCCCCTGACTGCAACACGATCGCAATCTTCTCTGCGAATGCAAATCCGATCTCAAGGGCAAGACTGTCCTTGACTTCATTGCGATATCTTCACTCTGGAGGAGGCCGAGGCGCACTCGTAGTAGGGGGACGCTTGCGCTCCACGTTAGCGCCTGCGTGTGCGGCTGTTCTGTGATCTGTGGTCTGCATTCAATTAGAGCCGCCCGGGAGAGCGATGCTGAAAAGTGGGCACATAGTGCACAGCGAGCCACAGCCTTAGGGAGAGACAGGACCAAGATGAGTCTGGGTGCTCTATTCGTATCCGACGTGACGTGTACCCTATCACTATGACTATAAGACTATAGTAGAATTAGAATAGTGCTTGCGTTGTTAGTTGTTTTGTAATTGTGCTTGTAATCGTATGCCTTAGCTTTACCCTTTACCTTTACTTCTACGCTTCCCTATAGCAATAGCTACCCTGTTACTGAGTAGCTAGCGCTTTACTGTGAACTGTGTGAGCGTGAATGTCTATGCCATGTGTCTGTCTGTGTGCTGCACAGTGTACGCATGAAAGGCGTGCATCTAAGTGCGCAAGTACATGCGCAAACGCATGCACTTGTAGTCGTGCAGGGTGATAGGAATAGAATGTAGAGGAAGAATCTAAGTCAAAATGTGCAAGGTAGACGAAGACGTAGACGCACACGTAGACCGGAAGGACGACTCTCATCATTGAGGCAAAGGAATCGAGGCAGTAGTAGTGGCGGAAGCTTGCAGAGTTGCTGTCTGAAGCAGGTCTAAATCGATGGACTCTAGTGCGCTGAAGGCTCTCGAAAGGCATAAACCGCCAAGAATTGTGCTGGCAAATCGATGGATTCTAGTGCGCTGGAGCCTTCGCTTAGGAAGGCTTACACAGAAATCGCCCACAAATCGGCGGACACTTATGCAAAGTTTCAAATTTTCCCTGGCCTCTTTTTGGCCTCTTTTGGCGCCGTGCAGTGGAGGTTGGGAAAAAAATCTTGCTCGCGAATGGCCAAAAGTGCCACTTTTGGCGTTCCCAGACTTGAGGACGGACCCGCGCCAGACTTCAGAAATTTGGCCGAGTGTGGTCCTGTTTCGTGAAGTCTGGGAAAGTTGAACTTTTGCCTTTTCTGAAGTCTGGGAACGCCAAAAGTGGCACTTTTGGCCATTTGTGAGCAAGATTTTTTTCCCAACCTCCACTGCACGGCGCCAAAAGAGGCCAAAAAGAGGCCAAGGAAAGTTTGAAACTTTGCATAAGTGTCCGCCGATTTGTGGGTGATTTCTGTGTAAGCCTTCCTAAGCGAAGGCCCCAGCGCACTAGAGTCCATCGATTTGCCAGCGCAATTCTTGGCGATTTATGCCTTTCGAGAGCCTTCAGCGCACTAGAGTCCATCGATTTAGACCTGCTTCAGACAGCAACTCTGCAAGCTTCCGCCACTACTACTGCCCCGATTCCTTTGCCTCAATGATGAGAGTCGTCCATCCGGAGCGATTGGGGCGCCCCTTATGATTGAGGCAAAAAGTGGAGGCAGTAGTAGTGGCGGAAGCCTCCGCCGAGAGTGCTCTCAGGAGCATCCCTAAGTCGATGCCTATGCTATGGGCCGCCTCCAATGAGAATGACTACGAAAGGATCGACTTCAGCGCGCTCGCCCCCTCTCGTCTCTCGCCCTCGCTCTCAAGTCCTCTGTCTCATAGATGGAGAAGAAGCGCTGAGACAAATGCAAGCCAGCGCGTCGAGGTGCGATGGTATTTAGGTCGAGGTCGAGGGTTTCGAGTTCTGGCCGAGTTCAGCGAGCAGCGTAGCCTAGCAATGCTAGCTTCGTAGCGAGAATCTGAATCGTAATCGCAAAAGTGATGGCGATCCTCCTGCTGGTAGACGTTGAGGTCGACCGGGTGCTAGTTCTTGTTCCACTTCCACGCATAAGGCTTATCGATATCGTTCTCCTGTTCGTCACGTCAAGAGGATCAGGATGAGAGAGGGCGAGCGTGAATCATATGTCTGCGAGTAGGACCACGACGAGCGAGCCCACGTGCTGCGAGTTCGAGTATCGAGATGCTTTTCGTTTTCGATGTCCACAGCCACACCTACCGCACACCTTCTGCTACGCCGCGTTCTGTTTCTGTGTGAGAGAGTCTAAGTCTTAGTCCGCCTCCATGCTCCATCTAATGCTCATGGCTAATCCTAATCCTGTTCTTGTTCTTGATGCTGATGGATGCTAATAGAAACAGCAATCGTAGTGAAATGGTAGCGCTATTCTGAAATGCGAATCCAAATGCAAATGGTACAAGGACGAGCAACAGGGACAGGCCTAGCGTGTCGCTACTACTATCGCCATCAGATCAGTATCAGACGAAGGCGCTGACGTAGTTCATGCGCATGCAATGCTGATCCTGATGGCTGACGGGGATGGCTCACTCTGGCACTAATTCTAGCCATAGGCGTAGTCTCCTCTCTCGGTCTTTTCCTATCACAATCTCAATCGCCGCCCGTAGCTAGTGGAAAGCTGTGTAGTCGTAGTCTCCAGATGAGATCTAGCACTGCTAGTTCTAGGAATAGGTCTAGGTCTAGGGCTTGGGCTAGCGCAAGCGCTAAGACCTAGGTCTAGCCCTAGCTCGAGGCCTGCCTCTAGGTATAGCTCTAGGCCAAGCTCAAGGCCTAGCATAGCTCTACTATAGACCTAGAGCTGCTCTAGGTCTAGCTCTGGCTCTAGCTCTAGCCTCTAGCAGTTGTATAGAATTGGTAGTGGGCTAGGCCTAGATAGAGGCTGAAGTAGTCGCAGTCGTAGTCCTGTTTCTTCTCCTAGTCCTACTCCTAGTGTCCCGGAAGTGAAAGCATCACTATCGACTGCCCATCTTCGCAAACGCTATGAAGACAGTGAGAACGACTATGAGTATGACAAAGACTATCGCTGTTCTTTTACTTTTCCATGCCCATAAATGATAAATCGTAAGCAGATGGCTGCTGCTTGTGCGCTCCAGTAGGCAGACTCATACTCGTGCGTGCTGCTCGTAAGGAACGCAATGCCAATGCGGAAGCGGGTGAGTATTCCCCCGAAGGCCGAAGGTGAGAACTCAGCTCCAAGCTGCTGACGCTGATCCAGATCCCATACGCCTACGTCGACTACTTAAGCGTCTGCGTGTAGATGTACGCCGTGCACGTACTTCGTACGGGTGGGACTGGAAGTGCTTCGACATGGAGATCGAGGCGGACGCGTAGACCTACAGCTACGCCTACTCCTTCACCTTCAGCCTCGGCAGCAGCTACATCTTCTCCATCTACTTCTTCTACCACAGCCACACCCACGGCGACTACTTCTGCTACTACTAAGGCTAGCACCACTAGAAGCAGGGCTAGCAGCTCCTCCCCCTCACGATCCCGCTAGCGCGACGGCTGCGGCTACCGTTACGCCTAGGTAGAGGCGCTTGCTTCTTGCGGTTGAAGCTCCGGCCGATAGGTCTCTTTTTCAGCCTCCAACTCGGGCCCCATGTCTATGCTGTCGCCGTCTCGTCTTCACTCGGCACCAAGCTCCCGGCGCGCGGCGAAAAGAACAAGAAAAACGAGTGCCAGGCGAGGACGTGAACGGCAGGCGGAAGACCATAGCCACCAAGGGGCAACGCAGTAGCGCAAGGGCCTCAACATGGACGGGAGGGGCTAGGACTAGCAAGAGGATGAGGAAGAGCAAGAGCAGCCAGCAATAAACATAGCGTATAGCAATCCCAGCGCCAGCCGTATGCTTATGCTATGGGTATGAGTGTGCGCGTCTGTATGTGTATGAGCAGAGCAGAAAGAACTCACTGGAGAACGGGACCGCAAGCGCGACCGAAATCGGAAATGGAGCCCAATCTTATGAGCGCGCGCAGGTGCGCGAGGAGCTGAAGCGAAGGGAAGCGAGAGCAAGAGCGAGGGGCCGTCTCAGATCCATGACTCAGCTGCCTCTCTGCGAGGAGGAGTGGGCCCTTCGTGGAGGTACGGCGACAGCGTTCGCAATGTCTCGGCTTCGCGCTCGGTTGGTGTAAGTCGTAAGTGAAAAGGTAACTGTAAGACTACGCGCGTGAAGTTGAGGCCTGAACTCGAGCAGTCGCCATAAAAGTAAGCGACAGCTCTCAGCCCAAGGCTGACACTGAAGCCGGAGCCACTGAGTCGCTTTTTTTTTCCAATGAATAAAGCAAAAAAGAAAAGACGAAGAGCGTCGGCGTCTGACAGGCCGAAGCCTCTATCAGAAGTTGAGCACTGTCTGGGAGTCGGCTGGCACTGCTCGAAGGGTGTTCGTTTTTGTCGCTTTGCATTGAAGAAATGCAGAAAGCTGACACCGGCAGCCGAGTAGCTGGCGAGTAGGCTGAAAGAGCAACTTTTTTCCCCAGCGATGGAGTTTTTTTTTTTGTGTGGTTTCGGGAGCTCTGATTTCTTTGAAGTCACTTGTTAAATATGTTTTTTTTTCGTCCGTAAATAAGAATTTTTTTTCATAGGTCGAAAAATTTTGGTCCCTAAGTCTGGGAAAAGTCTGGGAACAGCAAAATGCATCGAGTTCCTGGTGAGTAGATATCTATTCGTCTTGCTAAAAAAGGTATTACATACAACTCTCGTTAACTACATCGTCATCTACATCGTCATCGCTTTCGATTATAGGAGAGGAACCAACCATATCTTCTAATGAGGGAGAAACCTGCTGTTTCGACTTTCTGGAAAAATTGTACTACACCCTCTGCACAAGTCCGGAATACGTCAGACCGAATACAAAACTGAAAAAAGATTATGAGAGCCGTGAAAAAACAATTGGATTGTTATAGTTTTAATAGCAGTGCCTTTGATGATGAAGGTAGCACCACCTCCAGAGGCAGACTGTTGTTCTAAGTTAATTATTATATGATGATGAAGGTAGCACCTCCAGAGGCAGAGGCAGACTGTTGTTCTAAGTAATATGATGATGAAAGTAGCACCAGAGGCAGACTGTTGGTCTACTTCTAAGTAATTATATGATTAAAAATTGCAGTGGCAGTTTTCTAAGAAAAAATCATTCTCTTCTTTCTGGAGAATCCGCACTTAGTGCCTGACGAGTGGATGGAACAAGCTCTGCAGTAGCATTTCGCTGGAAGATGACGGTGAGTAGCGTTTTGCTGTAGAAGTTCAGTTTTCGATGATATTGAGAATTTTCATATTGGGAATATTGATACATATTGGGAATATTGATATGGGGAATATTCACATTTGATTTTGGTTCCTACCTAGACGACCAGCTGCTCTAGTTGTACAAGTGTTGTTGTCTGTTGGATACCTGTATACCTGTCTTTTACCATGCTGGATGTTGTCAGGATTTGCTTGCGAGGACCACCTTTGGCCGATATTTGTTTGCGAATATTACCATGAGGACTTCTTTCCAAATTTATTTGCGACTGTTGCCTGAGTGTCACATCGACAAGGGGCAATGAATTTTAGGCAGATCATGTGGATGCATTGCGTCACTGCAGGACGCTCTGTGCGAGGTAAAGAAGATCTCTCTCTCGTTGCAGGAGCTTGGCATCTGCGAATCAGAATTGATCGGTCCTGCGAGAAGAACTGAGTGATGCCCTGATTATCAATATTGTGTTTGACTAGAAGCAGCAATAGTAAAAATAGTAGTAGTTCTTGTTGCGGCTAGCTTAATTCTTAAAAGTTGTACGTCTACGTGCTATTAACGACCTTGTTTTTCGTTACGATTGAGTCGTAAAACAAGTGAATGAATAGAGGGCTTTTCGTATATCTTTATTTTTGTACGTCTAGATGGCCTGTAGTTGCTCGTAGCAACTGCCTACTTCATCTCCATCATTAACAACCTCGTTACCCCCCAAAGGCAACAATTTCAACAAAATCTACTCAAAAGCAAAAAATTGGCGATCTTCGTCCTCGTTGTGGTTCTTTGCGACATCAATCCTACAACACGGCTACACCGACGACATCAATCCTAGAGGAAAGCAACGTCGATATCAGTTTCCACATCGTGGCCGTCATTTCGAGGGTCAGCTTCTCTGACGGTGAGACACGAAGATGCCTGGGGGCACCCGACTTCTTCCGACGTGGACCACGCCTCATCATCTGTGGAGATCACAGAGTCGATCCTCATCTGGTGCAGGAGTCCTTTTGTTATGACACTTAACTTTTTCCGGAACAAGTACTACCTCATTAGTACTTGATGTGTTCATGATTACTACTGTCTGGGAATAGTCGCACTACGACAAAAAATGACTACGACGTAGTAGAAGTAGTGGCTCTTCTTGCGGTATTTCGAACCATAAAAACAGCACTTGCACACTTGTGCCTCTTGATCCTGAACCTGATCATAAAACGAAATAAGATCATCTACATCTGGTTACTACAACCGGATAAAATATGAAATAAGGTATATAGTGGCTACATCTGGGTTACTACAACCTTATAATATGTTAGAGTAGTTTATAGAACGGATGTAGGATGGACTTGGATGGATCGGATGGACCCCCCTGATTCTTCCGATCCTACTTGAAATGGTGGGAAGTCCATCCGTTCCATCCGATCCATCCCATCCCGGATCTGGCACCCCTATAAATTGCTCTGATATGTAACACTCATATATACTTACTTGCTCTTCCTCTAACGTGAGCAGCAGGAGGAAATGTGCCAGGTGTCCAATACCACCATCCGTCGGCATCATCTACAAAGCGGCAGTTTGCATCCGTTTACAACCGGGAAAAGCCACATGTCAATATATTACGGAGAGTGAATCTACTGAAGTGCTTATTTATCATGGTCGCATGTGGTGTCGGTGTGCTTAACAGGTGATGTACACCTACACACTATCGACGTCCCAAGTGCTTAACTGATTTTAACATCATACATTCCTATCCCATGATGTTGAGGTGGACCTGGAAGATGCAGCACCTGAGTGGCAAGGGAGAATCTTATGAATGTGGGGAAAGATGAATGAGGAAGATTATCCACATCAGCCACCGGGGGCGATAAAATGGTTGTCACTCTATCTTCTCTAAGATGAGGCACGATCGGCCACGTTGATCATGGTGAGTTCGACGGTTTATTGCAACATTACATGCTTGGTGGGGAGAGTGTTGACTGTGCCTGTAGGCGCCGATACTAGTGTGTAGTTTTCTCTTGTTCAATCTTTGTCTACTTATTTGACAATTACAGTTACACGATGAAATAGACACGAAATAGAAGGATAATAAAAAATTATCCTGATCATTTTTACACCTCCACAAGGCAAAACGACACTGACCGCAGCTATTACGAAAGTTCTAGCAGAGAAAGGCGCGGCTGAATTTAGAGACTACTCTCAGATTGACAAGGCACCCGAAGAGCAAAAACGTGGAATCACCATAAATCAAGCGCATGTGGAGTACTACAGCTATGTAGAACAACTCCTCATATGACCATCATACTCCTTTACCTTGTGTGTATCCGGATCCGGAAGACGTTCACTTCTGTGCGAGATTAATAAATTGCATTGCGTTGTATCGTATTGCATTCTATGTATTGTACTGTACTATTGTATTTTTGTACTATTCATTGTATTTTTGTACTATTGTATTTTTGTACTATTGTATTGCATTGCATTGTATTGTATTGTATTATGTACCACCCGTATCCTCCACGACAGAGGGACTTTCTTGGAATCACCATAAATCAAGCGCATGTGGAGTACTACAGCTATGTAGAACAAGTGTTCATATGACCATCATACTCCTTTACCTTGTGTGTATCCGGATCCGGAAGACGTTCACTTGTTCTGTGCGAGATTAATAAATTGCATTGCGTTGTATCGTATTGCATTCTATTGTACTGTACTATTGTATTTTTGTACTATTGTATTGCATTGCATTGTACTGTACTTCTATTGTATTGTATTTTGTACCACCCGTATCCTCCACGACAGAGGGACTTTCTTGTTCTACGCACTCTCTACTTCTGCTATACACGACGTACAACAGATATTCAACGGAGACACGGCATTATGTTAAGGCTCAACTTTCACCGGTCACCATTTAGATTGGAGCCACTGAAATCGAAGAGGCGGCCTTCCCTTGAGAGTATAACAGGGGAAAATCAAAATGAAGGGCAAGGGGAAAATCACTTCTAGGGGGTCTCTTCCGTTCAGAGTAGTCACAGTGACCAAGGAATTATGCTGGGCTTTAATTCTGGACACGTGGACTGTCCTGGGCACGCGGATTATGTCAAAAATATGATAACTGGAGCCGCACAGATGGATGTTATGGTCGGTAGTTGATCATTATCTGGACTCCAGATTCTGGAGGTGTGGTGGTGATCATGGCCCATGACAGTGGTACCTCAGTGGATCCTCACTGGTGGTGGACCTCACTGGTGGTCGACTTGTGGTTGTGGACTTCCCCTTTGATAGTGAAGATTGCAGATCATACATAGATTTAGATTATTTTATCAGGCCCTTGCGATAGTTCTAGTTTTTGCTGGCCGAATGTACCCTCTTATGCGCCCCCAGTATGTAACTTCTTTAGTTGTTTAGGAGATGTATTCAATTGTTTAAACGGGCGGTGGCATATAGTCCTATGGAAAAAAAAAACGCCCGCACGTCTCAGGCTACCGCTCTTCGCCCCTTGATTGATTCAATAAGGCAAGGGATAGGAACGGGAATGGAATCTACTACACCTGAATGGTTTTGCTTCCTGTCTACCAGGTTGCAGGTAGCAGGAACAAACTAAGGGGAGCGCGACAGTTAGGAACCACAGATAATGATTCCTCACAGTAGATAATGATTCACTACTACCTCCTTTAAAAATGGAGCAATCTTAGTCGTATCAGCCTACGACGGTCCGATGCCACAAACGCGGGAACATTTGCTTTTATGTTCGAAGATACAAATTTCATCTTGTTGTAGCCCCAAATTTATTAGAAGCGGAAGCCATAGTTCATCGGTAGTTTTTTGTAGAGCATTCCCTTATGACAAGCCGTAGAAGTTAATTTACCATCACCATCTTCTTCGAGCTACTCGTCCCAGCATCTGGATGTTCTACCTCTGATCTTAATGTCTCTAATCCTCTTGTCGAAGCAAATTGGGGTCCCGAGGTTAGTGGTCTTCCTGAACAAGATGGACATGGTGGAGGACCCAGAACTAGTGGAGCTCGTGGAGTTGGAGCTTCGAGAAATGCTAGACTTCCATGGATTTATTACGGCTAATGTATGACGATGATGTTGATCAATGTAATAACTTGCAAAAATCACATCCCAAACAAAGTTTCAAACCCCACCCTCTCTCAGTAATAAGCTGGATGTACCCCTAGAATGGGTTTACTACTACTACTGCTACTATGTTGATCATAATGATGATGATCCTGGAGGAAGATTAGTGCTAGTACGTAGTAAGTAAGGTAAGTTCAGGCTTTTGCCTCTAGTAGTAAGAAATCATGCAAGTAAGGTTAGTGCCTCTAGTAGTAAGAATTCATGCAAGTAAGGTTAGTGCTTCTAGTAGTAAGAAATTATGCAAGTAAGGTTAGTGCTTCTAGTAGGTTTGTTCCCTGAAATTAGTAAAGCTAAGGCTATAGTGGAGGCTGTCACATTCTTGGAGATCGTAGCCAGACAGGTCTAATCTGAACGGCGAAGAGACTCCATTTATAAAGGGAAGCGCTACCAAAGCACTTAAAGGCGAGGATGGAGAATTAGGCAAGAGCTGTGTCGAAAAGTTGATGGAAAGCGTCGACAGCTACATTCCAGTGCCGCAGAGGCCTATCGACAAACCCTTTTTGATGAGTACTTTATTTATCGACAAATAACCCTTTCTGATGAGTACTTATTTTCACCACATCCAGTTGGCGGGATTTCTGTCTACAACATGTGTAAGTAAATGCAAATCTCTCCGAAGTTTGATGGATATCAGCACATCAAGCCCGTCACAGGTTTCAACAGCTACTTGGCATAGGTATCGAATTCGAATGTGTGTTCCTGTAGCAGGTGCTGCAGATCTCTCATAATATTAGACCCTTTCTACTTCGTCTAACAGGTATAGAAAGTGTGCTGCAGATCCCGAATAAGGGTGCCGTAGCAACCGGCAAGATTGAAACAGGCGTAGTGAAAGTGGGGGAAAAATTGCAAGTTTTTGGTGCTGCAGGAGTAAACTCAAAGGAATCCACCAAAATTATGATGGACTTATTAAGTTGATAGACTTGGTAGAGATAGACTCAGTTAACGTAGCAATACTGGTACTAACATTTAATGATGCTTAATTCTCTAGACTCACTCAACGTAGCAATACTGGCACTACCATTTAATGATGCTTAATCATGATCATTTATCTTGTCATTCTTGAATTATGTTCGTGTTGATTATGAACGATGATGTTGAAAATTATGAGAGGAGTCCTCTCAGAGGATTTAGAATAGTCACGGACCAACGAGACACGCCCACGTGTAAAGGCAATAAGAATGAAGAGGAAAGGACAGACTAACTAAATACTTCTTCAATACCCCTCGAATGGGTACACTACTACCACTACGACTACTACTACTACTACTACTACTATACTAGCCAATGCCTTTGCTTTGTTCATATCCTCAGTCGAAGTGATGGGTCTGGAGATGTTCCACAAGACCCTGGATACTGGCATGGCAGGCGATCAATGCGGGATCATGCTTAAGTTAAGGCCACAAGCACAAGATCCCTTGAAGATGAGCATATTAGTATTTATAGGGTAAACAACTTTGCTTAAATCCTTAAGGCTCTTCCTTAAGTGCCTTGCTTAAGAAAATTGATTTCCGTAAAGAATTCCTATTACAAAAAGCTGCGATAACCTTCCCTAAGGCAAAAAATGCTCCTTCAGAGGGGACGGAGGGCCCCTCAAGGAACAGCTCCTGCTATAAAATTAGGCTGATAATAGACCCTCCCTCAATGGCCAGCGCCACCTCATAAGGGCCTTAGCTTGCTAGCTTAGCCATGGCCAGCCTGGTTGCTAGCAGCTGCTTAGCCCTAGCTAGCTGGCTTGCAGCTTGCCCCTTACCCGCAGCTAACTGGCTAGGCTAGCCGTAGCTAGCCTGCTAGCTGCTTCGCCATAACTAGCCTGCTAGCTGCTTAGCCATAGTTAGCAAGGTAGCTGCTTGGCCATAGCTATATAGCTAGCTGCTTAGCCAGAGCTAGATAGCATGGTAGCTGCTTGGCCATAGCTATATAGCTAGCTGCTTAGCCATAGCTAGCTTGCTGGTTGCTTAGGCGGAGCTAGGTTGCTAGCTGCTGCGCCATAGCTAGCGAGCTTACTAGGTAGCTGCTCGGCCTTGTGTAGCTAGGGCTAGCAAGCTAGCCCCTTGGCCATGATTTAGCTGCTTGGCCATAGCTAGCCACTAGCTGCTTGGCCATAGCTAGCTTGGTAGCTGCTTCCTTTGCGAGACCGAATACAGCAGCTGCTTTCTTAGCCATGGCCACTCCAGCTCGCTAGCTTAGCCACAGCCAGCTTGCTACCTTAGCCACAAGACAGCAACAGCCAGCCCGCTTGTTTAGCCATGAGGAGCGTCCACGATAGTCATAGTCCATTCTGAACCAGCCGCGCGTCGCTAGCTAGCTTGGTGACTCAGGGGCTTGCGTCGTACTAACTAGTCTTATCTGTCTAGTTGCTAACCTACGGCGCCCAGTGCAGCGGGCCCTTGTTGGGCCCGCTTTCTGGGCGTGCACGTATTTAATAGAAAGATCCAACGAGAAAAATCAAGTAGAAAAATGCTGAACAATTATGCTACATTGAAAGTACTAAGTGCCTTGACAAGAAAAATCAAGAACGATTCTATGCTACAACATTGAAAGTACTAAGTACCTCTACCTTGATCGTCCCTTGTAGTCTGCTTCCAGCAGTGGTAGCTAGGAGCGTTACTGTAGCGACACACGAGATGACATAGATTCCACAAACATTCAAACACGTATCATCTTCTTTTCTGAAGTAGAAGATTCACAGCTGCTGCTCTAAGTCGAGGCGTAAAGCGAGGGGACATTCACAGAGGACAGGTGTTGGCGAAACCTGGAAGAGCACAAGTCTACACTAGTTTCGACGCGGACCTGTACGTCCTGAAAACAGAGGAAGGAGGAAGAAAAAAGCCCTTCTTCACGAAATATCGCCCACAAGCGTTTATCCGGACAGGTATTCGAATTGGACATTGGTTTTATGAAGATGTTGTTCTTTTGTTTTTGACCTCACCGGGCACACACGCGTTTATTCTTTCATCAGGAGTCCTCCTGCTAGACCTTGCTTAGCTGGTAGTACAACTGGTCGATAGGATAATATTATGGATTGGTACTAACTGTAAGTGTAACCTCCTACTTGTAAGTACGCCCTCACTCGATTTCGATTGTAGAACGTAATAAGAAAAACCGTCCAGAACTCAGTGCTATCGTACCAATACGAAGGATTATCCCGATCAATCCAGGTACTTGTACGGGTGACGTGATTCTGCCTGATAACGTGGAAATGGCGATGCCGGGTGACCGGGTCAAGGTCAAAATCAATCTCGAAAAGGCTTTCGCGCTTGATTAAGGCTTTCGGTTCTTCGCGAATACATTTTTCAGAAAAGGCTCTCATTTCTCTTTTTGAGCTAATAAATAGACTTACACAGGTAATACATAGTCATCAAACAGCCAATAGATACGAGTTCAACTACATCAAGTGAATGGAGTAGGCATCAACATACCTAAAGGAATAGCAGCTCATGATCTTATCTTCTTCCTCTAACCTACAGAGGGACTTCGATTTGCTCTCCGTGAAGGCGGGCTCACTGTTGCAAGCGGTATCGTTACCAAATGCGGCGAGTAGAACCCAGTGACGCATGAGGTCCCTTCTGAGTAGAAGTTGTCATCAATGAAGTTCCCATATTCACTGTCACTAGGGATGCAATTGCATGGTAGACGTAGCTCAACGAACAGCAACTAGGGATGTGAGAAGATTATATTCACACTGTGAATTATGTTGACGGGGGAATGATCAGCATAAATCCTGATGACTGACTTTTGAATGATAGAATAATCACTATGACTGACTTGTCATCTACAGTCGAATGGCTCTTGTACCTGAATCGGAAAAGCTGACTTGTACCTATCAGATAGAAGAAATGGCTCACCTCTGACTGGCTGCAGAATGGATATGGAATAGAAATGAATTCTTATAACTTTTATTCATGTTTCTGCTCCTGGTCGTTTCATATACCAAAAATGTGGTCTCCTTGACCCTGTCGCCTGGTGGAGCTAGAAGAACACATGATCCTAAGCATGGTAAGCCAGGTCTCCTGAGAGTGAAACTTCGTGAAAGTGAAACTCATCCTACACCTAAACATACTCGCCTGAAACCCAAGCCCTTAAACGTAGTCACTGCGAAAAGAACGAATGCTCTAGAGCTTACCTTTTCTTTATCGTTCTTGCTCTCTGAGCAGGACTGCAAGAACGCAGTACAACTTTATCGCGGTCTTATGAAGAAGACGACGGCAAGTTGTGGATCATCTTGCTGTACGACCTCAGGATCGTGTTCGTTCTGGCTTCACACTCTTGCTGATGTTCTTTTTCCGTCAGATTCACCGCCACGATGGGAGGGCCTTTCCTGTTCCATACAGCATTCTCAATCTTTTGGAGCGCATCCATGGTTCCCTACAGCGTCCATCAGCTCTCCAAAGATCCATTTACAGCAGGCCCCATTCTCCCTCAGTTCCTTGTCTCTTAGGTTTACGAGCCCTGTTTGTGAACGCTAGGGCTGCGCGTTACGTCTACACCTTAAGGCGGTGCGTTTTTTATATAGTTCTCGGCCTGTTTCAGTTGTGCAAATCGTGAAGGTTTTGCGTGATTCTTATGCGGTTGCAAAGTTGTCAAACGTGTCGTGGCCCTTCTTGTTCATGTGTAGCAGAGGAAGGACCCACATCATAGGCCTAGCATTCCAGTGCCGTGATCATTGTCGCCATCGGATTGCAATGATTTCCATCACCTTCGTGCTGATGGTTTTCATGCTCATACGACTGGGACCATCATCCTCGTCATCTTCATCTTACTCTTTTGACATTTGCGGAACAGGGTAAGTGGGTCGCCCCTTTATTTTTTTTTGGACTTATATATATTGTACCGAGTATCCTCCTCGTTCAAAATACATAGTGTAGTCGTGAGTGATAGATTTCTCTTCGCATTGGTAGAGGACATACGTAGAGTCTACGCGTCAGCAGATCAACAAAGATGCCTCCACGTGGTGGTCCCCGACCTCCAGCAGCAAACAACGCCCGCCGCGGTCGTTCCCCGAACTTGTTTCAGAGTTATTTTTCCATTGTTCTAGCAAGAACGCCATTTGGCACGATCCGATTAACGAGACATTTTAGTGCGTGGACCGGTCTGCTGTCCTTGATTTTCTTATGACTGAGTCAGCTCTACTAGAACTTGCTTTGTAATTTTGTGTTGTTGTGACAAGAACTTCTATTAGCAACTTCTTTTTAGTGCTCTGGATCTATTGACATATTTTTTTGTTCGAGAGAATGTCCGATTTGGGTCTTATTCGGTCTCAATCAAACTTCTTAATACAACTCTACGCTGACGGCACTATTTCCTTCCATGAGTTCTGTTAGCACTTTCCTTGTTCCTTTTTTTGCTTTGTCCTTCCAACAGCACCGACCTCTCTACTACTAACTTGTGCCGTAGCTTCCTTCCTCGTGTATTGGTACACAGGGAAGCGCACTTTATCACTTGACCGTCTTGACGATTGGGTGTACGATTGGTGGAGCGGTGGATCTACTTCTACCGGGAGTGGTCCAGCAACTACACGTTCGTCCGCTGGAAAAACAACCACAGCAACTTCTTCGACAGGGTTACCTGATATTACCGAACCACCTCCATTATCGGCGCTTCTACCGGCAGCTGGAGCAAAAGATGAATATATTATGTCAGTTCTGCAACAATTATCGGCGCTTCTTCTAGGATATATAGTCAGCGGCCTAATTCGAAAAAGAATGTATCTTTATCCTCCATGTAATTGAAATTGTCCTATATCATAATATCTATGGATTCATCGCGCTCGAAGAAGGAAGCCGAAGCTCTAATTAGATCTACGACATCGAGGTCGTCGCAGTTTACCCGCACGATCCAAAGAGCTTTACACAGGGCCTCCTGGTTATGCCTGAAGGGGATGATAGCGCCACTACGACTACAGTAGTCGAGCGAGACCTGCTACAACCACTCTTCGCCGAATCCGTAGGTTTATACGGAGAAAGTAGGGTCTTTCAGTATCGCCTTGCTGCTGAGTCGAAACAGAATGGAGATGAAACGGAAGGTGTGATGAATGCACCACCATTGGCAGAATACAAACAATCCAGGAGTGAGTTCGGGGAGGGACTATTAAGGCTCAACTTTCAACGGTCATTGGGGTTGGTCACTGAGATCGAAGAGGCGACCTCCCCTTGAGAGTAGAACAGGGGGAAATGAAGGGAAAACAAAGGGAGAGGCGTGGGGCCCTTTTCTTTCAGAATCAGTGACCACTGACTGCTGACCTTTAAGACTAGCGTTCCATAAGGGCTATTTCTGGCAGCTAGTTTGGAAGCAGCGTGTTTTACACCAGTACTCGCAAGATTTGAAGACAAGGATAGCGACTGTGGCGATCTTATGAAATTGTTGAACAAAAGACAAATATCACGTCGTCGTGAGCTTGGCCTAGTAGTGCTGCCTGTGATCTTTAGTGTAGTTAGGTTATCTTTTCACTTGTACTATTGCAGCGTTTGTTGTATTCTACGACTAATCATCACCGGTTTTGAGTTTGATGACGGGTGGGGACTTACCAGTGATGCAGATTACCTCTATGCCACCGACTCCGGGAATAAACTCTACACGCTGAAAATCGAATTTGAAGGTACCAAGATGAAGACGGATATGGACAAATCTACCACAACTTTTACGGATTTGTGCTTCTCTTTCTCTATTTTAGAACGTAATGAATCTCCCAATCGTCCCAACATCGTCAGATTCCAAGAACGTCTTGAAAAATTGATGTCCCACGACAATCAAAGGGAAAACTTGTCTCACGAACACGACAAACAAAGGGACATGAAAAGCTCCAAGATCTGAGGTGTTATCGCATCAAAGTCGATAAGAGATTCACAGATTCTTGGGGAGCAGCGGCTCTAATACATATACAACTCCTGTGGCTGTAGCGGCCTCAAGTGTACGCGTAACAAACTCTGTGGCTGTGCGTGCCAAGTACAATCGACGCATCGAGATGCTAAACGAGTTGGAGCGGATTGGCTTGGGTCGAGAAAAAGAAGATATGGGCAAACCAAAACAAGATGAGTCTTAGCATGAACTTGAAATTATATATATATTCTCTTCCGCAATCAATCTACTACTGCCTGGAGTTATCAGCATATCAGCATTGTTCTCTCATGTTAACGACGGGGATCATGGGATCATTTTTCTCGCATCAGCATATTGATTCATCTCAATCACTCAATTAAGTAACCTATTTTTCCTCATCTTCTAAGGCTTTCTGGGGGAATATCTTCGGTTCCGAGTGTGTTGCTCGCGTTGATCCTACTAGCGGAAAAGTCAAGGGTTTCATCTTGGCGCATTCTCTACGCATGAACTATGACGTCGGTCGCAGTGCGGATGTTCTTAACGGCATAGCGGTAACAACTTTGAAAATTATGGTCCTCGGGAGCTTTCGATAATTATATCCATCTTTTTCGTTCTTATTCTTGGCATCTTGCTCGTACATCAATCCTTTTTCTTCCCTTGTATTTTTCCTTTCGCGGCCGGGAAATTATAGGGTATCGAGAGCATTGCATGGCGGGACGAAAAGGGTCGAGATAAGGAGACCCGATCCAAGATGAATAAAAGCCGTAGCCGACTCTAAGAAGTATAAAAGATCGACCTCAGCTCCTGATGCAGTGAGACTCTTTCTTACCGGCAAACTCTGGAACAAGATATTTGAGGTTCGACTCAAGCCTTTTGCGGGTCAGCTGGACTGGAAGCAGATCCGGACAATGTGTGTCCCCGAAAAAAATCTCTTTCACAAATAACAACGAGCCGAGAGCTGGAGTCAGTATGTGAACGACGAGTAAGCACTTACAACAACAAGTCCACTAGATCATGGCAGGAGGAGAACAACCTTGCGTACACGCAACGAACAGGCTGTTGAACAAATAGTACGTAGCTCGGCACGTCGCAGTAGTCGGCTTCGCAAATGTTGAGGACGAGGAGACGGGTTCGGCGTGAAGCGCCGTGACGAGAGCCCTGGCAGATTAAGAAACTTGTTGCGAAACCGGCATTGCAAATCTGCTCTCTTTTGAATAGGCCATCGACGTGGTCGCGCTCGCGCCCAACGAGACGCTGGCTGTGAAAGGCTGATGATACAGGCGAGTGAATTCGGCGGTAGAAGATATTGGAAGGTGCGCTTTGGATAAAGAACATGAAAGTTCATGGGTTCGTTAGAACGCGCAAGGTCCTCAAAGACGAGTGAGGGCCTCTTGAGAGTCTGGTCGTTGATAGGATGCATTGTAAGAGAGCAAGAGCATGGTTTCGCCATCGCCTAGATCGTTCAAACCTTCATGGACCATGTTGGTTAAGGCTAAATCTCTCAAAATGTATTATGCATGGACGGATTGATATTGAGATTGGTGGGCCCAGCTATGGTGCAACGTCAGCATATGAAGTATAGTGGTCATAATGGATGCCACAAGAAGACTCGAGGACTTCTCCTCCTCGATTTTCCGAGAGCTTTCTGCGAGAGCCTATGATCATGACGAGAGAAGGCAATTTGATATCAGAGTGAGTTCCACTCGTGAAGAAGTGACCGCTTTTTTATTTTGTTAGTAATTTCCTTAGATAGTTTGTAGTTATCCTAATCCTCCACTTGCAATCCACGCAGATTGCAGCCTTGAACAAGAAGGTGCTCGTACTCTCTGAGAACGACACTTGTTCCTTCATGAAAAGGAGTTAGCAGTTCTCTTCATTTATAGTGTGTCACAGTTGCCCTGATTGTGACAGCATTTTGCCCTTGCCCCTGGGTACAACATCATCATCGTCATATACATAGTGTTGCAAGCATTTTGATTGTGGTCTCCGGGGTGTCGAGAACTGACGTGGAGGACTTCGTCTCAAGATCAAGATCTTGAATGCCATCGATATGAACTATGCCCGTTCGTAACAAGAACAGCAACGCAGGGCTGATGTGGAAGCCCCAATCCAATCTAAGAACTCTGATCATCAAGTAGATCATCAGTTACCTCGCCTGACCCTTGTTGGGTATATGCAGACTTTTAGAGCGTACGTCTTAGGGGTAAACATTCTTCGCCATGTTGGGTGGCGTTTATTCCTAAACGGAGGCCGAGGCCCCCCAACGATGGAGAGAAACGCGACGAAAGGAATAGGCGCCGCTCCAAGTTGTGAAAGACGTGAAAAAAATTGTTCGAAGTCCGACAGGATGCACACCGCGCCCGCATGGTTTAGCTTCTAACGCTGTGCGGCGTTCGCGCTTCTCCCGCGCGTTGTGTGTGTTTGTGTCGCTCGCTGAGGGCGGCGAGATGAGAGACAGCAGCGCGGCTCGGTGGTGGTCTGGATCTTGTGTTGTGTCTGCCCCGCTCTTGGTGTGGGCTTGTGACGCGTGGGAGGGCTGCGTGCTGGCGAGGGGGCTGCGAACGAGAGGGCCCCCGGTGGTCTGTGACTCGATGCGCCCCTTCTCCGGTGTCGTGTCCCGCGCGATCCTTTCGGGAGGGCTGGTCGCTTGCTTCAGTTTTTTCGCCAGCGCAGTGCGGTCGGCCTCGCTTTTTCACTGGGTGGATTCATCCTCAGGGGGCTGCGCTTGAGTTCTTACATCAAACTTAATCGACCCCCCGCCCCCTAAATTCTCGAGGCATTGAAATGCCCAACGGGCGGAGTAGCATAAATTCTTGCGCTCTTCTTTGGCTCGCTGTCTGACTGGTCGGTTTTTCGTGTGTTTGTGCAGATGGGTTGGCGAGGGTCTTGCTGCGGTAGTTGCACCCGCTTGGGGCCTTCGGTCTTCCCGTAGTTTCCCCGCACTGACTGAGTTGCCCCGTGGTTGTTGACCTTGGGCTTCGGCGTTTCATCTCCCAGGGCCCCGCCATGCGTTCGGAAGAGGCTTCGAACCGCAAAAGCCACCGCGCCCTGGCGTTCTTCATTCTGTTGCCAGACTCGGCGTTGGCTTCTTGTGCGCCCCTGAGTGGGGTCAGGCTCTTTGTCTTTCCCCGGTTCCATTTTCTCGGCTTAGGTGACAGTCCTCGACAGTTGGACCTTTTTTGATTTTGTCCTCTTCAATGATATTCGAGCTGTATTCTGCCCCTTTGGTTTTCCTCGTAGCTTAGTCCTGGCCAACGCTTCAAAATACCTTGTCATTGTCAGCTAGAAGGTACAACTCAGAAGATAGGCTCTGGAGGAGTCGTCAGTGGTCGTGTACTTTGTGTCGTGTACTCTGATCCTAAAAGCGCGTCGGATGACCACTCTGGAGAGAAGAGAGTTGTAAAATCGTGACTCACGACTGCTCTAGCTCTTTAACAGGAGGAGTTTCCAGGAATAATAGTTCGAGTTTCCATGATGGCGCAGTCTCGAACTATTCGCTTTTTTGCTTCTAGTAAACGTTACGTCTACCTTAGCGACCCCATCTTGCAGCATTTCTTTATGATCATTTTTGGTGCCCTCCTTGTCCACCTCCTTGATGTGGTCCATGCAGGGAACTCCAGTCAATATGATCATGAGGAAGTTATACAAGAAGGCCGCGAACAGCCTTTCGCCTTCGGAGAGAAGGACAACAAGTTAGAAGAAGGAGGGTGGTCACCAAGCCATGTTGGCACGCCTTCTAGGACGAGTAGAAGGTGGACAGGAGTGCCATTTTTAAGGCGCAGGAGTATCATTTTTGGGCCACATGCTCGTCTTGAGTAGAACTACTCAAGTTTTTCCGCTTTCTGTCGAGTAGTTTCCGAGACGAGTCATGAAGTTTGCGATTCATTTTCACAGCTTCTGCTTTTTGTTCTTGATCAATGTTGGGAAAATTATTAGCTATCTTCCAACGAACTTCTACACGAAATAGTGGAGCATAATCTTCTTTAGCTCTTCTCTAAGTCTTGTCTCTAAGTCTTGTAGGACCGCCCACTACCTCAACGACCACTACCTCGTCAGCCACGCTGCGTGTCGTTCGAAATGCGCTTTGTATAGTGGGACCCGACCGGGACTATGGCGGCGTGCTTGTGCCGCACTTGTGGCGAAACTTAAGGCTCTCACGATCATGAATTATGGGGAGTTCATCTTATTCTACTTAGACAAAGACTGCATGCTTGTTGAGAAGTAGCTAGTAGGGCTAGGGGAGCAGAGCTGCTTCAACACACACTAAATAGATACATAGAGGAGCAGAAACGCTCCCCCATAGTTCTCAAGCTCAATAGTGCTCAAGCTGAAGGATGCATCCGCTGAAGGATGCATCCGCTGAAGGATGTGAGCTGTCTAAGAGGCCTTGTGTACCCAAACATCGGGCGAAGGGGGCAGACGGAGTATCACATGGATATTTTCATCCAGACGGAACGCAGCATGTCCTACTCGTCTAACGAAGTACCGGAGATTACCGGTTCACACACGAAGATGAAGAATACATTATTGCATGGTAACAACAAGTTTGAATATATCATTACTTCCTAGGTAGGAGTAGGTTGGCTCGTCCGCCACATATATTTATTATTACTCAAGTACTAGTCGTACTAACTAGTAGAAGTATTTAGGGTTAACCAATTACATCCCCCACAACCACTCCTCACTGTTTTTCCAGTAGGAAAGACGTGAGGGATGTTTTGAGA
Source organism: Amoebophrya sp. A25 (assembly GCA_905178165.1). Taxonomy (NCBI): domain Eukaryota; class Dinophyceae; order Syndiniales; family Amoebophryaceae; genus Amoebophrya; species Amoebophrya sp. A25. The sequence goes on from CAJINU010000082.1 coordinate 436,111, forward strand.
AGAATGTAATGCTACAACCTTTAAAAGTCGATGAAGATGATCACGAACGAGATTCAAATCCTTACAACCGAGATGAACTGCAAGATGAAGAAGATTCAGATGATGCTCGAATTACGGCGACCGCTCTGGCATCCTCAGCGTCGTCCTTCCTTGGCTCTTTTTCTACTTGAAAAACGGACCAAGGACGGACCCAGGGACGCTAACGCGGCAGCCCATCTAATCGAAGCCTTCGTCTCAAGAGCCCTGCAGCATCTCAAGAGGACTATGTGATTGAGGCACGTCAAAGACACCTCCTCAGTGTCTGGCAGAACCAGACCGATGTAATCTTAAGGCTTCTAACCTGAATTCATTTCTAGCGATTCACAGTTTTCTTCCGTTTCCTTCTACTTGGCACTCCGACTCCGAAGAAATGAACCCGAGAAATGAACAAACGTTTTGGGCTCTAACAATCTACAGATCCGCAGATCGGGATGCAGGCGCGCACTTTTTTGCTGCGTTAACGTACGATGGCTGGCGCAGGATCAAAAGACGATACTTAGGTCGTGGCCTTCAGTTTGATGTTGGCGTTTTGGTTGTTGTAATTTGCCTTTCATCTTTTGACGAGAAAAGCAATAAGAATGTGTGTGTTAAAGCCCGTCGCTGACACCAAAGTAGAACGCCCCTATGGCAGTCAGCACAGAAATTTGCGCGGGATTTATTGTGCTGCGTTGTAGTATGAAAGTCCGTCGTTGACAGCAGAGCGAGACCTCCTCTAAAATGCTATGCTCTCCGCCGCACAGGTGAAAGATCCTCAGTTAAGGCGACAGCTAAAACATCAAGAGATCATTCTATAAGCAGTAGCTCTCGGCACTTCTCTCTATGTATAACTTACTTACCTATCAAGCGTTCTACTTTTTCTGTTTGTGAAGGGTTCTAAAGATTCTAATTCAGGGAGGACCGACGAGCAGGAGGGATCTGTTGATCCTCATGAACCCAAGCTGATAACGGCTGAGATGAACACTCAGGATGACGCCAGTACGACTGCAAGGTTCTTCCGCGTAGTAAACATCAACTACGCACATGAACACAATCGCTACCCGGATGAGATACTTACGAAGCGAATTATTCACTTAGTTGTCTTGAGGGGTGCCTGGCCGTCGTGCTTCATGATTCTTGCGATAGAATGAGTGAGTCAATGAAAGAACGAAAGAGCGCAGCCCGCTCCGCGGCGTTGTTCAGCAAGTAGCTAGTAGCGATCTGCCCTCGGTCGGTTTGAGATAGTGGATGAGAGCGCGTGGACCCAGGTGGTATGGGGTTGTAGCTTGCTCTCGTTTCGAAGATTCTCTACCGGAGCATTCTGCAGCCCTAGGCGCCAGAGCCCGCGGGCGCTCCGCGATGGGCGGCTACGTCTATGCGAGCTCGGCGCGTTCTAAACGTCCGCGCTAGCTTGGTGGCAGCAAACTAGTGAAATAGGCAGGCTAGCTGACCCCGCTCCGCTTCCAGCCAGCTGGCTGGGGAGGCAGACAGCCGATGGGCTGAGGGATAAAGCCTGGCCGGCCAGTCAGGGCATGCGATCACTCGCCACGACCAAACTCCTAAACACGAGCGCAGCGCGGCCTAGCAAAAGGCCTCAGCTGAGAAGCCGGCAAATGAGTAGGTTAAAAGCGGTAGCGCAGCGCCACAACTAGCTGACTAGCCTATCCGCGTAGATATCCTCGCACGGCTTAGCCCATGCAAAAAAGCGCAAACCCAAACAGGCTTGCGCTTGAAGATAGCTAGCAGGCTGCTAGCTAGCTTCCCACCCTCGTGCTGCTGCTGCTGCCAAAATTGGCAAACTAAAACGCCACGAGACCAAGAGAGGACTGCGCCGGCCTGGACTGCAAAAGACCGTCGCCGACACCAAACCCAAAGCGAAGTCATGGCCTCCTTGGATGTTTTTCCATCTTCTTAGACAGCGCAGAGCAGCTAAGGGCGCTATCGGTTTCGGCCCGCAGCTGCGCAGGAGCCTCTAGCCCTACCGCTGACGCCTGTGCGCTTGCTCGCGAAGCTATGCCTAGACCTCGCGCGCGACGCACGATTCGAGTGGCGGGCTGTGGCTGACTGCTTTTGCGCCAGCGTGTGGCCTTTGTGCATGCTGCTGCTGCTGCTTTATGGGTAAAGGCTTGGGACTTCTGGCGGGCTGGATTTGTGTTCATGGTCATGATCGTCCGTGTGATGGAACGGCATGACGCTGAGTGAGTGAGTGAGGTTTGATGGAACGGCATGGCGCTGAGTGGGTGAGTGAATGAATGGGCGACGCACCTCGCTTCTACAATGGCATGGCTTTCTCTTCGGCTTACCTTGGAAGATCATGTTGCATCACATTTACATTGGATGTTGCATGATGTTGCATCTTACATCGGCCTCTAATAGTAGCACCCGTTTAGAGGCAGACTCTTTGTGGGAAAACGTTGACAGAGCGTCGTCGTGGACGCCTGCAGAAGATGGCTACGCTAAGGATAGGCTAAAGGTGTTCCTGTTGCCGTTTGTTTTGCCTCTGCTACGGGAGAAAGGCAGAACAAGAAACGGGAAACAGAAACACCAAAACGGCCCTGTCGCTAATTACATTTACAGGGACCGGAGGCGGAGGAGTGCTGGCGGTGGTGACTACCGGAGCAGTGCTGCGGATGCTTTCAGTGACAGGAGTAGTGCTAGTGGTGGTGACTACAGGAGTGCTAAGGCCCCTTTAGGTAATCCATCTACGTCTCGAGAAGCTTCATCCTGAGGCCTTTCTCTCGTAAGGGAAAAGCAAGGCCAGGATGACGTGAGCATTATCATTGATTATGATTTATTATGTATTTCCATAAAGTATTTATATGAATAAATTATGATCTTCTTCATGCTTTCGCAGACACATACAATGATGTGATATGGATTACGGTGAGGATAAGGAAGCTCTAAGTCTAAGAGTGGTGATCTTCCGCGTTGGGAATGGGAGTGGTGTCGTGGAGTAGAGTGCACTTTTGGCGAGGTCCGTCCATTTCGCCCTTCGAGAGAACTCCTCTTAAGTCTTAAAGAAGATACCCACCTTCCTACAATATTAATAGATTAGGTTCTTGTACTACCTTGTACTCACGTAGAGGGTAGTTGTCAACGTAGTTTGTCTCTCTAATTGTGGGTGCCCCTATTGGAAGGTATAACGGCTCTTTCTGGGTAAAAGCGCTGATTAAGCAAAAACAATGCGCTCTCCGCGTGATGGAATATGCGAAGCTGCATGCAGCCGCGACGCCATATCTTATGCATGGCCTCCTGGATGTTTTTTCTCTCAAACCAATCTGACATGGTCTTCTCGATCTCGCACTCGCTGAAGATCATGCTTTTTTTTGCTTAATAAGGGATCTTGACCTCCGTGGCCATTTAAGTAGTTGCTGAGTACTTACGAGAAAAGGGGAACCAGGATCACTGGTTCCCTCTTTTTGTAGTTCCTCCCCCCGAAACAGCTGCTGCTTATCTGCTGCATCACGATCATGCCAGCACTTCATCTGAAGAAATGGGAGAAAAATATACATCCTCTTTCATTAAGGCGTCCTCTAAAAACCCTAATCCATCTGTAACTATAGAGATCCCCACTAGCACTAGCAGGGAGTGTATGCGCCCCACTACCAGGGAGGTGGTAAGGTATTTTTTGCGGAATCTCTTTTGGGATCATGAATTGGGGGGCGAAGCTGCTCTAATTGTAAGTGTGAATATGTCATTTTTTCGAGACCGGACTTGTTTCTTCTTAGTCCGATTGTCTTGACGTCGGGACTTTTGCAAGACGATGCTTGGCATTTTGGTTCCCACGCATTATATGCCCGTCACTATTATGAGAGGCGTGCGCGTGCTGGTACTAGTCTCAATATTGTAACTAGAGTTCTTCACTCCAGAGAGCTGCTTATTCACTTCTTAGTCACTCTTATTCACTTCTACTCAGTAACTAGTAAGAGAGCTTCTGGCACCACTAAGGGCACTTTCACTTTCTCACTCTACTTCAGCAGGATAGTTATAATTGCTAAGGGCGTTTTCATTTATTTCACTTTTTTCACTCTCTTTCTTCTATTATGAAGGTTACTATCTAGTACTTCACCTCTCTCGATTAGCGTAGTCTTTCTTCATTATCTCGTTCCCGTGTGGAGGACTATGTATTCCTCTAGAAGTCTATCGCGAGAATAAACGTTAGCATTATCTTTTTTTTTGAATTTTTCAGAAAAGCACGACATGGAGACACTGCGATCCCGGGGCTTTCCACCTTGCGATGGGCAAGCTAGCCCTCCCTCCACAAGGTGCAGCAGACGCTGCGCTCCTCCTCCCATGGACGCGGCCCTTCAGTCATGGCTGGGCATCATGGTGCCGCTAAGCTCAGAGGCCGCGGCCTCCGCTTGCGCACGCCCGTGCGGCAGTAGCCTGGCCTGGCCCTGCAAACTTATCCGCAGAAGCAGCCCACCGTGGGAACCAAGCTCGACCCACTCGGAAAGCAGCCCCGTCGGCAATCGTTGGGGCGATCCTTGGGGGCAAGCGATATGAAACGCCAAGCCGATCGAGGGGAAGCCGCGACGCCACTTCGCTCAAGATCCAAGGAGGCGAGGAGCCGACGGAGAGCCGCAGACGCGCGAGCGGTTGAAGGGGTCAGCTGGAGGGGGTTTCTGAGGGGGGTCTTTGTTTTCAGGGGCCCCATTTGGTAAGACTTCTGGCGCCCGGCAGATAGGTGACAACGCTTCTGGCGCCCAACACTCTTCGCCGAAGCCCCAAAAAACCCTCTAAATCTTCCGAACCTCGAGGGGCAAGCGCGTGACCGGTGGGCGCCTTTTCTGCTTGCTCGTTATCGTCTTCTCTTTTTGGCGAGTGTTCGGAGGGGTCGGCGGAGGGGGACGGCGGACCACCTCCGGTTTCGTTTGGCTAGAGGACCAGAGCGGCCACAGCAGGAAGGGGGCGCCGAGTCGCTAGAAATTGGAGAAGGTGGGGCGCCAGAGGTGGCGGAGCGGCCGCAAGCAGCAGAGCTGCGGGCCATCCCCTGACACTCGGGCCCCAGATTCGCGAGGGGACAGGGAAACACGCTACACGCATGCGCGTCTGCCTTTGCTGGAAGCGCCTCCTGGAGAGCGCAGCACCACCCAGCAGCCAGAGCAGGACAGCAGCGTGTGCGGCGCCGCTCTCTTGTTGTCTGAGTCATGGGAAGCGCAGCCCACCCACAGACGCGCCAAGAGGAAGCGGCGAATGGTGGCGCCCCTCCATTCTTATGCCCACGCGAGCAGCGTCCCACCAATGCCTGGAGTTTGTTATCAATCTCAATCTGAAAAAATCAAAAAAACGATAATGGGAGCACTTGTTCCTGCGATGAAGTCTGTCAAGGGAAATGGAGGAAGTCTAAGGGCCTAAGAAGTAGTACGCCACTCAAGCAGGGACAAAGATTCTTTGTCGTACTTGTAGTTCCACCTTTTTATAGACGTTGTACGTAGAAGAAGTTACTTATTTGAACTTCCACGACCACCTACTTTAAACTTAAAGAAGCATTACGAGGTAATTTGTTCCACCCAAGAAGGAGCAGTGTACTTCTTGTTCCAGTTGTTCTAAGATCGTGATGACAATTTTGCTGTAATACCTTTGCGCCTGGTCTGGGCCTTCGCACAGCAGCTCAACTTTGTCCTAGACACGGATTTATTTGGCGCGCGCATCAGAGTGGCAATGGATTCAGTGGTTACTTTTTTTAAGGGTTGTACTAGGTAGCCGTTGTAGTCCTGTTAGTTTCTAGAGTGAAGAAGAGAATGATTATAACAAGTAGTCTATATCGAGTTGTTCATGAACAAGGAGTTGTGCTAAAAAAAGAGGGTTAGTAAATGCTCTCTCGTCTACGTATTCTGACGGTTAAATAGTCGTGCTTCTAGGGAGGTAAGGAGCATGAAGATGATAGACTACAAAACCGCCTTGCTGCGTTCTCCCTGTTTTCTCCTCAGTGTTGAGACTTACTGACAACAAAGGAGCCCTGACGCACAATCCTAAAACATACAATGCTAGTACGAGCTAGAAAGAGAAAAGAGAAAAAGTCAGTAGCAGCTAAACTCCCCGAAGCACACTGTAGCTGACTCGCCCCCTACTGAGATAGAAATAGATGTTGAAGTCAATTAATTATATGGGAAAACTCACTCACTGTGGCATAAGTGATTCTTCATCTGTGGCTAATGCTGACACAACCTCACAGCCACGACCTCTAAAAAGAACATGTTGCGCACCCGCCTTAGGGCTGGACATAGATGCAGAACCGTAGGGCTGAACGGCTTAGGGATAAACGCTCTGCACCATTTTCCTCCACTTTTTGGGCTGTTTCTTCCTAAGCCGTGAGAGAGGGGCTGACGGTGACGCGAGAGAGAAACGACACGACAGGACAGGAATAGACGCCGCGCGAGTAAGAACCGTGCGTGGTCGGCCTTGCCTGTTCTGTCTGTTCATTAGTACTCCGAGAGAGTTCCTCTAAGTATCGTCTACGCCCAAAGCTCTGCCAGCGATTTAGAGTGAATCCCGTGAGAAAGTTTTAGAATTCGGAAGAGCTTCGCACCTAGGCCGCACGCTTTTGCTTCGAACATAATGAGGGGCCGCACGCTTTGGCCCCTGGCACTAACATAGACAGAAGCGTTCTGGGTGGGAGGCGCTGAGGAATTTCACCGATCTGCTGCCACTCGAACGAGAGTCCAGCGGCGGCGCCTTTTGTCCCCCCCTCCCCCTGTTCGTTGTCTGGAGAGTGGCATGGACTTGGCCCCAAGCAACGAGAGCACTTGCTTGTTGCTGCGTTTTCTGTGTCAGATAGTGCGCTGCGCTTCTCTCTTATTCTGAAACCCGCGCCCCGACTGGCGTGCGCTTTTGTGACGCTGCGCGGAGACCTCTGCGAATGCGCCTAGCGTGTTTCCGTCTCTCCTCATGTCTGTGCCTTGATCGATCCCTTTGTCTCGCCGCGACGTCAATGGACCGAATCTTCCGACGCTGGCTCCTCAGTTGTGGTTTGTTATCGGTCTCGCCTGTGCTTCGACGACAGCGTCTGTCATGCGCTTGCCCTTCTCTGATTTTTCGACGCTGATCGGCCACGGCTAGAGGACAGGCTTTCGCTCTGCTTTATTCTTGTCAAGTGTGAACAAGAAGGCAGAAAGTTAGCGACACTCTTCGGCCTAACTTGGTCTCGCGAATATTCTGGCCCCCTTGCTTTGTTTGGCTTCTTTGCCGTTAGTTTAGGCACAGTCAGACGCTGCTCCACAATTGTCCGAACTCTGTGGCTTTTTCTGTATTTCGAATTATTCAAGAAAACCTTCTGTTTTTATGTTCGAGCCTGCTCCCGCTTAACGTTCAGAAATAGGCTGGTCGGGGCATTTATTCTTAGCCTAGCGCTTATGCCTAACGCTCTGCATATATCAGCATCATGGCCAAGAAGAGAAGTCTGACTTCTAATTTAATAGCGCAGTATTTCAATATACCAGTCGTAGTACACGGATGGGGCTATATTGTCGTGCGGCCCTGGGGCGACCCACTGCGTTCTCCCTTCAACGCAGACCCGAGAATTTAAGGCCAAGGCGTGAGTCAACCCTAAGCCTAGCCCTAGCCCTACCCTTCAGCCTTAAGCCCCTTATGGTATACATAGTTTAGCTGCTTCAACATTCACATTCCCAGCGTGGGAATTATTTCTTTAGAAAGGGCTTTAGAAGCAAGAGGACAAAATAAGGGCTTTAGAAGGGGAACAGAAACAAGTGTGAGAGAGAAGGGCCTTCTAGGGATTTACGAACGATGAAGGGCTTCTTACTTTTTGTAATCACTTACCCTCGAGGACACTGCCCAGCCTTCTGTCCCTGTGTACTACAACTAGTTTCACCCGAGTGACTCACGCCGTGGCGCTCTGCGAGCCCTAAAGAATGCTTGGTATGCTACGACTCTTGCTCGGACCCGCGGGCCCAGATGCAAAACCAGGCGCGGTGGCTAACGCAACAAGACCATTGCCCGGATTTCAATTCGGTCAAACTTCTGGAGACTAAGGCTAAGACAAGCAGAAGAAGTGGGGCTGGAGGTGGAGTCTTTATAAGTGACTGTGATTCACTGCGTGGTAGAAATATATACTGAATCTGAACTTACTTCGTTTTATAAACTTAGTACTCTCGTCTCGGTAATCAGAGGTTGTATACATCCGTACCAGAAGTAAAAATTATATTTTTATACAACAAGTACCTTTCTTGGCACTATAACTTTACCTTCCTTGCAACTGAAACTGTCTTTACCCCTTCCCCCCTAATGTCAGATGAACTTACCCCCAGAATGGGTAGATTATTATTATTATTATTACCTTTAAGCCTCGTCTCATCTCCAACCATTGTAGGACAATAAAACTCAACGCCACCCTTAGGAAACAACATGAAAAAGATTAAAACAAAAATGAAGCTTCTCCTTGTATAGCTTGCTATACTCGTATGGTCTTCGCTGCCTTCTTGGCACAACTTGTTCTGAGTTCTAGGCTCTGAAAGATGTTACTTTTTTGAAAAAGACAACCTGGCCTTTGGTCTTCCACGGTCCACCTTATTATTATTATAGAACATTTCGTAAGAAGGATGTTGGATTGGATGGATTGCATGGCATTGCATGCATTGCATGAGCCGAGGGGGTCAGAGTGCGACCTTCTTAAGGGAGCGACACGGGAGCGAAGACTCAGGGCGCGGCATAGGAGTACTTACTTGGCTCCGTTGTAGGCGTACTTGAATAGTGCTGGCACGTACTAGCTATTGTAAGTAGCTCGACTAGGCTAGCTTGCCTGCGATCTCGACCGTCTTGCTCGCTGTTCCCTGGCGCACACAGGCCACGGCGTTTGCGCTGCTCCTTGCTTGTTTCTGGGGCGAGGTCACAGTGGGGCCGTGTTTGTGTTCGTGTATCGTAAAGCAATTCTTCGGCGGAGCAGCCCGGTACTGCGGAGGAAGTATGGCGCCCGAAGGGCGCCGCGAAAAATATATTGTTTTTTGGGTGGTCCATCCATGCAATGCATGCCATCCATGCCATGCAATCCAGAAGTTCGGAAATTGCCTTATATTCTATTATTATTATTTTTACCTCCGATGCCGATCATCAGTTCATCTTCTTCGCCCACTCTTGACCAGATATGTCCGATAAGGATAGCGCGGTCGAAAAACAGGTCACAGCAATGACGCATCACGACGGTGCCTCACCTGCGGAGGCTGTGAAAAAACTGCCTGGCGCTCTTCCTATGCAGTTTGTCACGACTTCCGATGCTAAGAGGTCCATAGCAACACCGCTATCGACCTCCATGCCGATCATCAGATCATCCCCACGTTAGGAAGCTAGGGGGATGAACTGATGATCCCCACGTTAGGAATAGCTTACTAGTTCATCCCCCCGTGTAGTAACTCATTGAGAAAGTGTAGAAAATTGTTCGCGTCCGCTATCGTCTAACACTAATAGTAATAGACACACATCAAGATCAATTATAATTAGCAAGAAACTTGTAATTTTTGATGTATCATACAGTTGGGCATGATGATTCAAAAATATTGATAAATACTGATGATTTTCATAATGTTCACATATGGGCGTGAGCGTGAGAGCACGTCTATCTTAGCCCTCGACGCCTTCTTCAACTCGTTGCACTTAAAATTAGAGACCACAACGGACAACTGATTTCCCTTATATTTTTGATAGATTTGCTTATCAAGTATTAGAGCGCGATAGTTTCTTTGGACTTTGGACGGATTAATGATTGCAATACAACTAGGAATCGCGATTTTTCTACAATAACAGCGGCGGCGAGCACGAGCATTCCCTTCACATAAAACTTAAAGATCTATTGCGTCTTCGTCTTGCTCTTGTTTGTTTGTTTCTTTGTATTGATGCGATAATGATATTGATAATCTTCTTCTTGGTATTTAACAAACTATTCTTTCAGCGAGATGGAGAGTAGAAAGCACAAGCAGATGCTCTCTGTAGTGAGCAAGACCTACTAGATGACACAAGCCGCGTGACGATAATTGACACAACAGACTAGCCTCAATCTGGTGTTCTTGACATACTCGAAAACTGAAAATATGCGATTTAGTGACTCCAATGGGTATGGGAGAGCTAGCATTGCAAGGCTACGCGCATTTCAGTAGCAGTACTATCTTCTGCGCTATTCTAGTCATTTACTTGCTTACTCCAGTTTTTCGAATACATTGCTACATACTTACCATGGGGCTGACTATGTTAAAAAAACATCTTGCCGAATCGATAATTTTCAAGTTGTAAGATGGCGGCCATCTTCGTTCCGAGGAGAACTTGCACAACGGTTCCAAGAGGAACTTGTGACTAGAAATCCGTCTAGGATGTACTACACTTACACTAGGATTGCCACCAAATGAAAGAAAGCGCCCCAGCCGCCTTATGTGGGAACCCCTTGAATCTTGAGCCATCATGAAGAAAAAGAATCAGAAGGGTTGATCATGAGCAACTAACTCTGTCGTCGTTGAATCCGTTTCGTCGTGCCGTTAGTTTCGGCGTTGAATCCGTTGCTCCATACCCTTGAACTTGGGCGTGAACCTGAACTAAAGCTATGTAGTTGTAGCTACATGCATTATCAACAGCAGTCATTGATGTGTGGAGAAGGAAAGAACGAGGTATTGTCTAATATTATTTTTAGTGATAAAAAATGTACTAGCATAAACATGAGCTGCGAGTGATGAAAGGCTCCGCACTTCTGCCTTGTAGAATAGAAGTGCAGGTATCACGGAGGTCAGTATTTCTGATGTGTTAATACTAAAAATGGAAGGACTATATTCAGTATTACTATTATCATGGAGATTTGGATGTTGTTGACGCGGCCTTCATTTTGGTTTTTCGTTTTCTGCCATGGAACGGCACAAGATGAGGCGGCTCACAAAAACTGAGAAATTTAAGTCGTTGCTGCAGCTATGCAACTACAGGCGCAAGAACAGCGGCTGCATGCTCAACAAGCGATTGCATGGCATAAGCGATTGCATGGCATAGAACTTGTACAACAGCTTCGATCATCAATGTTAAGCACACGACTGCAACAGGTTCAGCGTCCAACCACAGAACTTCTTGAGCTTGTTCTATAGTAGGGTAAAACTTCTGGCTCTATCACAAGAGAAAGAGTGTTGTGCGTGACGTGATCTATTTTTTTTGGATTAGATTTTGGATGAGTTTGTTTCTGAAGAATATAACTTACTTTTCTACTCTTCATCCTCAGTTATCTCGTTCGACGCTGGCCAAAGATATGACTACGTATTTAGGAGCAATGAAATATATATGCCCGCGTCCATCATCGCCACACTGTTGGAACTTTTTTGTCCCGCCATCTTGGCGGCGCGAGAAGGAGGTGGAACTTCTTCTAATATCCGAGTAAAAATGGTAGAAGGAAAAACCACGATGAATCCGGGAGATGTCCATGATGCATGCTGTGATGCAAGCTGCAACAGTCGACAGCGGTCGTCGACAGCAAGACTACTTACTAGAACTAGAACGAAGGGCCCCTGGAGGAGATTTGGAGCTTCTCCAGAAGAACCAGAACGAAAGTCGCGGTTTGGAGCGTGCTGGATGCTCTTGTGCCTTCTGCTCCTTGCGGCCACTACTTCTTTAGGCCAGACAAGGGAAGCTTCGTTGGGTCCAGAATTGGACGACGATGAGAAAGGCATCCTGATTCTGGATTGGCATTATTTGGTGAAGACGGGGATTGCCCAGGTCAGGCAGTATGCTGAAAAAAAGCTTATGGCATCTCCTGAAGATGTTATTTTTTGAGGAATAAGAATAGGATTAACATGAGAAGGACAACGAGGAGTACGACAGGTCCTCGAACGGTAGACGCAAGAGACGCAAGAACCTCGATTCTAATATCGGGGAAAGCAAAACGAAGACAGATCTCGATCTGCTTGGATCGCCAAAAAAAGGCGTAGCACCTGGTCAGTGGAATGGGAGTGCGGATGCACAAGAAGTGTCTGTGACTTTATTCATGGAGGATTTGTATGCCTTGCGCGACTTGAGTCCTGGGATGCGTCGCTACTTTCCTGACTATTGTAGACGAGGAGCGAAAGCAGATACTGTCTCGAATCTTACTTAAGGGTTGTAAGTTGACCGATCTAAGCGCATGTCTGTGGCTCCTTCAAGAAGGAGGAAAGTCTAAAATCTGCATGATATAGAAGTGGTCTATCTCTATGACCTGCTTTTTTCTAAGAGGGGAATCTTCAAGGAATATGTATCATACAACATATGCGACGAGCTATGTGGGTCAATTTGTTACAACCCCTAACGTACTCCAAAAACAAGGCACTTCGGTAATGTCAGCCTCGAATGGGTAGAGGAGGAGCAATACTGGTGTCCGGTCGAAAATTCGGTGCAAGTTAAGAATCAACTAAGCGTCAATATCAAATGGTGATGATCTTGATCACCTCCCCAGTTTTGATCATTAGCATTAGCGTTATATATTTAGTATGTACCTACTGTTCGCGATCGCGAAGCGAGTACTATCAGTTTATTTCCTTTTTGTTGCATTCTTTTCTCTTCTATCTCTCCCTCTGGGGCCGTTAATTATATCTACGTACTGCCTAATTTATTATATTGCTCGAAGTAGTAGACCAAAATATTATCGGTATCACAAATAGCTCTCCTGTGGCTTTTCTAACAAAAGTGTCCTTTACGGTGCTCTTCGTCAAGCCGAGTGGACCGAGAAACGGCATGCATTAGCGACGGATTATGTATGACGCCACTCATTGAGAACCTCCCAAGCTATCGGGGAATGTCGTTCCTAAGTAAGAAGGCGAGGGGGGAACGACATTCCCATATCTTCGACATTCTCTCTCCAGTGAGTAATTGAGTAAAGCATTCAGATTACCGCGATTTTTTCTCGGAGTATCGTGTGTGCGTGATGTACGGAGGAAGGCAGACAGCGGCGGTTTGCTTGCTAAACGATCTCCCGACAGTTTTCGTTCCACACCTTTCTTTGGCCCAACTCCAACGCGAAGAGGACATGACCTTCTTTCTCTTATGGCCTTAGGGTGTGTGTCGAAGATGAATCGGTCAATCAATCAGTTAGCCTCCGGCGCAGGGCTTTTTTTTTTTGTAGTCCAAGAACGCCGGAAGGGTGATCCCAGTGCTGTCCGGTGTACCTCCCGCAGCTGCGACGGCCCGCTGAAACTAAATATACTAGAGTAGTTTATAGACGCTGGGCGGCAACGCGGGGCACGCTGGGCGGCAACGCTGGGCACGCTGAGCGGGCGCTTGGATAGCGCTTAGCGAGCTTGAGGGCCACACCTTGGGCATGCCGAGCCTGCTCGGCCGATGGATTTACTTGCGCCGCGGGGACGCGGTGCAGCGTGTCCCGTGAGGACAAACAAAGGCGGCGCGCCGCCCTCAAGGTTCAGGGCAGCGCTGGCGCAGTGCTGCGCCAGCTTGCGCAGTAGCGGGCTGCGCGGCGCCTGCTCTGTTCAGGCTTGCACTGCGTCGCGCTGCATTGCGCTGCTCGATGCGTGCAATGCTGCGCCGCTCCTGTGCACAGCGGTAAGCTCGCCAGCGTCGTTGGCCTTGGCCTACGCCAGACTAGTACTGCTGGTGGGGTTCTCAAGCGGGCGCCCGAAGGGCGCCCGGCAATTGGAGACGCCCAGCGTGACGCTGGGCGCAGAAGTCGGCAGACCTGGCACATTTGGTTCGCCCAGCGACCCAGTGTGCCCAGTGTGCCCAGCCCAGCCATGTTGGGAACCCTTATAAACTGTTCTAATATACATTAACTTTTGGAATCTAATCTCTGACGAAGTACTTCCAAATCCGAAGTTGCACATGGTTTCTACCTCGTACTTCGACATGGCATTGCTAGACTACCTTGCCGGCAAAGAGAACTTTGTGCCGTATCCTATCGTGCACCTTGCTAGGGACGAACTCTTGGCGAATGAGGACCTGCGCACAGCCTGGCAGCATTTTCATGGATACAAGAAGAAAGAAGACGAAGAGGCTTTGACGTTGATGAAGACGAAAAGCAAAATCATAGTTAAGGCAGCTAGATCCTAAAGCATCTTCAGCAACATCCGCGCCCTCTTTTTCAAGGGGGAAAAGAAGCCAAGGATGCCTGCAGGAATGCGGGGACCGTGGTAGCTTTCTAATCTTCTTCTAATGATAACAACAACGCAGGAGTAGAAGAAGGAGAAATATCACTACAACTGGAAGAAGAAAATGGTTATCGTAGCCTCCTAAGTGGTCTCTCGACATCTCAAAAGCGTAAATACGTCCTTTTCGGAGGTAGGAAATTACCTGGTGCTCATGGAGGTTCTGCAGGTGACCCGTGGCTGGTTTTAAGACTAAAAAGAGCTACTCCTGTTTTTACTTCTAAGCCATCCTTAACAGGACAAGTAAGTACTTCTATCTTCAGTACTATGTTAATCTGTGGCATTCAACAGTTAAGATATTTTGGGATCATCATTGACACGCACACGATGAAGAGAACCTCGCGAGGAACTTCTAGTACAACAGGGTTGTGGCCGCTTGAGGTAAGAATAGGCTGCTCTAAGAACCGAGTGGATTTCGATTGAGGTCGGAGATTGGATCCTGGCCTTGCAGGGACACCTAAGGTCGATCTATCGTGCTCGCATTGCTTCGGATCGCTGGGCTTTGCGCAGACACGGACTAAATGCTGAAGCAATCATGTTCGGATCGACTGGAGATGAGCCACTAATTATAGAACAGGCCCAAACGTCGAGAAATCATGTACACCATCAACATCCTGAACTAGGTCTTTCCTCTCTCTCTAGCAAGAATGAAGACTTGTTATGTCGAACAGCAGCAGAGAATTTGTGGCAGGTAATTGCGGATCCTACGAGAGGCATGTTGGCCTCCGCGGCGGGCACCAGTTACCCTTGGCCAGAATTCAACTCCTTGTCCTCGCGGATGGTACGGCACTAATCGACAAAATAACCGAGTAGCCACCAGAAATAAGCGATTCCTGTAGTTCGTGAGTACTACCATCTTCAATAGTAATGAAAAAATGCATATTAGCAGAACTGTTCAGAGTATTCTTCATCATCATCGTCATCATCATCATCATCATCATCGTCATCATCATCATCGTCGTCGTTATCTTCTCACTTGATCACGCATTATCTCTTTACTTGATCATGCATTATCTTCTCACTTGATCACGCATTATCGTCGTCGTTATCTTCTCACTTGATCACGCATTATCTCTTTACTTGATCATGCATTATCTTCTCACTTGATCACGCATTATCTTCTTACTTGATCATTATGTACTTACTTGATCACGACTACCTTTTTACTTCGTCATCTTCTTGCCATAAAGATAGAAAGCATAAACAAGAAGAGCTTGCTCTTCCTTCGACCTCTCCACCTTCTAGCAAAGTAGTTTATAGCACGCATGGAGTAGCATGGAGCGCATGGGGCGCAAATCCATAAGGGACGCAAGAGTCGCCTCCTTTAGCGATCCATGCAGCTCCATGCGATCCATGCACTCCATGCCATGCGAGCCGGGAAACCTTGCAGGTTATGCTGTCCGCTACATCATCATCATCGTCGTCATTTTTCGAAAAAGCGTGATCTTCTTTCTTCTCTGTGTTTCACAAGTATCTAGGTTCTCTGCAATCCCCCTTCAGTTCTGCAATCCACCGTCATCTTCTAACAAGCTTACGTTGGATCCAAAAAGAGGCCGCCACCTTGGAAGACGAAAGGGACCCCGCTTCTTGGGAGAAGCTCCTAGTCGACAAGATAGGTCCCCCGGAAGCTTTCCGATTGTGTCGAGAGTATTGGGAAGGTCTCACAGTAGGATGGACGGCACATCTGGACGACAAGCACAACTCAAACTCCAAAGCTTTGCTATCTAAAAAGACTGAGATGAAAAGGACGAATCATATTGAAGCAAGATCGCCAGATGCACACGCAGAGGATGTTGACGCAGATCGTCGTGCTGCTGCGCCTCGGCCAGTATATGAAGTGGATGTAGATGTAGAGGAGGAAGATGCAACTCATTCGGATTCGCTCACTGCAAGCGCTGTGCATACCCCTATAGTGGTGAACTCGTGGCCAAGACATTTTGCAGGTGGCCGTTACGAGTGGAAGGACGTGCTTGCCGATGTAAAGGCACTTGTAATTGTATGGAAGACACTTGTGTGAAAGTGAAAAGGCACCTGTCGTGATGGTATCATGGAGGAGACAGCTTCTAAGGTTCACGACAAGAACATAGGGAGATGCCATACTTTACAACGTGTTGTAACTCCTGCACCAGTTTAGTTAACGACATGATAATTCGCATTCGTAGTACGTCTGTTGTATGAAGACCGAAGAGAGCTGAGCTGCTAGCTGCCTCTGTCTATGACGTGAATAGACTTCGTCATCGTCGTTGACGTAGACATCGGCAAGAAAATGATCATAGTGTTCTAATTTCAGTTCCCTACTCTACGGCAGCCTTATTCTGGCATGAAGCGCATGCACTTGGCATACCACTGTTTGCTCCTTCTGTAGCACTTCTATGGCGGTGGCATCTGATTCTGCAGAGGGTGGTGCTGCGGAGGCTAGAACGAGCCGACTTCTTCGCAAAGCAGGCCAAAGAAGCGGAGGAACGAAAGGCAGAACAGGTATGAAGCCAGAATACATTATCATTGTGCTAGTAGTGCCACAGCTAGTACGGAAGTGGAAAGAGAAAGCTTCATCTGGATCTAACTAATGGTAGTAATAGCTGCGTCTGCGGCAATTGTCTTTATATTTATCAGATAAGAAGTGACTCCTAGTTTATTATAATACTAGGCCTCAAGAAGAAGTGTTATCATTCACGCTTCAAAGTTTAGTTGTGAACATGTCATAGACGAGTAGTCAATTTCGAGCGCACGGGGCAGAGGCGCACCGGCACGCGCTGTCTGCTTTAGCTTAGCTTCATTGATAGCTGGCTTGATCTACCTCTCGTGCTGCTGGTTCATGGTCTCCTCCAGAGATACTTACCTGGCGTCTCTCTAATGTGTCTCCATCTCCATCTCCAAGCTGTGTGTCTCCAAATGTGTCTCCATCTCGATGTGTCTCCAAATGTGTCTCCATCCCCATCTCCAAGCTGTGTGTCTCCATCTCCATCTCCAATCTGTGTGTCTCCAAATGCGTCTCCATCTCCATCTCCAATCTGTGTGTCTCCAAATGTGTCTCCATCCCCATCTCCGATCTGTGTGTCTCCAAATGTGTCTCCATCTCCATCTCCAATCTGTGTGTCTCCAAATGTGTCTCCATCTCCATCTCGATGCGTCTCCATGTGTATCTCCATGTGTATCTCCATCTCGATGAATCATCTTCTAATTTAAGAACCTGCAGCAGCAACAACGACCACAGGGATCGACGGTAAAAAATCAACGGTTGGAGAGAAGCATATGAGCCACTGGGCTCGTATCGATACTTCACCACAGAGAGGAGGCGGCGTAGAAGCAAAAGCCTCCGAGGACATGGCGGCCTATTCAAGGAGTGTTTTAAGGATCCTAAAAATGTCATAATATGTGTAATTAAAGGACGACACTCTCGACGCATTCACGGGCACTTTTGTCGTCGCTGAATCTGTTTCGTCTTGCTGGTAGCTTAGGATGGCTACTTTTGAGACGCCACGATGGTAATATCGCTTAGAGATGACCTCATCAAAGTCGTTGCGTCCGTTGAGAGATGTTGCACAACTCCAATCCTCAGAGATCTTCATAATCCACAACACCTCCGAGTCCTACAGCGTGGATGAGGTGGCCTTCTTCTGCCTCTGATGTACTACTTAGCTGATACAAAACGGGTTCTGTACTTGTCATGATTGACCAGAGTCTACGGTAGGAAACCTCCGCTAAGCATGATGCTGAACGAGCTATTTTATTCCTGGCACCCAAGCTACGTGGGTAATCAGAAGCAAGAATTTGGAGCCCAAGAATCCATCCTAGCTTCACGTGGCCTGTTGTGGCGATCGCAGGAGGACAAATCTGAAGATCCTTACGGCTAACGTCGAAGTGACTGAAGGTGAATCTAATAAATAGATGAGTCAGTTCGACTCATCATCTATTACAGATTCACCCAAATTGAAATTCAGTTTGAGTCGAGTCAGAAGTGGACTTTTTATTATTCTTTACCGGGACGACAGGACTTGGAGTCAGTGGGTTGTACTACTTAGAAGTGAGTTGTAATTTTTTGAAGAAAGATTAGCCAGAGGACACTGGTCACCTGGGTACTAGAAGTGAGTTGTAATTTTTTGAAGAAACATTAGCCAGAGGACCACACTAGTGGTGACGTTCACCTCGTCTTCTAAGCTACTGGTGACGTCGAGGGCCAGCAGCTGCCGGAAGAAATTGTTGAGAACGAGCCAGAAGAGGTTACTGTCCATGCAGGCGTAGACTTTTTGAACGGCACGGCAGCCGAAAACAGCAGAATAGATGAAGAAATCGATGTAACTGATGCGAAGGAAAAGGAGATCACCGTCGACGACATAGAAGATCCATCAGGAAATCTCAAAAAAAACGACAACCTACCTCCAGCAGCTCTTTCTGCTATCTCAGCGTTCGAGGAACAGGCGGAGCAGTGGATGTTCGACTCTACTACAATTGGCCACTTTGACGTACCTTTTGTCGATGAAAAGCATGGCCTTTTTGCGTCAGAGTTAAGAGATCGCCTTTTTCTGGCATAGAGATTCATTTTGAGAAAACGCTCGAAGTAGATGAACTTCTGTTCGCTCGTGCTTCTCAAATAGAACTTCCTACTAAGAAAGTACTATCCAATCCTTTGACCACTGCTCGATCAGCCTTCTAAACCGCACGCGCCAACTCCGCGCGAATCCTTCTTCGAGGTGTCGACGATTTTGTCCTAAGGGTGCTGCTTACTCTCCGTTCCGAATGTTCGAGAGTAAGAGGGCTTTCTTCTACTGGGCATCTAAGCTAGATTTTTCTAAGGCAAGAAGGCAGTCTGTCACTCTAGGAGCCTCGTCATCTTTACTAAGTAATCTCTAGTGATTAAAAGCATCTCCGTCACTGTAGGAGTCTCGTCATCAATTTGCCCGGGGGAGTGTGAGTAATGCTATTACTAGTCATCTTTACTCAGCACTCAATTTACCCGGGAGAGTGTGAGTAATGCTATTACTAGTCATCTTTACTCAGCACTCAATTTACCCGGGGGAGTGTGAGTAATACTATTACTAGTCAAGTAGCTCAAAGCCTGGCCCTGCGAAGGTGATCAGTGACCCCATTGGGGTCACTGTCGGAGTGTCATGAGTGGAGTCGTGCCATATTGGGGCACGCTCCTACTTTCTCAAGTCTCTCCAGTTTCTTACTATTATCCTCGTCGCTCTCGTTCTCGTTAGGCGAACAGAGTAAAGCTACTCGCTAAGAGATGGCGGACTTTGTCGCCATACCAGGCGGATAATTCTCCCACGTTCAAACTTCAAGGGAATTTCATTTACAATAAGGGGTAGAAGGGGGACCATAGAATAAAATAAGGGAATTCATCAAAATGTTTCACACGCACTCAGACACGGATGCTAGTACTTGATTGACTGAGTTGATAGTATTTGTATATGGTGGTCGCAACTATTACATTTCAACTAGTACAAAAAAATTTCGGGGAAACTAGAACTTAACCCAAGAACTCAGTCGTGTTTCAAGTGCCGGGACAGCCATGGGCAATTGGAGCCTGCTGCAGTGGACCTGAATGAAGGAACAATTTGATATTGATGAAATGGCTCATTTGATTTGATGTAAATAAGTATGTTGATTTCTAGTTAAGGAGGAGGAGAGGAAATCCGGAATCTGCTGCTGCTAGGTGCGTGGCTTGGGGTCGGAACGCTTCGAGGACCAGCCGGACGAGGCCAATTTTAAGGCTAATCTAAAGGAAATACACACATAGAACCACACGAATCAGCCTACTAATAGCTCAAGAACTCGCTTCAAATAAACCCTAAAGATCCTAGTAGAAAATGAGGAAGGTCCAAAGGAGATCATCACTGGGAATTGAGTAGAACCAATAGAAATAAATCAACTTCACATGAATCAAATCGCCAGCCTTTCACTTCGTAGAACGATCGAGCCAATTTCACTCATGCTATGGACCCAGCGATTACGATTCGAAGACGATAGCAACATCAACATCCAACTTCAGCAGGATTCTTATGGGCAGAAGAACTAGGAACCATTTAATTTAGTCTAATTTTTTCAGTGATCAACATGGGCGCTGAACCTAAGAAGATAGAGGCGCGCTGCCTTGACCTACTTGGGGAACATCTAGGACCGTTCTTTTCAATTCAACGAGGTCACGAGTCGACCGCTGACCTTTTCAATCAATGGAAAGGGAAAAATAGCTATAACAACCACAATGGAGGCCGGTGGCTACCTATCCAGCTAAAGGGCTGCACCCGACGCACCGCTTCCTGGGAGAGGAAGGTAAGGTTTGTCATCAACCAACGCAAAGACGCCCTGCACGGGTGCGTGCTTCTCGGCGTTAGTCTTGAAGAAGATGCGGGCATCTTCTGCCACCTAGTACACCGGGCGGCCAACTACAGTAGTTACGATATGAATGCAGACGCTTTTAACTTTGAATGGGCCGACGTCATCCCTGAATTAAAGAAGCTGTGGATGGATGGCCCAGGCATGCAGTCCTTCTCCCTCGCCGAGAGCTTCGCCTATAGTGGCAGCAAACTCTTGGAGAATACAGCCCGGACACGGTTTCGACGAGAACTAGAGGGCTCCGGGCTGCTGTATGAAACGCCCGATACAGAATTCGGGTCCATCGACGGATACCTGGCCCACACGAACTACCCACATCGATACCGTGTCCAAGAGAAAGTGCTCACGGTTCGCCACTCAAGAGGCCGGCCGCTGTGCCTCCGCGTTCTTCTTCGAAGGTACTGCTTTTACAGTTATCAAATCAGCATCAGTTTCTGGGAGTTTCTAGCTGCGTCTCCACTTCATTCTCGAGCATCCACCACACCAACAAAACCAAGGTCCTCCGGGGTGAATTACGAGGAAAACGACGCCGACTTCTTGCTTTTACATGCCCGAGAAAACATCGAAAACGACCACGCATTCGAGCTCGCGGGAAGTGCTCTCATCCCCTTTCCAGTGCTGAGCAAGTTGGGCTATCTTCACAAGAGCGACAGGAACGAGCAGCATCTTCATTTTTAACAATCGTCTTGCGATAGAACAAAGAACTTCTTACTTCAAACTTCAAAACAAATGCCAACCATACACCCCCCTACATAACCAACCCACAGAGCGCGCGGACGCTCCTCTTTATCGCTCTACCCCGATGGAGTTCCCGGCGTGCTGAATCCAAGGCTGAGCGAATTGGAGGGCTTCTTCTGCCACTGTGGGCCCAATTTTCATAGTGGTCTTCTCAAGATCGTTAAGGACAACGCGATAGAGATAGGCGAGCCAGCTGCATCTTCCTCAAATGTGGAGTCTTCCTGTGTGATTCAGTAGAGGCAATTGCTGTTTTGAAGAATAAAGTGGGGGATTCTATACAAGTAGAGCCATCGACGTGAGTAGCAACATGGAACAGCCAAAAACTATGCAAAAACCTATTAGAAGAACTTAGATGAACATACTGCAAAAAAGACTGGAACCGCGGGGGGATTAGTTATGGACTAGAAGAGCAAGACTCGCGAAGTCATGGATGCACATCATGCGACGAGAATTTGACGTAAAGCAGGCGTGATTAGTCTTAAATTCTATACAAAATAAATGATTAGGGTTGTTGTGTAATTTTATTTACTAATACTAAATAAACTAGAAACAGGAGGTGAATCGTTTATGATAATTGATGGCGTGTAGTACTCTAAAAGATCGAAACTAGATGAGTGGATCAATGGAATTCATATGGAAGCTACTGCTTTTCAAATAATCAAGAACAAGACCAAAAGCAGGGAGTGGTTTCTTCAAATGAACATCATCAAAAAATCTGACTCACAACTTGATAATCAAAGTAGTATGCTGCACTGAAAAAGATGACTTCAACTTCAAGGAGATGCTTCAACTTGGACACATATGAAAACTATGAAATAGCGCGAGAGTTTCGTACTTGGAAAACGATGAGAAGCATGAACATATTTTCTGTGCATTTTATCTATTCACCCAAAGACTCCTCCCCATAAAGCTCATTGAACTTGTCAAGTTCCTCCTGCTCAGAGTCCTCTTCTTCATCTACTAGATGGCGGACATGTTTCAGCTGCAGCTGCTGTGCATTTTGGAGACCATACTCCAGGATCACAGCCGGATAGAGGCAATCGATGATGTTCTTCTTGATGTCCCCGATGATGTCCGTCTCCGGCGCTATCTTCGCCACCTCTGGCGCATGGCCTTTCGGCCAATGCAACCGCAAAGTATCGAGATTGCCGCCTTGGGCGTTCCTGTGCGAACGCACTTCAGCGACGACGCGAGAAGGTTGCTCTGCGATGCTCCATATTTCATACACGTACTTGGCTGGTTCCCGCGTGTTGCCATCCACCCTGCGCTTTGGGGCTGCTTTCGGTTTTGCCAGTGCAGTACTAGATGATGCGGCGTTCTTCATCTTGCGCTTCTTACTGGTATGCTTCACTTCTTCATGCAATCCGCTCTCCACAGCGTCGACCGCGACGACCCGATTGGCCTTGCGTTTGATACTCGCTGCAAGGGCAGCATCTGCTTCGCCAATGGTCATCCGCTTGAAGAGTTGGTGCATGATGTCCGCCGGCACGTTGTCGAAGTCAGTATCTACTAGACCATGCTGCTGCATGAACGGCGCGACAGACGCAACTCGAGCGGCATGCGGCACCGTCTTGTACAACGCGGCAAAGGAAGCACTCGAACTGCACCACGATGGATTCTACAACTCGATGAAGAGACCTGCAGCGCCACCAATTCCGACCTGATATCCACCATCATAAACGTCGAAGAAGCACAAGAGACCACAGCCGAACTTCGTATCCTGCTGCGTACTCGGCCAAGTCAACCTATTTGCAACATGATGTAGATCGACGGTCATGATGTAGCCGCTGTAGTGCCTGTGGATTGAGTAGTACTTGTTCTGTTTTCGAATGATAACAAATCCCTTCTCCTTCAACTTCGCATCGACGAGTTTCAGGCTGGCCAGCTGCTTGCTGATCATCTCGTAGAACCGGAGCTGCGCCGACGTGACAATTGCACCACGCTCCAAAATCACCAACGCCTCTACACCACGAAACCCGAGATGCTCTGCTTTTACTGTGGCCGTGTCCTCCTTGAGTAAATCGACGAGGTCAACAAGACAGGCCTCAACACGCTGGCGCGGGTAATCCGTCAGGTGCTCCAGTCCACGTTTGAACTTGTCGAACCACCCGGTCAAAAAAGCACTCTCGGATGTAGCACCTGCGCGCTGTTGCTCCTCTACCAGAGCGACATCGGACCGCAATCGCTCCTGCGATAGACCAAGCGAAGCGATCTCATTTGCCTTTTCCTCAACGGTGTGAGGAAGCAGGATAGGCGTCTTGTACTTTGATGCAGCGGCGATACATGGGTAACGTGGGTGCTGCCTGCGAGTCTGCTGCACCTGCTTCGAAGCCCCACTGTGCAAAGCGGAGCAGTTTGTCTTATCCTGCACCCGCCTCTCCTTGAACCTCCTCTCGATATCGGACTCGGTGATGGGATAGCTGCGGTTGCTATGCGTTACTGCTGTCTTCAATTCCTGCATCTTGTTCTCCTTGAGGCACCGCGTCATGCGTTTCGTGTGGTACGACAGAGGGAAGCTCCAGCAAGTAGCCAGACGAGGTAACGACACAGCCGGAACCTCAACGCGACCGTGGATGAACGACTCCCAAAGACCATGCTGCGGGTCTGCGGTATCGAAGAAGTAGCAGTTGATGACCCTGCCGACCAAGGTCAGTGCTGCAGCAGCATGCGATGCGGATTTTCTGCCTGCTTGAAAAGCGTCCGCAGCCAAAATGCGCCAAATACGATCGCGATTCGCAGCAAGCAAATCCTGAACGTCAGGCGCTGAGAAGGCGTCATCCGCAAGCAAATGGTCACCGAGGAATTTACGTGCGGAAGCCAAAATCGCAGGGTCATCAAGACAAGCAGACGAAGCGTGCGCAGTGTTCAGCTTTTCCAACAGCAGGAAGTAATCGTAATGGCCTTGACTGACGTCGAGCTGCGCACGAAGGTCTTCCATCTTCGTCTCCTCTAGCAGCGTGCACATGTCCTCGACGTTGCCGCAGAACAGTTTCTTACTCTTCTTGGCTGCTTCGGAGTCCTCCGTATCGATGTCGAGCATATTCATCGTCTCATCTGCTTCGTCATCACTCGCAGCCCGACCTGCAGGACGTCCACGACGAGGGGCAGCAGCGACTGCTCGACCCGTCACCGCCTTCAAAACGTAGAGGACTTTGTAGCGGTCCTTCAAAAACATGTCGCAAGTCGTCGTGTCACGGAAGAAACGGGCGTTGGTCCCGTGATAGAGCTCTACACCTGAGAGCATGTTTTAAGAGCTGTTTTGGGGTCTGTATTAGTTGACACTTTTAATACCCTCACTCCACCATGCGCTACTGCTAGAATTCAGAGACCTACCAGAATCGAGGAGTTTTAGGGGGGTCCTCTTGGGGTCAGAATGCATTCTAAGTCGTCAATTTCTAGTCCTGTTAAGGTTCGTTTCTACATAGATCCAATGTCTCAAACACCAGTAGAATCCTAGATATTCAGCTGCATCCTAACATGAGAAAACAGAATAGTTATCAAGTACGTTTTTCCAGAGCTTCCTCGAGGGTAGCTTTGTTTTGCTCGTTGATAAGCTCAGGCCCATACGCTCGAGCCGCTATCTGAGCACCAGCACGTGCTTCGTCTAGAAGAGACTCCCACGTCTTGAAGAAGTCTCCCTGATTCTCCTTGCTGCTCCGAGGGCCACACAAGTAGCTGCGCCAGCCCGAGGAGAGCTCCGCGGCGCCCTTCGTGAGGCCCTTACAGTTGTTGGACAATCTGTGATCCACACCGAAACGGAATGTGCCAGGGTAAAGCTGCCCAACCAACTGGCCAAAACGGCACTCCGAACTGCCCTGATCCGGTAGCACGTTGATGTTGAATGCGTTGCCGCCCGGACTGAGGCAATCGGTGTCAACCTGCTCCCAAGAAGTGTCGCGGTTGCACTTCAGCTTCGCCATAGAATCGACCCCGAAAATCATCGTGGTATAGTAGAGGAATGCCACACCACTAAAGACCGTCGCGTCAAGGTTCTCTCTGCGCTTCAGGCAGTTTTTCCGGGCGTTGGATAGTGGTAGTGGGACGAAGTGCAACTCGTCGTAGCTGCTCTCAACGTCCTCTCCCGGGAGACCCATTGAAACGTCATCGAGGAAAAATCCCTGCAGGGGGAAGGGCGGGGAAATGAGTCAGGGAAAGGATGGAATCTCATCGAAGTTGAAACTGAGGAAGCAGTAGACTCAATACTTGAAGTAGTCAGAAGCACAACAAGAAGAGACACTACTTAAATCATGAAGCTCTTCGAGGAAGTTCTACTCTTTGCAACGGCGAGAAGATCTAAAACCATGAGGACATAACAGGGTGGAGGTCCGGTCTAAAAAGTGACTACGTTCATCGCGAACGTATGGTTTTTGCGCACCGCACTGTAGTCGTAGCATAGAGTTAGCTGGCCGGTCGAACTGCCTAAAGGCATATGAAACGCGCCTGCTGTTAACCTCGCCCCAAGATTGGAAAAATTTCGCATCTGCAGACGAAGATAGAGCATGTTCCTCATGATAACCCGCAGCGCAAGTTGCTGGCAGAGGTGCGTTTTGGATGGATTTCTTTAAGGTATCTTTATGGTAAGAAAGAGAGAATCTATAGTAGTGCTTGACGCGCTTATAATCCACTAGAGCAGAAGTCTGAAAAATCTATTATAGGAGAATATAAAAAGAGAAGATCGCGACCCTTATCCTAAATCCAACACTTGTAGAAGTAACCGAGGTAGCACCTGCTCTCGTTTTAGCTGTTCCTTTGGATTACGCTTCCGGTTCATATTATGGAGCTGCTGAGCCCAATCCTCAATGCGTTGGCCGACTGCCTCAGCAGTATTCAAATCGAGGCCATCGAGCAGATGTTTGAAACTGCACGCGGAAATAATTTGAATAAACGCTGCTCCATCATCTGCTTTCATCCAGGCGAGAATGTAAGCCTGTAACGAAGGTAAAAGCAAGGGATTGATAGAAGGACTCTTATGGTGGTTGAGTTGGAGATGAGTTCGTGGGAAGTCATCTACAGAAACCAACTTCCTAAGGTCAAAACAGGAGGGGAGATCCTCGAAAAGCCTTACAGTTCGAAGATGCGCAAGTTCACTCAGAGCCACGCTACAACTACTACAGCAGCTGACTCCTCAACTTCAACGAGAAGACTCTTAGAAATGCTACCAAGTCAGCTGCACTGCCCGAGGTCTTAAAACGATCGAGATGCACATGATACAGGTCGCGCAACGTGATGTGCAAAGAGGACAAGGCCCGATGATAATTCGAACTCTTCAAGGTGATCAGGCTCTTGAAGAAGAAGACCATCTGCCCCGAATTATCGTCCAGGTAGGGACAGTCCCAGTTCTTCACTTTCGACTTAGGTTGCCGCAAAGATGCAAGGTCACGAGCAGCTTGCTCTTGGTCGGCTGGAAACTCGTCGGCCATTGCGTTATTTTGAGTTCGAAACAAGGAGCAGCAAGAAGCTATGTAGATGCTGCTGCTGAAAAGCGAGCTGCAGGAGCAGACTCTTCTATCGGCTGTCAGGTAGAGGCTGAAATGAATCTCCAGAAGCATGCACCGAAGCAAGTGCAAAGAAGGAGCGGTTTGCAGATGATCATCATGCAGCATAGCGAGCCCGTTTGATAAGCACTTCTACGGTTCCTGGTGCATTGAGAGATGTTCACACGATGAGGCTGCAGTTGTTGGTCGAACATCCACAGGCTGGCACTCTCCTCACAAGTGTGCTGAGGCTGCGTTATGTTGTCCTTGGCCGAAGCTCTATCAAGAGTCTGACTACGACCATGCACAAGGAGATCCACACGAAGTGGTCTCTGTGCTGGCGACGAGCAGCCAGCTATTCAGCAACATCACCAAGTTCAGTCCGCTCCAAGCATAAGAATGAAGTTGACACACACCGAGCTTAATTACCTACCAGCTAGCAAACTCCATGCCACCTTAATAAGGACTCTACTTCTAGAAGAATTAAACAACAACCATCAGAAAATGACTAAAAAGGACTAGCTGATGTGAAAACTCAAGCTAGAATATAACAAGGTGAGGCAACTCCAACGCAAGCGCTGGAAGCTGCTGTTACCACCTTAAAGAACCGCTAATATGACGAAACCATAAGCCTATAGACACATCCGACCATGTTTATTAGAGTTGAGCGACTATCTCTAATGTACCACAACCTTCCAAAAGTGAAAAAATATTGCACTTATGCATCAGATTTTTGACTGTGTCTACAAGCCCGCCCCCCTCATCATCTCCTCAACCCCTTAGTTCTTCTTCTTGGCGGCCGCCTTCATCGGCGCCTTCTTTGCCTTCGGGCTTTCAACAGCCTTCTGGCGCTTCGTCTGTGGCTCAGAGTCTCCTCCGTCCGTAGTGGTGGCGTGGCCCTGCTCGGTCGAGGAGTGGTTGAGGGCGACGTTGTTGGCGGAGCTGCTGGACGAAGAAGAAGATCCACGAACATCTGGAAAGGGAATTGCGCCCACGGATTGGGACTGGTCCATGAGAGCGAGCGGTCCGGGTGGAGCAGGCAGCGCAAGCAGGTTCGTCGACTGTGATGTTTGGTGAAGCGAGAATTACGAGGAGCATGCCTATACTTCAAGCTGAGTACGAAGAAATTCTTGCTATGAAAATGGAGTTCGTCACAATTCTAAAAAATCTAAATATTAAAACCTGCATTCCGAACGACGAGGGACCGGCGTTAGACTGCGCAGCAGCGACCGCCTGCATTTCACGGCGGCACTCATAAGAGACCACCTTCTGCACGCAGGACTGAATGTCAGGCATGCTCTGGTACACCTGCTGCAGCTTGAATAACGGCACCTGGTTCTTGAGGAAGGAGGCCAAGGTCTTCAGACTGTAGTGCCCATCTTTCCCGCACACCGTGATGGGCAAGTTGTAGCCGACGTCGACCATCATCAAGAACCACTTCCACATGGAAACATGTACGACCTTGGTGCAGGCGTTCAGGTACGAGACCTCGCACACAGTGGCCATGATCATGCAGATCTGCACCAGGGTAAGCTGTCCGATAGCTGTAGGGAGGTTTGGAGTTGTAGATTAGGCCTATGGTTTTTGAGTGTGAAGTTCTGAAGTTGGAAGGTAGATAAAAGATAGTGCTTTTTTTAGTATCCTCGGCCAGATATCAGTATAGTGACATAGATAGAATTTCTTCAAGTGAATCCTTGAAAGGATGAGATTCCAGCTACTCGGTGACTAGATAAAGAGGCAAGCACAAAGTGGAAAATACTATGAATCTGCTCGAAGCTGCGGCTCGACAGCTGCGACAAAGGCGTGTAACCCACACGATGGGCCTTAAGGTCTTCCATACGGTCATCGATGACCTGGCGGCGTGCTGCTAGTTCAACCTCATTGCAACTGTTGCAGTCTTTTTTGAATTCCGCCATGGACATTCCGGGCACTTTAGGCATCTTGAGTCAAGGAAAGCTCAAAAGAGCCAGAAAGAAAGTGAGTTAGTTGGTCCCTCGTCGTTCAACCTAAAACCCCCATCGAATTCCATGCAGATGATTTGATATCTACTTTACTTACTTCCAAAGTTAAGACAAGGAATAGTCTAGGCCTTTTTCAGTCGTTTTTTTCTAAATATTCTAAGCCTTTTACGTTTTCACATCAGGAGCGTGTCCTAGCCTTTTTGGTATAGTCCATTTTCAAGATTCTACCTAAAGTGTAAGCCTTTCTCTCACTAATCTTCTCTCACTTTTCTCTCCTTGCTCTCTAATGCTTCGTCATGCAACAGGAGGACACGCCACAAAAATGCACAACCAATCTCCCCGGAGTACTGGTTGAATCAGACGCAGTTCTTATGGTTTCGATTTTCTTCTTTACCGGTAGAATCTCGTCGCGTTTCACATTGAGAAACGTGCTCAAGGGTCTCTTTCATCTCGTCGTAAATTCATCCTTCAAATGCTACTACTTATAGTTCAAAGTCCTCTAACATGCTCTCCAGACCCGCCAGTTTCTCGGCCTCTAAGACCACACTGTTCCAAGGGTTCAGCTTGTTCCGACCCCAAGCCACGCGACTTCGAACCGACTGCTGCCTCTGCTCCTCTCCTCCTCCATAAATTACTCAATAAATCACCTAGTCAACTACTCAGTTTCATCCTACTCAAATCATAATCCCTAAAACAAATATAATACCAGGTCCACCGCTGCTGCTCCATCGATTCGCAATTCCACTTGGGTGCTTCACGCCCCAACCTTAAGCCCATGAGTACTGGCTTCCCCGAAATTTTTTTGTACTAGTTGAAATGTAATAGTTGCGACCGCCATATTGTACTAATGTAAAGTAGAAGTACTTCTAGTTGATAAACTTATAAACTTTCAAGAACTTGGTCTACAAGAACTACTGCTGTGATGTTATCATCAGCCAGGTATCTGACACCTAGCCTTGCTCTACAACTACAACAACATCTAATTTCCATCATTTCGGGCCACACATAGTGCGAT
This sequence comes from Amoebophrya sp. A25, assembly GCA_905178165.1. Lineage (NCBI taxonomy): Eukaryota > Dinophyceae > Syndiniales > Amoebophryaceae > Amoebophrya > Amoebophrya sp. A25. Next base: position 465,755 of record CAJINU010000082.1, read on the forward strand.
TTGATAATGTAACCGATCTGGCCCGCAAGGTGTCCGACCATCGTCTCCTCGAATGGATGCGCAAAACGCAGGAACGCACTGTGGAAAAACAAAATTTATGACCAGACTCGAATTCGATTTCGAAGCCTAGGTCATGAATGTATACGATTTTTATATGAACAAGTACTTCTAGTAGATGTACGTAACTCAGGAGCAAGATTTTTAAAGTCGATGTGGATACTAGTACTACAAAGTCTCTTAATAGTAATTCGTTACTACTTAATGTACACTTCTCGACACTCACACGACTATGATGAGTAGTACGTCAGCTGCTGCATGATGAGTAGTACGTTGGCTGCTGCATGATGAGTAGTACGTTAGTTGCTGCGTGATGAGTAGTACGTTAGTTGCTGCATGATGAGTAGTACGTTAGTTGCTGCATGATGAGTGTTAGTGCACGTCAGCACTATGAAAAAAATCGAAAAAACTAATCCTAGTATTGAGGGAGAGGGTTGGAAGTTGACATCTTCTCTATGCGCATCTCTATCCCTTCTTCAAGTAGGAAGGCCATAGATGTGCGAGCTAGAGGCGCCAACTTTCGCCCCCTAATAGTAGATGCAGTTATCACATGACGCCCTCCCTGTTTCCCTTCTCCGATTTTCTTCATAAGCACGCATATCACAGCGGGTTTTTGGAGCTGCGATTGATCATGCGACTTCCGAGATGAATTGAGGGGGAGAAGAAGGAGAATGGCGTGGAGATAACAGTTGTAGAGGAAAAAAGAGAAAGAGAAGTGCTCTGAAATTGTAATCGAATTGAAGCACACGGACAGGAATAATTTATTTGGGTTTCAGTCACGACAGTCATGATTAGAAGATTGGTTTATTCACTCTAATTATAAAAGAAACAGTCTAATAAATATGTCTTGTTGTTGTGTCACTACTAGAGTCAGACTCTCCGGCGATTGCGGATCATCGGTCAATTTGAATCGTCGTCCTGAATCGGTATAGGGCAGCCCACTTCACTAGGAAGTGTTTTAGGTTAATACTGAGAGTGAGAGTTGTTCGTGATGGTGGGTTCGGTGAATAATTTGATGGCGTCTTCGACTCTCGGTGATCGGGTCTCCTCGATCTAAGCTGATGGTAAAAGTTGGTCGTCGGTCATCGGTCAGTTATGAAAGTGCCAGTTGATTTTTACCCTGATACCACTTACCCTTTCCTTTGGAGGATTCTCCCTTAAAAGCAAGTAGTTCAAAAGCTGAAAAAAAGGACTGAAAACGCAAAATGGAAGAGGACAACTGAGCAAAGAGGGAATAGTTAATATTCTTTAAGGTTTGTATGAGTCCCCTGTTCCCCGTCATGATCCTGCTGTCCCGTTCAGTAGCCCTCAGTTTTTGTTGTCCTATGCACCCCTCCTTCTTAGGATGTCGTTGATTGATAATAAGATAGTTGATTTCTTGGCTGATAACAGCGCTGTAGGGCTGTTTGAAGCCAAAAACAAGTTTAAAATGATTTTTGACATAACCTTAGAAGGTGGAGCCACGGCGCAAATCGTAGCGCACGCAGAGTTTGACGGGCGACGGTTCTCGAACATCATGATCACGCCGCAATTTACCATTGGTAACCGCGAGGTGATGTCTCGAGTGATGGGAGAAATTGGAGAGATTCGGAGAGGCAGCGCGTTGATGGATAGGCGTGCATCTGATGTAACCGGGGTTACACGAAGTACGCCGAGAATCGTACAGCGGCAGTCCGCAACCGGAAAGATGACATCGGCGCGCTTGGTGCGATGCAACGCGAGGTCGGATTTCATGAACAAGATTTTTGAGGAAATATATAAGGGAGAGTAGTTCAAGGAAATATGACGTTTTTTTGGTGGTCTTCACGTTTTTGCTCCAAAGTAAAAGTTTTTGCCTGTCGTAATTTTGGTTTGATCTGTGCACGGTAAGTTGTCGAAGGAGGTAGTATTAAAGTGAGGTAAGTTGAAGTTTTCAAGGTTTTCGATGAGTGTTTTTAGGTTTGTTGTGTTTCCCTTCATTCAAGTTTCAGGTTTTCTATTGTTCAAATCGTATTAAAGCGGAATTTGTCCGTCTATGAAGATGCAAAAGGGGTGTTGTGTTAATTTCGAAAAGTTTGACAAGGACAAAAAAATAAGGCGGCTTATCTGAAGGAGTGGCGTGCAAGAGGGTGCTGAGTTGAGTGCGTTTTGACTAAGGATGATTCAAAAAGGCGCAAAAGGTCTCCGTCAAGTAAAGGAAAAGACAACAAAGCAAAATGAAAGGGCTGTCGCAAAGAGAACTGAAAAAGGACAAAGTGTGAAAGATGCAAGGAAAAGAGATCGAAAGAAGAAAGTGAACGACTGTGGCCTGCTGGAAAAAAGTTTTTCTTTTTGGTTTTTCTTTCTTGTTTAAGCTTCCAAGAAGAACGAAAAAAGAAGAAGACAACAAAATGTCGGAGGAAAAACTACGCAGACGCTGTGTAGGAACGGTACACAACATTGCGATGCTGATGACGAAATGTAATGGTAACTACGAAGATGAAGTTCCGGCGCTGCATCACGTGACAGGATCATCCGAAAACTACAGGGCCATTGTAGTATCGCGCACGACGGGTGAATCGTTCCACTTAATACAGCACCTTGGAGGAGATCGTAAAAAATCGGTGCAAGCGCATGATGAGACAGAGGGGCGTCGACTACTAGCTGCAACACCGAGTGACTTGGAGAACATCATCAAGAGCAAGGCGTATGTGGTACGAGGGATCTGGCCGAAAAACAGGCAATCTTCGAAAGCCGCAAGAACAGTAATTCCACTGGAGGTGGAGGAACACAAGATGACATCTACAAAAGATGAGAAGGAAGTAGAGGAGGGGGATTTGATTAGGAGGAGAACGATGAGTGACAAGGAGCAGAAGAAGCATCACGACGAGAAGTCTGGGCCAAATCTCCGCGTTCCGAGGGCGGCGTCCTCTTCATCTTCGAACGCAATAACTGCTAGAGCATACAACGCAGAGGAGACAAGGAAACAGCTCTTGTTTCAAGACTACAACTACGAGCTTTTTGAAGTAACAGCGGATGATAAGATGATTTTTGTGTCTCTTTATTCTCGTGAGGCTGAAAATGACTTCCTCACAGCAATTGTAGATCAGGAACTAAGGTGGAATGCAAGCTGGAGAACAACGTACACGCACACAGCTGAGATTTTTACTATTCCGGATGAAAAGCGGCTAGAGTTGAGGAGAAGCGCAGTTGAAGGCGGTTTTTGTATCGAATTCCCAAGAACTCCGGCAACATGGGCAGCCATACAAGAGTACTTCACGATCGGAGTAGTGTCTGCGAATTTTGCGATGTTAATAGGATTAGGAACAGAGGAGGCGGAGATGTTGAAGGACATGTTCTTGGAACTTCGTAGTACGTACTTCAACACAGCAGAAGATTGGAGGAATTACTGCGTGATGATGTCGTACGTTTACGCAGATGTCCCGAAGCACGCAGCACTGCGCAAAGAGCTAGAGGTAAGAGAGGAGAACAAGAACAGAATGCTTCTGGGAACTAATCCGCTACTAGTGAAGATGCATCACGAAGGATACGAGCAAAAGGTCTGGTGGAGTGCGATACCTCCCAACAAGAAGTGGATAGAGAAACACGAGAAGTACTTTGGGGTGCGTGAATACGACGAGAATGGGAACGAGATGATATTAAGAGGTAAGTCGCTAATGAGTAATCATCGGAACCCGCAGTCCTATAACTTGTCCATCTTCTTGCGCGACGTAAGAGAGAAAGAGGAATGTGACAGGTTGAGAGGTAAGAAAAAAGTGGAAGAGCTACCACAGGAGCAGGAACGGGTAGTGAACGCAGGAGTCGAACAAGCTGAAACACCTTTCTCATCCAGTTCTTCTTTGTCCACAAATCGCAACTCCTCTTTTCCTCCCAGAAACAGCGGATGGGACGGCGGAGAAAAGCGAGCGGAAGGAGCAGATGTCCAACGACCGGGAAGCACAAACGCGCAAGTTGAGCAACCATCGATGTTTGATCAATTTAGTAAGAACTTCATTAGGGACAAACCTAAGAGCGTGAGCAATCTGACGACCGATTGTGAAAAGGAAGAGGGACAGAGGCGAAGGACAACTAACTCTTTGGTGGTCAATTCAAAGGAGTCTAGATCTACTTCGAATGGAGCAGCAGACGATGGACAGGAAGGAAGCTACGCGAGTGAAGGAGCTCCACTTTCGGTTGACACTTCGTCTTCGTCCTCTTCATCATCCTCGGGAGGAGGGGCAGCAGCGTGTCGTTTTTTCGACTATGCATCTAGAGAAGAAGTTGCGGACATGAACAGGAACCGAGAGCAGAAGGTGCTAAAAGAGGCAGGAACAGAAGAGGTGACCAGAACGAGTCTTCTGGGGAGTACTGATCATCTGCAACAAGAAAGGGGAACGAGCATCATCTTCCACGAAGAATCGGCTACCGGATGGAAGAGACGATACGAGCAAGAACAACCGAAGCAGGAAAAGGTAAGTAGGAGATACATGAAGACGAATCGTGGAAGAGTGTCATCCTTTTCATCTTCCTCGAGCTCAAGAGAAGACGCAGTCATAGTACGAAGTCGGAGGAATGCGGAGACAGAAGATAGACCAAGAATGCGGATGCCGGCTTTTGCTTTTTCACCTTCTTCCTCTTCTTCGTCGCGATCGTCCAAATCAGATTCTTCATCAGAGGATAAGTCGCAGCAGCAGAAGGAGGAGTCATCGAAAGGAACTCCAGTGAGGCAGGGCGAAGTAAATGAAGAAGATGACGAGGTGAGCCACGTGACCAAAAGAAGAAGAATTCACGAGGGCGATGAGTAGCTGTCGACGAAACACAACTAAATCATTCACAAGGAACTGTAGCGGAAGGGATTTTTTGATTTGAGGGTAAGACAATTACAACACGAAAGAAGGTTTCTAGTTCTCAAGTAACTATTTAGAGAAATAAGTTAGAACAAGTTTAGGACTCGAAAGATAGGAACAACATACTGAAAAGATAAATTTTGTAAGTTAGAATGACTGGACCGTCTCCGTGAGAGTCTTGCTTTTCCAAACCAAGAACAACAAAAACAAAGAGACAGCTGTTAAAAGGAACGAAGGACCTGAAACACACGGAAATGGAGTATTGGTGTCTATTGGAAAGTTGTGAAAGCAACGGGATAGTTTCGGAAATCTGCCAAAGCGACGAGAGGTAAGGACACCAAGACGGAAGAAAATTACGTTTAATTATTTCGTTGCTTAAAACCGAGTTGTTGTCTCCTTAGTCTAACCTCTAGGTCCTAGCCACAATGCTTGCTAATTAAGCTAAATAAGCCTCTTCATAAAAAGTTTAAACATCTCTTGTCTCACTTCCGAGTGGTTGACTCCTTCGTTTAACAGTTTGAGCCTAGTTATAATGCTTGCTAGATGAACACAACAAAGATAATAAAAAGTATTGGACATTAAGAGTAATCATCCTCTTCACCAAAAATAGCATTTCCCTCTGTTTTTTCTCGAAGTGGAAGCACAAAAGGAACCATGATGGGATTAGGGAAGTGCTTGGCGCGTTCCCTTAGCCTGCGCGGAGAAGCGGAGATCTATTGGGATTCGCGCGCCGTCTCCATACGTGTTGAGAATGAAGTGGTGGAGAAAGTCTTCTGGAACGCGTTTGCAGTTGGAGATGTAGTAGAGAAAAAGGTGGAGTCGAACGTGTCCTGGATCAACATCTATGACACCAAGGAGCTGAAGGAGAAAAAGGTGAAAAAACTAGTAACGCAGAAAGGAATCTTCTTGCGTTTTGAGGACAACTACTGGCCGCGCGAAAGGTTGGTTGAGACCTTTAAACTGCAGCACTGCGTTGAGGAAACTACGTTTGGACAGCTAATTTGCACAGGCGAGGACGGAGATAGTGGTCTACTACAGCTGTATCGCGGTCTACTCAAGGATAACAAGCCAGAAGAGACTCTAACAGCGTGGCTTATTTGGGTATGCGAGCTACGTTGGTCTTACGGACTGAAGAATCTGGAAGATGTAGCTCTAAAACATGCTAAACAGTTGTAAAAAAGACAGTGAAAGTTGATGATGAGATTGCAAGATGTAAAGAACTAAGTCGGAAAATGAAGCTTCTTCTTTAAATCCAAATCCCCAACAGGTAGGGACTGTTTCCCTGTTTACCCAGTACACCCTTCCCTTATTTTGGAAACATCCCCTTCCTTAGTTCTGTCCCTCTTTCCCCTCTTCCCTTTCCTCCGTCCCCTTTACGAGTACGAGCTGGAGAACGGGGATCTTAAGGACGTAGAAGTAGAATATAAATAAGAAGGTACAGAGGTAGGAGCAAGAAAAGAAGCAGGAGTAAGTGAAAGTGCGGAAAAAATACACGAAATAGGTAACTGATAAATAAAGCAAGCAAATGAACTGGAACATTAAATTACCCAAAATTCCCCCAGGTACTGTTGCGCCTGCCTCGTCTTCTCGTTGCCCATCCCCTTTCCCGCCCGACCTCCTCCTGTGTTCCCCTCTCACTCCCGGTTTACGACGATGCAGAAGAGTAAGTTAAGGATTGAAAGGCAGGAAGGGATATAAGATAATGAGTAAAAGTAAGAAGTTGAAAGAAAAAGCGTGGTTCTCAATGTAGTTCTGGTTTTTTTTTTCTATTCCGAATAACAAAATGCTGGGGTCGTACGCGAAAGGAGGACGTCAAGACGCATCGGCGCCGACTCCGAGTCAGATGTGGCCAGAGAAAGGGAACTGGTGCCGAACACCAGCCATGCCGACGAGTGGAATTAGCGAAAGGGAGAGGAAAAGGACGACAAGGGCAGAAAAAGGCGAGCTAAAACTGCTATCTCTAGCGGAGTCCGACCAGTGCGTAGTGCTAATATCGACGAATGAAGAAGAGGAGAAGAAAATGTGGTTGGGGCTAATAGGCAGACATCCAAGTTGGAGATTCTGGAAGGACTCGAAAAGTACGGTGGTTCTCTATTCTCGATGGGAGAAACGGCAGATTCATGTGCAGAGACAAGCAGAACGAGTAGAGGGAAGAGTAAAAACAACAATAACTACAACGAGGACTAAGAGATGGGAACAATCACTGCGGAATCTGGTGGAGGGCGGAGCACTTCCTCTAACATCTTCTTTCGCGGAAGACAAGGACTCAAGACACAGTAGGCTGAAAGAAAAAAGCGAAATGCATCAAGATGACCCAGTGGAATGGTCGAACAATGAAGTAATACGGGAGGATCAGCTCAAAAAAGGGAGAGACGCAAAAGGGAAAGCGAAGGAAGACGACAACAAAAGGAGTAAAACTACGTTTCTAAGTTTAGTAGAAGAAGAAAGTGAAGCTAGTCGGGCTGGAAGAAACACTTTGGAAGAGTCATTAGCTGAGTCTAGTCTAGGTCCTAATCCTGATGGAATGAACATGCTTAGAAGACCCTCAAAGAAATATTTTCACGACGATGTAATTCCGGGCGGCACTCCTCCGCGGCCGGCGAAGAAGTATCGGAAGAAGGAGTCTTGTACCCCGGATCGAGATTTTTCGGAAAGGAGGAGTGAGGCGGAAGAAGTGACGAGAGCAAACAAAGGCCCACTAGCAGGAGACGACGACGCAGTGCTGCAGCAGCTGGGGGTAGCCAGACTCATCTAAGATGCTGAGAGGAGGTAAGAAGTTAGAGGAAATGTTGCCGACGACTGAGTCGGAGGAGGAGAATAAGACAACATCTTCCCCGAAGAGGAGAAGAACAAGGAGTAGAAAATGGGACTTTCTAGCAGAACTATCTGAGGAAGAAGGAGACTTAGCGTCGTTATCGGGACATGGCGGGAGCGACGATTTTTCTCTGCTATCTTCTTCTTTTGATGCTGAACTAGATGAACATGAGCTAAAGGAGGAACAACGACTAATGGATAAGTATTGCAAGCCACAGATAACATCCGCGGTGATTCCGCACCCGAAGAAGATGGTAAGCGAAACGAAGCAAAGTCAAAATAAGACACGGATTCAAGTAGCAGGATCAAGAAAAGGAATAGCTGAGCTGGGAAACAAGGTGGAAGGCTCAGCCATGACAGGTTGGCTGTCCTTCTCTACATTTTGCTTTGTTCTTCTAAAGATTAAAATGAAAGGCGGAGGGTGGAGAATAGAGTGTAGGTTGCGGGGGCGAAGATTGATTTCCTCGCATGAACTTAGTCTATTCTCCTCTGCTCGCGGCGTTTTCGTTTTAATCTTCAGGTTCAATTATCAATGGCAGGGATATTTTAATCTTAAGTTGATTTTCATTTTCAGAAAAAGCATCAAAGACAAAGCAGCTCTACTTAAGAAAGTCATTGTCGAGTCTTCCTCAGTAGGGCTTCATTTGTAAATTCAGAAACTTATTCTGTTTTTTCTTAAGCAAAGCAGACTGGGCAATCGTCAGAAGAAGCCTTATTGTCATTTACACATCATTTCACACCTCTTACAGGTCCGAAGGGCCGCAATATTACGAAGAATTTGACCTTTATACAAAGCAAAAAAGGAGCGACTGGCGAACCGGAAGAGGCAGACGTGTCATCGTCCTCATCATCCACGTCAACTGAGGATGAAGAAGATGCGGAGAGTGACGAGAGCTCGACATCGTCTCTTTCTTCGGGCGAGTACGAGGCAGGGGAGATGCCTATACCTGAGAGTCGAGGCACCGTGCCCAGAAGTAGAACAACATTGACGGACATAAAAATGAACGGGTCCAAGTTCATTATCACGCAGATGCTAGGAGACGAATACAAGAGGTTGATGCTGGAAGAAAGAGGAGAAAAAGTAGAAGTACCTCCTAACAAGTACGTGCCTCGGAGATACGAGTACATGTTGCCCTCCACAAAGACGCTGATGGTAAGCGAGCACTCCGTCTTAATAGTAAGAAAGCCGATTAAGCGAGGTGCAAAAGAGGAGCGGAGGACACCGTATCGGGTATACGTGGAGGAGGATAAGTTTAAAACGTTAGTGGTGAAGTATAACAGCGAGGTGATGTCGGTGGAAAGATTCAAAAGGGAATCGGCTAGGAGGGCGAAAGCAATAGCGGAAGGTAAGAGGCAAGGGAGGCGGCAAGGACAAAAGAGGAACGCAGAAGAAGAAACAGAGACGAGAAGCAAGCAAGGTAAGTGCAATCAAGGGAGCGGGAGAGGTAGTAGCGCAACATCAAAACGCAGCAGCGCCACTTTTTTGGTGCCGGATAACTCGATGTGGTTACCTAAGAATACCCGCGGCGCTTGCGGTACTTCAGATAAGAGTTTTTTTTCTTCCTCATCTTCTAGCAATGCACAAGCCATTTTGCAACAAAGAGGAAAAGACTCTACTTCGTCGCGGTTGGAAAAAGCGAACAACACTTCTTCATTGAAGTCAGGCAATCCCAACGCTACAGACACGACAGATCAGAAGGATCATGGGTCGACATCTAGCACTAGAAGGACTAGTAGTCTGTTGCCTAGTAGTACTTCCTATTCATTGACAACGAGTATGAAGGCCAAGCTTTCCTGGGTGGGTAGAGGTGACCCGAAATCGACTAGTGCGGACGAAGGAGGGAAAAGTCTAATTGTACCTACGCCGATGCTGAAACAGATGACGACTTCTTCTAATCCATCTGCTTCATTGCCCTCTTCGTCTTCGCTGAATAAACCGAGATCTACGAATAAAATCAGAGGTCTCTTCTTACCAGAGCAAGAGGCTGAGAAGGGAGGTGGAATGGACACCCAGAAACAGAAGAAGACGGAAGGAAAAGTAAGTCTACATCCGTTTAAGTCGAATTATTTTACCTCCCAGGCAGCCACCGAGAAGAGGAGGGAAGGACAGCTGCGCAGGTATGCTGCGGTAAAAAGGGCTGAGCAGCTGGCGAAGGAAGTAGTGTGCAAGCAGGGAAGTACCATGAAGATGAACCCACAAGCACTTCTAGCAGTATTTTCAATCAAACAACAGGAGATGTTCAAGAAGAGGGCGAAGGCACGGGCAGACACAATGCAAAAACAGGCGGAAGAAGCGAAACGCCGTGACGTTTCGTTGGTGGTAGGACCTTTTGGCTTGATGATGACAGGACAGCAGAAGGAGGAGATCAAAAAACAGGCGGAGATGACACGTCTGATGAACGCATCTGTACAACTCATGAATCAGATATAGGACAAGGAAACACTGCAAGAGAAGGGAAGGTAGAATGCAAAAGCATTTTGGTATTTATGTTTTTTAGAGAAGTTGGAAGTAAAAATAATTAAGAAGGTAAGGCGGAACGGAAGAAGAACAAGTTGAAGCATGAAGAACATGAAAAACAACGTTTTCGAGGCCAGTAAAATAGAAAAAGTCGCTGGGTAAGTGCTGGAGTAGACACAGTTAAGTTGAAAAGATGACGAGAGTAAGTAACGAAGGAAAGAAAAAGGACTAGAGGTGACAAAAGTAAAGCTAAAAGCTTAAGTAACTAAAACACTAAAAATGAACCTTCATTCACATAAACAAGGAAAAGCACTTTCTGAGTTTTTTAGTCAGTTTTTTCTTGAGTTCCTTCTTCTCTTGGTGTAAAGAAGACAAATTAGAGAAAGAAAAACATAGTCAAAAAGCAGAGGAGAAGAAAAACGGTGGAAAGCGGGAAGACGGAGGCCAGAAGGCCTTTAGAAGAGGTGAAGATGGATAGAGACGGAGCGGAGATCGATCTCACGACGACACAGGAGGTAGAGGCGGCCGAGAAGATACACGCTCTTCTACAAGGACACCTGGCGGAATCGGCGAAGACGGTATGCCGCATAGTAGGGATGTGGAGGACACAGAAACACGTGGATCCCGAGGGAGCTCAAACCACGATAGAGGAGCTGAAGCTACTAAGTGATGCTGCAGAAATAGTAGGTGCTCAGTCCTTCGTTCGATCGATGTTACGCGCAAGAATCCGAGAAGGTAAGGTAGATGTGCGTACTGCTCTTAAGATCGTAGAACAATGCAAGTTCACGATGCGCTGGTGTTTTGCGGCAGTGATGGCAGGATGGGAGCTCCACCTAGATGAAGGGTCGCGAATATCGACGCAGATCAAGGCACTGACAGCGGAGATATTAGGTCAAGAAGATGTAGAACCCAAAATGCGAGGAAGGGCGCTGCCGCGACAGTGGTTAGTGCTGTTCAAGAAGGAGCGAAGGATAAGGAGGGAACAAGCTGCAAGTCGAGCACTACCATCGGAACCGCAAATCATATCAGCGGTAACGGGAATGAAAGTAACACCAGTAGAGACGAAGAGGCTGACGGGAGCTACCATAAAACAACTACTGGAGCACGACAAGGTGAACAGCAGGAGAATAACTCTAGTAGGCGCATGGTCTTCTGTCAACAAGACAACTAAGTCTAGACTCTCCTATTCCTTTTTTCATCTTGATAGGAAAAAGGTTACGGCGGCTGCAGCACTAATAGTTCATGCCATCTGGGACAGACTAACAACTACTGCGTCCATGAGTCTAGGACATGTAGTAAAGACCATAAATGAGAAGACAGCGGTAATAATAGGGATACGAGCGGAGGAAGTGCCAGGAATGGCAGAGAGCAGAAGACTAGAGCTTTCTGTGACGGAAGTACCGCATGCGGAGGAAGCTCAAGAAGTTGATGTTGTACAGGCATCGTCTTGGAGTGTTTCGTGGGTCGCGGACATGTCTAAGGCCGGGATAGCAAACTCTAGAGCCGTGGTGTTTGAGATACTAGCTGCGACAGAATGGGTTCACCTGCAACGAATCAGACAAACATGGTCGAAGGAGATCAAAGAGCAAAACAAAAGTGAACCTCTGGAAAAGCAGAAGACGGCGATGGCGTTCCGAATGACGACTAGAGAAAGGCTCATCCCTTCCTTACAATCGAACAAGAACTATCGAATTTTTGCTGCTGACGAGAACTCTTTCCTAGTGGCAACACCAGGTAAGAAAATTTGGAAAGTGTCGAGTTGTGAAGAAGTGCTTCTAATGATCATGCAAGAAAGGCAGGTGGACTCTGAGGAGCTACTACTCGAACTTCGGAGAGCAAAAGAAAGAGGTAGTCAGAAAATTAAGGAACTAACGGTAGACGAAGGTTTGCGAGCGGTAGCGGTTGAAGATGTCAAGCCTAGTTTTGTGATAGCGACCACCGTTTTCGCTGAAGCACCTCTGTCGCAGATGGAGAAGGACGTGATAGACGGGGAGCAACCACCGCCAGAAGAGGAGCTGGAGAATTACATCCCTATTTTCGCATCGCACAACATCAACCGCAGAAGCGACTTAATGTACTTGTTTCAGGTGATAGCGGCAAACCCAACGATCAAAGCGGTAGCAGTACAGGAGTCAATCTTCTTACGTTTTGCACTGAAGAAGGGCTATCTAGTGGACAAAAGAACAGGAACAAGAATGTTATGGATAGCAGGGACAGACCCTTTGACGTTTTCGTCGTGCGCCGGAGTTGGTATCCTCTTAGTAGTTCGAGGAGGTGAGACGATACCTGAAGAAGGTGAGCGACACGCCTACGCTGCAATAGTTACGACGCACGAAGATTTTGCTACGAAGAAGAAAGAGGAAGTCGCGGATGTCACGGACATAAGCCAACTGCGGAAAAAAGAATTGGCTAAAGCAGCAGATCCGTCAAGAGCAATGGCATGGGTAGTGGCGGCCAGGATAGGAAAAGTCATGTTTTCCTCTTTCTACTTGAAGGATTCGAAAGCAAAAGCGAGCGAAATAAGCGAGGAATGGATCAAGAGCCAGATGATGCAGGTGGAAGTAGGACTCAGAAGAATTGCCGAAGGAGCGAAAATTCGACTAATAGCAGGTGACGCGAACATGGACACGACGTTGCCACTAAACCACGAAAAGAACCAGAACAGGTGGAAGAGTAACTGGGGTAGAAAGTTAGTGTATTCGGAGATGATGAGAATTTTTGACAATTTAGGTACCACGGATAAGGCAACGGGCGCCACGCACTGGAAAGGCAGCGACTGCAAAAAACTGGATCAACTTCGAGCGAACACAGCTGCTATCACAGTCGAGAAGTATGCTTGTGACAAGATCAAAAATCCGGCCGTGCAGGGCGAGAAATACAGGGTAACGAAATACGACGCCACTGAAGAAGAGCGAAAGGAGAAGTTTGTTGATCATCTAATTCTAGTGGCTGCTATTCCGGAAGAGGAGTGGAGGGAAGCTGAGATGGAGCTGCACTTTGATCCTCGAGGTCTCAAAGAAGTCAAGCTTGGAATGCGTAGTGCTGCAGCGAAGACAACACAGCCGGCAATTCCTCCGAACAAGTTAGGTGCGTTAGGGTCGTGGATACTAGGAAGATTCTCGGAGGTGCAGTTCCCAGCCACAAAGGATGACCGGATCCGTGCTGCGCAAGCTGGTTTTCCGGTACCGAAGATGAGAGAAGTCAATCTTCCAGGACTAAAGCAACAATTTGAACCACGTGTGAAGCACTATCGAAATGCTCACCCATCAGCAGAGGCGGTTGCAGAGAGGCTGAAAGGTAAGGAAACTAAGTTTAAGGATTCTTCGGGGAAAGTGAAGAGCATGTTGCAAATATCGAAGCAATTAGCTAGGGAGATGACGGAAGGTGATAAGCCACTGGAAAGGGACTGGTCGAAACTTGCTACAGAAGTGCAGGAGAACAACAGAGAGGCAGACAAAGGAGATTTTTCGGCGTTGGAGCGGTTTTTTCAAGAGCACGATCGCACGCAGAACACCAAAAGTCATGATGCCGCAAATTTGTCTGAACAAGTGACGAAACTCATCGAGGGAGCAGGAAGAGGAGCCCCGATTGCTGGCCTGAAGCAGGTTACGGTGGATGGTGTGTTAGTAACAGAAGAAGGAGATGTGCTAGTTTCTACGGTGGGATACCACTTGCTAAAGAGTGACTGGATACTGGATGCAGCATGCTTTGGGTTGGCGACACGTTGGCGGAGAGAAAAGATAACAGAAGTGTATGAGCAGATTAGAAAGGTAGCCGCGGAGTGCTCAACTTTTTCTATCTCCCCCAAGCAAGTACACCGCGCAAGAAAAAGGCTGAACAAGAATTTAGCTGCGCCGTCAGGACTTCGCGGCTCCATCGTAAAAGACGCTCCGGAGTACATGGACGAAATTCTGGCTGAAAGTTTCAACAAGCTCATGCAGGACGTTAGGAAAGCAGACTTTAAAGAAGCAACAGAAACACTAATAGGCGAGTTAGATCGGTTATATTTTGGTGCACTTTTACATAAGAAAACAGTGGTGAGTACAGCAAACGACGTTCGCTTTACGGTACGACAAGAACCCCTGGCGAGGCTCTTTTTGTCTTGTATTGACGCTACGTGGGCCGAGCTCCTGGAGAAAAGAGGAAAACCGGGCCGCACCACCATAAATGGCAGAGCTGATGTTGGTCTTTACCCTGGTTCGATTCTGCATCGTCATCGCATAATAGCCAGAAGCCCTAACACGTTTGCGATACTTGTATCGCATGACGCGCGTCAGATGTTCAATTTACTGAACTTATCAGTAATGCTAACACAGTTAAGACACTACAAAGCAGCACCTGACATACTTCTTGCCCATCTTCTTTTTGGCGGGCTGAAAAACGTTGTGTTCACAGCAAACGGAGTCAGTTTTAAAGTGTTTCATCACACACGTGCACTTCAAGGCCAGGTGGATTCCATGCTGTGCGGAATAATGGCTTTTACGCCATACTTGCAGATAATCGCGGAACTAATTGATTCGGTGCAGTTGCCCAGTGGTGCTATTACTACCAACGAGTTAGAGGCCAAGATTAAAAAAGCGATTGATGCAGCGGAGAGGCAGGCTGAGAAGGAGTTCGCATGGGACAAGAAGTACACGAAGGACGACGTCGATGACGTCTTCACTTCAAAAGCGAAAGAAGTAATTGAAGAAGAAGCTAGTGCTGATAACAAGGCGAGAAGGAATACTCCGAACAGATCTGCACGCATATGCGTTGACGACACAATGTTTCTTCTTCTATTCAAAAAGGAGGACTTCTTAGAAGGACGAGTAACCGCTGTTTTACGAGCTGTGTCACGGATTGTGGAAAAAATGTTTGCAAGTTGTTGCATATTCTGCGCAACAGAGAAGGCTGAAGTATCCATCCACGAAGCAAGAGAAAGCGAGTGGAAGATAACTTCTGACCAACTTCAAGATGTGCTGGCTGCGTGTGCGGTTTTTGGGGTGGCGCCGAAGATGAAAACGAGACTAGTCTTGTACGGCTATCCTTATCGAAAGGATATGGATGTAGCACTTTTTGGCTTCGTAAAGTCGAAAATTTACAACGTTGAACGCCTACTAACTCTTACGCACAACAACCATCGGGGTGGGATAATAATGAGCCAAGTCATGTGTATAGCGCGCTGGCTTTCACTCAGCAAAGTGCTACATTTGTCGCCGGCAATTGTCTACGAATTACTGGGGCTTGACCAGAAGATCGTCGAGGAGCAGATGGCCATTGCAGTTCTAAGAGGAATAGGGGTATCGGATAGAGTTTTGAACGAGATAAAACTAGTAACAAGCTGCTCAGCACACGACATTTTGTTCTCTGACATCTTCGGCTGGGTTCGTATTGCGGTACAAGGTAAGAGGTCGCTCAGACGACAATGCACAAGATTCGCGGGTGCCACGGCTTCCAGAGAAGAAATGCGAATCGCATTTAGCAAGGAGCTGTCGAGTGACGAACAAGAACTGATGAGTGAAAACACAATCACGATCTTGCAGAACCGCATGAAGGTCCTGAAGCAAGAAGACCAGGCTCCTCCTCTCACTAAGTCTACATGCATGGCCAAGTACCTAGAAGACAAAGCAAAAGTGCAGGATTCATGTCTACGGAAAGCGGCGGAATTTGACAGCAGATTTCAAGTGGGCAGCGTAGCGTGGCTCGAAAAGGATGCTAACGTGGTTATGCTAGCGGAGATGGATAATTCTGGAAAGTGGTGCATCGCTGCCAAGATTGTTCTCGATTTGCCTTTTCTACGCTCGTACAAAAATCCCGTATGGATGCCAGACACCACAGAACAGGTACTTCTCTACTCTGCGGTTACTCACATTCTTCAGAACGAGCCGTGCATGAAAAACGCGAAGAATAACGAAGCCCTAGCCGTATTTGGGTGGAAGAAGAAGCTACACCGTAGAGCTACAGTGGTTAAACGACTGCACGCGGCGGCCCAGGAGAAGCACGTACTATGTGTACAAAGTCGTCTGCCGTTGCTGTTCAAGGACCTCAAGATCTCGGCAAAGACCCGCGTGGTAACGATTACAGCTGAGGACGAGGTCTGGCTTTGGGATGACGAGCCTCCGTCGACAACAAAAAAGGTAGACACTGAATTCTTGTTGAATTTGAAACGGAAAATAGCTGAGGTAGGTGGAGTGAAGGTGACGAAGGCGACGGTGAGGTCCATCTTTATGGTCGCAGTGAACGAAGAACGAGTAGCACAAGGTGGAAATCAAGTCGTAGAAGAACTTGACGAAGATTCCTCGGCTGATGAAGTAAGTGAAAACGAAGATCAAGATAAAGCTGAAGCAAAACTTGATGAACAACTAACAGTTGAAGAACTGTCGCGCAACGGAAGTCCGGAACGTCTACTGCCAAGAGACTAAAGTAAGCACAACCCCTATAATTTTTGCAATTTTGAAAAGATATAAAGGACAAGTAACTCGTTCGCTTGGCTCGTAAGTGATCGAGGTCGTTGTAGCCGAAGTTCGTTGAAGTTGTTGTAACTGCTGTAATGGTGGATTTAGCATTGAAATAAAGTGGGAGCATCGCTTCGGGTTCTGGTCGGGGTCGCCTTTTACTTGCTCTTTTAATTTTTTCGGTTCACAAGTCGGTTGGGTGAGTTCAAGTGGAGTGGTGCGAAAGGTTAACTGGTAAGGGGTGCTGTTGGAGTAGATACAAGTTGAGGCGCGAAGGAAAGGGCGACGCTAAGGACGGTTAAAGAGAGTGGAGATAGCGTTTTTGAGAGGAAAGAGGGAGCGGGAGCGGGTTTTTAGTTAGTTGAAGGTGGTAAAGTAAAAGGTAGTTAAATGAAGAGGAGGTGTTATCGACATAAGTAAAGTGGTGGGGGTCTTAAGTAGGTGAACAGACGAAAGGCACGAAGAAAAGAAGGGAAAGTTACAAGATGAGTTGTTGACTTTTGCTCCTTCTGGGAACTTCCTCCCTCCTCGGATCGCTGTTACGTGGGTGTGCTGGAGTCGCTGTTCAATTAAAAGTTCTTGGTGCTGGTGTCGGTGGGCTTGAACTAAATGCTGAAGGAGTTGTTCTTGTCTTGCCATTAGTTTTTGTTTTGGCGGTTGAACGCGAACTGCAAAACCTCGTGAGTTCTTCGGCTAATTCATTTTCTAATTGTTTGACTTTTATGGTGGTGTGTTAAGCTAGGGGTTGCAAAAGATGCAGCGCCACTCTGGTTAAGCTAACAGTACTGCGACCTGCTTTTCCTTCTTTTGATTCCTGCCAAGCTCTTGAGTTTGGGTGGTTGATGGAGATTTCTTTTCCCAAGTTGGGCGAATGTGGGGGTGTCGATCTTGGTATCGCCCGCCATCTGGTCTCTAGGGTGGTCGAGAATGACCATAACAGGGGCACATACATACATCTCCGGCGAGGCTACTTCCAGAAGAGACAGTCCTTTTTTTACCTTCTGGACGGTATGATGAATTACAGTTTCAAAACTCATAAGGAGTTGACCACACGAGGACCAGATAAGATGAACAATGTAAAGAGGACCTTTTGTTTTCTCCTTGCTATTAGTCTCTTGTACTCCTGCTGTACCTTCATTCTGTACTGCTGTTTTCAACGTATGGTTCTGTTATTTTTGGTATAGCCTGAATTTGATCATAAGGGTTCTCTTCTCGTTTTCCCTTATGATCAAATTCAGGCTTTACCAAAGACCGGGACCATTCATTCAAGCTAGTAGGCCACTGAAGATGAAGAAGCCACAGCAGGCAGACGCGATCGTGACGTATGTGTGGGTCGTCTTCTCCTGTTTCATCGTGGTTCCTAGGCTGCGCTGAAGCGGTTCGTGTGTCTTCGGACAGCGACTGAGCCTCTCACACCACGAGGACAGCCGCACCTCGCGCACAGTGACCCGCGAAAATGGTATTTCCGCTTTCTCTTAGTCTGCAGGTTAAGGCTAGTTTTTCACTATCTTGTGTGAGCCATGTTGCTAAGTGGCGTCCTCCTTGATTTAAAGGCGAAAAATAGGGGAGCAAACTACTTAGAAGGGGAACTCACTGAACATCCAGGCGTAGTGAAAAACTAGTGTTAACCACGGCTTGCAGATGACACCGGAGGTCGCCAGTAGTTTCGCTTACCTGAAATACCTAGTGCTTGTCATGTGGCTCCTGATGGCTCTCAGATTTTTGTCAGCCGACCTCAGCGGCGCCCTGAACGAACTCCTCAGTGGTCTGGCAGGTAGAACGGGTGCTACCATCAGTGTGTGTCTGTGTAGTAAACTCCTTCTATGCCATGGTTGCCAAACAACAATGACTGTAGCAGTTCTTGAAGACTTCAACCGCTCGAGTACTGGTTGTAGGTGCATCTTGCTCGTCAACACATCAATTTCAGATGAAAGTATTTGTATTGTATAACCTTCAGCAAGTACTAGACGATCATCATGGAACAATATTCAAAATTGACGTCAACACAGCAGGTGTGTTTCTACTTACATCTTGCTCAACACATCATCAGGCGTGTTTCTACTGAAGGACGACGCGATGTGGGTCACGTGCTGGGAGACATTTTTCAAAGACGGCTGTCTAATTAAGGCTAGCTGTTCAGTCTAGTTGAGGAGAAAAAAGGAAATGAATCTCACTCAACCGAGTTGATATTCTCACCATCATCCTTCGCCCTTTTTCTACTTATTTGAAAAAGAAGCACCCATAGCCACGGATCAATCAACATGCAGCACCCAATGACCATGGTGCTACGGGTACTTACTAGGAATGGAACCACCAGAGATACAAACATGACACGCTCTAACTTCGGCTTTTTCTCTGGCGGTGGAGGCCTCAGGTGTCTCCCGTACTGCTGTTTCATCTGGGGTGTGAACGGATTTTTTGACCTCGCTTTGGCTGCAAATTTAATTTCCAAGTACGGTGGACTCGTGCCCTGCGACTTCTCTCTGATATTAAGGCTCAGTTAAGCTCACTAGGCCCTGCTCTAAAAAAAGGGTCACCGATAGGTTTCCGCTTGATTGCATTGTGTTTGTTTCTGCACTAGCTACCATCCCTGACTCTTACTCTTTTCGTTCCTACTATGTGAGCAGTTTATAGCACGCGCGGCGCACGGAGCGCATGGAGCGAAGACCCATAAGGGACGCAAGAAGCGACCCCTTTAGGTCCATGCAACTCCATGCGATCGATCCACGCACTCCATGCCATGCGAGCTGGCAACCCTTACAAGCTTCGCTGTGCTAAGCATAGGCACGGCGTCGAAATGCGTTGACATCTTCCCAGTTCTTTTTCTACGTATCTAACGTGCCTACATTTCTAAAGGGAAACGCCTAGAAGTACGGAGATGCTCACCAGGATTGCACTCGGGTGCTGAATAATTGCTCAAAAATACTTCACCATCCAGATCCCTGACTCTTTTCCTACTCAGAAAGATCTTTTCCTACGAAGAATAAAGAAAGAGTTTGTCAGTGGTCACTAAGTAAGACCTTGCCCTACTAAGGATAAGGAAAAAGTTTGTCAATGGTCACTAAGAAAGACGACCTTCCCCTACTAATAATAAGGGAAAAGTCTGTCAGGGGCCACTAAGAAAGACCGTCCCCCACTAGTAATAAGGGAGAAAGTCTGTCAGTGGGAGTGGTCACTAAGAAAGACGGCCTTCCCCTACTAATAATTATACGGCAAAAGTCTATCAGGGGGAGGGGCCACTAAAAAAGACCGTCCCCCACTAAGAATAAGGGAGAAAGTCTGTCAGTGGTCACTAAGAAAGACGACCTTCCCCCACTAATAATATGGGAAAAGTCTGCCAGGGGCCACTAAGAAAGACGACATTCCCTCACTAATAATAAGGGAAAAGCCTGCCAGGGGCCACTAAGAAAGGCCTTCCCCTACTAATAATAAGGGGAAAAGTCTGTAGTTAGGGATCAATCGCTGGGCTTGCCTGTTTGTGCTTGGATAATTATCATCTTCTTCCTGTTAGAAGAATGCAACCACCACCACGGAACTACCTACTACCTCTAATTATATGCGCCGAGCCGCTCTTTGCCCTAGTAGCGGGAATGGTTCAGTTTGGTTCCTCCATTTTTGTGTGGAATTTGATAAAAATGCAGCTCTCCTCGTCGTCGTCCGCAGAGGTAGGGGGACAGGGAGGAGGCGCGCAAAATGCGAGTGCTACAAGATATGACCATAAGCATACTTCTTTGCTTCAGTACTCAAATATTTTTATCTATCTTTTTCAGAAGTTAACGTTGTTGTTGAGTAGTGCATATTGATACTTTTACTTTCTTCATGTCAGCGGTGGCGGTTTTTTTCTCATACATTGGTGAGTACAACTAGCGGTAGTTCCTCTTCTTCATTCCAGCGCAGTTTCGATTAGCGCCTTATAAGTACATATTTATTACATACAGGAGCATCATCTTCTATTTCTTCTTGGTACTAGTTTCCCTTCATTCCAGCGGTGGCGGTTTTTTCTCAGGTGGATTGCTATCGTCAAGTGGATCCTACGTTCAGGATGGAGTAGTCACCGCACCGAGCGGAGGACCGCAGCAGGCCTCTGTTAAGGCTTGTTCCCGTTACCGTAAGGGCCATTAATTCATCTTGAGGTTGAGAAGCAAATCCAAAAGCATCTTGATGTGGATCTTCTTCTTTGGCTCCCTTTTCTCTGATGACGGAAAGAATAAGAAAACGCGACGCGGTCAAGGAAAGAAGCGAACACGTAAAAGATGACAGACTTGCAAGTTAGTAGTTACACGATGTAAAAGATAACAGACTTGCAAGATAGATGCATAGATAGATGACAGACCTGTAAGACAGATGAATATCTGCAACTAGATGAATATCTGTAAGGTCGTCTAACTCTGGCTTTAGCTTGTTCGGTGGCACAGGTCAAACGCTTGGCGGCACGCTTGGTGGCGAGACGTCTGGGTACCAGCCAGTCGCAGGGGAATCACAGAGCCAGTTGCCGACGCAGCCAGGCTTTCAGCCGTTCACTGGAACCGGGCAACGACTGGAGGGGCGTGTCTAGAAAAGGGGAGAATCGAAACTGGGACAGAGCAGCGACTGGAGGGGCGTGCCGTCTAAGAAAGATTTTTTTTTTGAAGAAGAAGAGGCGAAAGCCATAATTCGGCCAGATGAAGGAAAGTCGCTTTACAATAGCCATAATCCAGCCAGACGAACCGGGAGAGTCGCTTTGCAATTACTTGGATTCACTGAAATGAGTTTGGTCAGTTTTCAGTTTCGAAATGCGTCTGATACTGATTATTCCTGAAGATGCAGCTGATCTCGAATGAGAAAAGTGATATAGAACAGGGCCAGAAGCTAGTAAAGATCTTTGGAGAGCTGTTCTGATCGTTTTTTAAGTGAGGAGCTGAGCGAAGAGAAGCAAAGCGAAAAAATAGAAGCCCAATAACAAAACACAAAACTAGAACCAGATGGCAGATTGAGGCGGCACTCTGTCTAAAATTCTGAAGATCCTCACGAAGATGATCCTTGCCAGAGCGATTTTTACGCGTGAACTTTGCCGATTCGCTTTTCACAGTATCGCTCTCTCGAGTGTTTGTGTCTGCCGGATCGGTAGGGTGGGTCACAGTCCGCGTGCGTGTGTGTGTGTGCGTGTGTCGCTTCTCTAGTGTCTGCCGGATCGGTAGGGTGGGTCACAGTCCGCGTGCGTGTGTGTGTGCGTGTGTCGCTTCTCTAGTGTCTGCCGGGTCGGTAGAGTGGGCCATGGTCCGCGCGTGTGTGTGTGTGTGTGTGTGTGTTCGCTCTCTTTTGTGTTTGTGTCTGCCGAGTCGGTAGAGCTGGCCACGGTCCGCGCATGTGTGTGAGTGTGTGAAAGAGTGGGCCACGCTCCGCGTGTGTGTGTGTGTGTGTGTTCGCTTTCTCTGGTGCTTGTATCTACTTTCTTACCGGGTCGGCAGAGTTGGCCAGAATCCGCGTGTGTGTGTGTGTCGCTGCAGTGTCGCTCCGCGACCAGTCATGCATGTTGTGCTGGATCATAGATGTACCGACAGAAAGCGGAAAAGAGTCTCCAACTCCATTGTATATACTTTAAGATGGAGGGCAGTCCTCTGTCCTCCGTCTCAGTGTCTCAGTAGCCTTTTATTTGCACATTGCTCCACGTACTTTATCTCCTGGTATCAGTTTATAGGTTGTATATCTTCTTCTACCGGATCTGAACAGCAGTAAGTTCTTCTTAGGCTTGTAACCATACTCGTAAGGCGTAGTTGCTCGTGTGCTACTTCTTCCAATTTTTTACTACTAGAACAACGCCACCATCTATCTTCAAAGTAATTTGTAGTTGTTGAACAGTACGAATTTTTCTCATTATTTATTTGTTGATTTCATCTGACTGAGAACTATTTCTATTTTTTACTTACTAGTACCATTAGTATCTACAATTGCTCAAAAATACTTCAACATAATGAAGATGTTTTTTCTGCCCTATTGCATTGGGGAGCTGCGCTTGCGAGGCTCCTGGCTGGACAACGGCCTTGGCGTCCACGCAGTAAAGCTTACTGCACCTCCAAAGATGAACTCACAAGAGCCAGAAGATGCGGTCGTTGAGTTCCTTGGAAATGTTAAGGGCGGTAGGGGGCTTCATCAAGGGTTCTTGTTGAAAATATAGTTTGTTTTGCCCTTCGCTCCTCAGGGAGGAAAGCATAACATTCAGAAACGGGAAACAGAAACACCAATTCCAATCAAGCCCCTAGCTCTTCTAATAATGGGAAACCTGCTCGAGAAGCTGCGAGTGCATTACGCAAGCACCTCCAACAAAGAGGTCGCGCCACGTTGGAGGAAAGTCTTCTACTCTCAAGCCCAAAGGATGCAGACAGCTATAGGCATAGACCTCGCTCCTCCGCATTCCCGACTTCAGCCGCAACCATGCCCTCGCCAACTATTACGGATAGGCCGAGGGTGTCCCTGTTACCGTTTGTCTTGCCTGTCTACTTGAGGGAGAACATCAAAGGCAGGAGAACAAACGGGGAAGAGAAACACTAAGGTCCTACCTCTAAAACTAGTACTATGTCGGCACACGCAGCGCCGTTTTTTCCTTATCCTAAGCCTTTGCGCTTAGGGAGCTACCTCCTTGACGAGGAGATTGGCGAGTCTTATGAATGGATTTTCTAGTCCTTTCGATGGTAGTAGAGGCACATGTGAAGTAGAAGCAAGACCCGTATCCATCATAGCATGGAAATGAACTACGGAAATATCATTTGCCAACCGCAGAAGCTGAGTAGACGCGTCTTGGTCTTCTGACTGGGTACTATAATAGAGGTAAAAAACGGGCTTCGGGTTGCTCGAGTTGCCACGGGCTCGCCGATCGAGTTGCTGAGGTGAAGGGCTTCCAACTCTGGAACGAGTTGCAACGAGTTGCCAAGAGAAGCCCGGCCCATCAAAATCGGCGAAGCGGGGCGCTGTGGGCGTAGAAGTGCTTGCTCGGCATGCTGGGGGCCGTTTTGCTTCGGGACCTACTTCGCAAAAGAAGGCGGGGGAGGCGCTGCCTCTTTCTGTTTGGGGTCGATATTGGCGCGCCGTTCCGCACTCGGTGGCGAGGGGCGAGTGCTTCGCCTTCCCCTGTGGTGCGGGTGCAGAGTTAGCTTCGCCTCGGGGCCGGGCCTTCGACCCGCTGTTTTGCGGTGTGGGTGCGGAGCTCTTGCCGGGTTGGGTTTGTAGCCGGCTTGCGGCTGAAGGATGCGGCGGCGACATAGAGGAAGATGCGGCGAAGGCTAACATACGGGCGGGTGGCGGTGGGCTTGGTTTCACACTGGTGTGACGCTGGGTGGGCTGGTGTGGTACATGCCACACCCCCCAGGGCCCCCGCGTTGGGTTTTTTGAAATCATCTGACTGCCTTCGCTTGGTTGTCTTCCCGTTGTGAATGCCCCTCCTACCGCACTGGTGGGGCGTTATAGTGCTCTACTGCAACACGTCGGCAAGGGTGCGACCGGCGCAGGGTGCAGCGAAAAAATTTGCAATGGCACCCCGAGAAGCTCGACCCGATATAGTTCAGGAAGAGCCTGGCTCTTCTATAACTCTAATGAGGAGAAAGCCCTTGCTCCTCGTTGTTCCTAAGCGTCTAGTACGCCGTGTTGTCCGTCCGACTCTAATCCTGCGACAGCGCCAAAAACGACGGAAAAGCAAGCACCGACGACCCTCAAGCCCTGAATAACTTAGCCGACCGCCTGAAAAAGGAGCTCTCATTACAACCATCATTTATGGTCAACTACCTTGGGTGAATCTGAATCTCCTCGATGATTTTTCTACTTTCTTGCAGATGCTTCCTTCAAGGTTAAAGTTTTCCTTCTCAGTTGGTCAGCATGGTCTTGTTCGTATTCCTCAGGAAGAAAGAACATTTTTAACACACTTACGTAGCGTACAACGTACGAACAGGCGATCACGATGATGGAATAAGTTAAGTAGAACCGAAAGTAGAACAAGGTTTCCAGGAAATTATATACAGTGAAAACTAGAATTACATTAATCGCCGTTCTCGAGTAGTCCTTTCATCGTTATACTAGTGAAGATGCTAGTGTAAGTACTCACAAAGTAGACTAAGTTCGTCGCTCCAATAAAGTTTATAGTGAAGAAGGTTTTCGCCTTCTAAGCCATAAACCCTAAACCCTAGGTCCTGGTGCTCTAATCCTTCCTCTTCCACCAGCTCTGCCTCTGGAGAACCGCAAATGCAAAGAAGCCTACCATGGCTCTTAGCTCCTTATCCGACTTACGATTGACTGACATGATAGAAGAGAAGATGGAGAAGGTTGACATCGATAGGATACAAGAGGATCTCGATGGACGTACTCGAAAACTCGAAATAACCGAGTAAGAAAAACAATAGCCGAGTAGTTGTGATTAATATTACCTCGGATACTCGGTTTTTTCAGTTTATCGAATAGGCTAACCTTTACCACTAGCCTAGCAATTTCAAAAATCAAAATTTAAACTTACATTTTACTTGCGTGGGTAGTAAAAACTACGAGTCAGGAGTCAAAGGTTTTTTCCCTTTCAACATGTTCCTTTTGGTGAACAAGTGTTTTTTCCTTCGTGGTGAGTAAAAACTACGAGTCCCTTTGACTTTCATGAGCGACCTACCTCGAACGCGCACAAAGTGTACCATTGGTACGATAGTAAATGCGCAACATCAGGAGCTACTAGTAGTACACGTACAGCGGCTATCACGTCGCCGTTGTGTAAAAGTACTCTCCCTTAAGGCTACTACTTCTTCCCTTAGTCCATCTTCGACAAGTCACCTCAGTGAATGGTTCTGGTTTTTGGTAACCTTAATTCGATCGCAAAGATTCTCCTCTTGTTTTCCCTTATGACCAAAATCAGACTCCCGAATACCAGAACAGTACACTCAGAGTCGTTCTCAAGGGGGAGCGAAACGGAAGCGGGATGGACTTCGAGATCCTTCAAGCGGTTAGCTCCTCTAACTCTGTGAAGCACCAACAGGCACTGGTCTTGAAAGTACTCTACCAAGAACTTGCCTTTCCCCTAGCTCGTCTACTGCTGCGTCAGCGCGCTCGACACGACCTTCGCTTTCCTCTAGGATGTTGACGCGAGTCGACTGCTCTATTTGTGAAGAACATGGTAGCGCAGCTTTGCCTGAGAGCCGAAGAAGGAGGCAGGAGGATCTTGTTAAGGCTTACACTAATCCAAAGTGCTGCTGTTTGATGCCTCCTCGATCTCACGTAGAAATGGCGGCAAATAAGCAGGCATGTTCTTCTTGTCATTCTCTGAACTACATGAAATCGCGGCAAATAAGCAGGCAACATGTTGCCCTTCTCTGAACTACATCACTTCACCTAGAAACCTTTCCTATTGTTCCTAGTCAGGGTGCTCCGGCTCTTCTACCTCTACCACAATTATAGTTATGGATTTGAATTTGATTTGGATACGTCTAATTTTTGCAGGAGCCAAGATGCGAGCGCGCGCAGACCGGAAGAACAGGATGCTAGTACGAGAAAGCCGGAACAACAGGAACCTTTGTTGGAGGAGTCATGGGTCCGTAGCGCCTTAGAGGAGATAAACACATGCTTACCACGACCTGGTTTTGCTTATATAGATGAGGAGCAACAGCAACGTCATGTCTACTTACAAACAAGAACACTTGAAGCATCGGCATGGGCTTGCTATGCAGGCGAGCCGCGTTTTGCTTCATCTTCATGGGTCTTTTATGGCTGAGAGCACCATGAGCATGAGGATGGGGTTCATTTGACCAATTTTTTACGTTGCACATTAACATTTGACGAGCAGACTGACAGGTTTAAGAAGTTTCCCTAATTGTAGATGTAATACATCTTCTATCGGAGGAATATAATGCACTAAAAGGCCTCACAAGTATACGATAATAGCTACACAAGAGGCGCCACGACATGACATGACATGAATTTTGTGAATGACGTTGAACTTTTTAGGATCTACCTGTGCCTCTACTTCTACCTCGAACAACAAGCCGACACTGCATCGTATCTCAATCCAGATGCTGCAGAGTTTGTACCCAGAAGTGGAGCAAGGACCACTCCACCAGCAGCCCCTCCGACATTAGCTCCAGACCTAAGCAAACTGGAGTTTGTAGAAAACTCGCCATCTTTAAAAGAACTAGCACTCACGAGGGCCTGCTTCAACAGCGGACTAGCAGAACCACAGGAGGTAGAGGACGAGCTCTTTAGCACACCACAAGTAGAGGCGCAGCTGTTCAGCACTGAGGCACAAGACGCGCAAGAGAAAGAAGATGCATCTTCACGTCCAGCCGAGCAGCTGACAACTATCGCAGATCTGTTTCAGAGCTTACAGCCACTACAGAGCTGCATGCATCATGAACAGTCAGGAGAACAGTGCGACGATGACTCTCGTCCAGTAGTGATGAAAGCGCTAAATCTTTGCGATGTCTTGGAAGAAGAAGATGGATGCTTGATGTTATGACGCAAGGAGTAGCAGCTTAGTAGGACCAAGAAAGCCATCATTTTTCAACAAAAGTGAGAGCAGCGTCTATGTGTCTCTTCCCCTTCAACCTCCATCTTCTCTTGCTCAAGGCCAAATATCAGTTAGATCCAGGACTAAGTACATTGATTGGAGCACTCTTTCAACATACAATGAAAATGGGTACCTCTCCCGGTGCTGGTGCTCCTCGGGTTGTAAGTACTTCTAGCATCTACTGTCTTAGTTGCCAGTGAGCATCTCCTGTCTTAGCACCAGCTACTGCTACTCTAAAACATCATAGCAAGAAGCCAGAGCAGGACCACTCCGCTGCCACTCAGCGCACCACACAGCCCTTCACAGGACAAGAACGACTACAGAAAGGGCTCCACAGCCCTTCACAGGACAAGAACGACTACAGAACAAAGGGCTCCTCCACTGCCCTTCACAGGACAAGAACAACTCAAGTCGGAGGGGCACGAGGAATAGAGCTGAACATCTCTGATTGTCTCAATCGCGAGGCTTATGTTATGGCTGGTCGTTGTCGACATGAGAGATGATGTCGTTATCGATACTTACTAGTGTGTGAGACGAAAGATGAAGATAATGGTATCTCTTTTTACTTTTTTAAACCGATACCGAATAGATAGAACAAGCTCTAGCACAAGCATTTAAATTTGTTTTAAGACATCTTTCTATCATTTGTAGTCCTCTTCGTCTTCGCCGACTTCTAGGCAAGAACCCTGAGGCCATCAAGCAACCTCTTTTCATCTTGTAGTTTCCTCTTCTAAGTAAAAATGGTTTCTACGTAATTGTCCAACACTCACTTTCTTGCATTTTTTATTCCACTTCCGTATTATAAACATAATTCATTGTCCATCGCTTCCGTATCTAATTCATTTTCCACCTGCCTCTGTTCTTTCCTTTCTGTTTCTCTAAGCTACAGGAAAATTTGCGTTTAGCGTGCGAGGAGCTGCAAAGGGAGGGACGTTTTGAAGAACTAGCATCCTTAGGCTCCGCAATGCACGGTCGCGGCTGCAAACCTTGCGCTTTTGCTGCGAAAGTTACGGCGAACTAGAGGACCTAGTCCTTGTTGTAAAAGAAGCATTATTATATGAAGACCACGTCTCCCCAGCCCCACGCCTAAACGAAAGAATGCATCCTCATCATCCTTAGAAGTTAGAAAGAGGTCCCTTTTGGTATAGAAAAGGCATTAGAGCAACTCTGTAGAGGGAACAGTTCTAGAATAGAAGTCCGACTAGAACTTCATTTTTAGTAAAGGGGAGTCACAACGGAATCTAAGGCATGCGTGGTATGTCTCAACGGAAAGGAATGCAAGTGGTGCCATCTCTGTCCACCCGGTGCGAAAAAGGTACTAATCTTATTTTAACATATGAATTTGTACCTTCACGTTTCATCTGTTTTTTTTTTGGTTGTCCGATTGATATAATCAGGAAATGAACAGCCACGTGATCCATCCGAAAGGAACTAGACCATCCATCACTATCATTAAGAAGCTGAAACGACAACTTCCTCATCCCTCACATCTTCTATGAGAAAATAAGCCACATCATCATTCACTATTAGGAATCTGGAACCAGCACAGCCACATCATCTTCATCACTATCAGGAACTGAAAAAAGCGCGAGCGCGGCTTAGGAAGACGGCCGCTGGGTATGCTTCGCAAGTATGAGGAATGGCAAGAGGGATGGGAATGCGGCAGTAGAGCAATTTTCAAATGCGGCAGGAGACGATCTCTGCTAGCTGATTAGTGCTAGTGGTGATTATATAAATATTTGTTCTAGAGTTATATCTTACGACAATTCTTCTAGAGTTCTCTTTCTTTAGTGTCTACGGTTATATCTTACGACAATTCATCATGGTTGCCAATACTGACCATCATTGGTAAGAATTTGAATTCTTTCATCTAAATAAGTAGACAAGAATATGCTTATCATGCTTAAACGATCATTTCACGTGGTTGCACCGCGTATGAACAACATCAACAGGTTTCTCAATTTTGTTCGTGTCCTCTCATCTGCAGTCGTGTTTCTTGTGCCTTCACCTTAGTTATAGGTAGCGTGTGGAAGAAGAGGAAGCTCAGCTGTTGCTGCACGTGTAGAAGAGGATCCTACCTGAAAGATCAAACGTACTCGAAGCCTTGAGATAGGCAAGGAAATTCGAGAAAAATAGTCGATTAGGTTTTATTTTTCGAAATTCTCTTAGGCAACGGTTGCTGTACTCGCTTATTAATTTCAGTTTTTCGAATAGTTGTATCTTTCTGTTTCTGTCTGGTCGGCCACGGCTCTCCCCCAAAAAGTACTTCGCACCGAAGCCAATGCTGTAGTTCAGCTCAGGAGTTCGAGCAATAAAAGATTTGTACTTAGGATACACTAGAATAGCCAGGGGACATATACAAGCTTGTAGCTTTCACAAGTAACTATACATAGGATAAGTCTAGATAAGATAAGTAAAGATACGATAAGTCTAAATAGGATAAGTCTAGATAGGATAAGTCTAGATATTATACAACAAGCTTGTATATTCACAAGCTGGGATAAGTCTATTGTCTTCTATTAAATGTTGATCTGTCCAAATTGGAGCCACAAGCTAGTCAGGGAACGCCAATGTTGTAGTTCAGCTTCAGATACAACACTGGGATGGTTAGAATATTCCTTCCTTGAGTCAGTCCCCTCTTCTCGTTGTCCTTAGTTGTGTTTTTCTGTCTCTGTGTCTAATATGAGCATGGGTCCTCCCTCTGGTTGTCCTGTTTTCTGAGCACTAAGTATCCCACTGATTTTCCCTGCGCAGTTTTCTGTGCACTGTGTTGATGAACCTCTGAGGCACCCTTAAGGCATTCTGCGCAGGTCTTCTTCGTGCGAGATTCATTGAGGGAATAGCAAGCGGAGCCCCTCCTGCCTCGCCGTGTAGCGAAGGACGTAATAGCTTCAATTTTTTGAATCATGAGGCGAAGACCAGACGGGGAAAGGCGAGTGGCACAGATGAGCTCACCGCAGAGAGCCTACTGCGTACACCTAGAAGGAGAGAACGGGGCGCAACTGTTTGAGGCGGTGGGTAAAGGAGGGGGAACGGCCCGCAGCGAAGCCCACACGAGGCAGGGCCGCTCTTCGTAGCATTATCAAAACAAGGACTAGACCAGAGCAAGGCAGAGGGGTGGCGGCTTATCTCACTACTGAACACGTCAGCGAAGGCGCGCGCACAGATCCCCGACGGCAAGAGATCTGGGCCAGTAGCCAGCGCACTAGCAGAAGGGTAGACAGTTTTCAGGTAGTACAGGAGAGCGGTGGGCAGCACCCTCCACGTGCTGAAGACATTGGCGCAGAACGAGAGGAAGGCAGGGAGGCCGCCCCCCGTATTGTTCGCAGACTTGCAGCAGGAACGTGACAAGGCTCCTCGCACATTTATGGAACGCGCTTGCAACTGCTACGGACTACCAGCAGGAGCGCAGGCAAAGCCTTGGGCGTTATGCAGTGGCCACGTGTGGCGATCCAGGTATTGCAAAGAGAGTCGGACCGAAGAGCAGGCAGACAGAGACACCTACGGGCCCCACGTAGGGTAGGGCTGCTGCTTGTCGCTGGACGTATTTAGCTCCGCAATTCAGTGCACAGAGATGGGGGCCACACTTTGGTGGGGAGAAGAAACAGGCAGCGACGAGGCTGCAGACGGAAAAGAATGTGAACTGAGAAGGCTGCCATACGCTGGGGGTGTAGTGCGCTCCCTTGAGGATTCGGGAGGGCTGCGAGCAGTATTAGAGGAAATAGGCGCAACCTCCTCAGCGCTAGGCTTAAGGGTGGGGGAAGAAGTGGAGAGGCGAAGCACCTGATAGCGAAAGCAGTCGAGCAGCCACGAAGCTCCCCGGAGGAGGTCGGCCAAATAGCGAGCGGGCTAGCGAGCTCGGGCGCTTAGGAGCTACTGCTAGGATTCACCACGGAAGCAGCGGACGACGGAAGGGGCGTCGCACATCGAGGAAAAGAGGAAGGAGACGCAAAAGCAAGTGGGAGAGCCCAGCAACATACGCCGCGGCAACAGGACCAGGCCAAAGCCGAAGGCCAAAGCAGTGAGCCCGCCCGTGTACCTTGCAGTCGCCTGGGGAGGTGGGACACGGATGCCAACACAGAAGCAGGAGGAGGAACGCGGCGCATTCTGGGGCAAGGAGCTGCGACAATGCTTAGGGAGCACGAAGAAAGACAGGAAAACAACAATGGAGGCCCCTGCGACATTGACCCAGTGGCGACGGGCTACCGACGCGGCTGAAGTCCATGAGGCTGAGCCACTTGCGGCGCGTGGTGCGTAAGATATCTGGAAGAGCGACGGGGGGGGTGGGAAGGACGCTAAGGCCGGCGCATGCAGAGCAGAGGAGCCAGCCCCATCATGTAGGGTAGACGGACAAGGACGACGGAAAGGGACGGGGACGGACAGACAGGACCCCAAGCAACGGCACGGGGCTACTGGCTAGGCCTGTCACGCTGGAGGACTGCCCAAGGCTGTCAACGACAACGAGCAGCGCCGACGCCGAAGCAGTAGAGGCCCCTCACCCCTTCAACATCAGAGAAATTCGAAGAACTCAAAAGAGATTCAGGGAAGCCGTCGGTCCAATCCGAACCGACTACCCTCATCATCATCAGCCACGTTCTAGTAGTTGCTTGCGCATCTTATTTTTGATATTTTTTAACATCAACTAGTACATCGTCAATCTAATATTTGCCATACAATGAATTGAAGAAACACAAGGAAAGTTTTCCATCTTTGTCTGTGCAAATTGTCATGTTGGTCTTTTTATGATTCATGTCTTATTTCTCTTTCTGCAAAATGACAACCGCGACCACCTCTACATCCACTGAAACTGATGTTTTCATCTTGATGAGAAAATAATGTTGGTCCTCTACCTTTTCAGCTTTTCCAACATAGTACATGATCACATGATGAGCACATGATTTTACAATGTCCGCCTCCTGCAGACTCAACGAAAGTTCGGGACACCAAGAGTACCAATGCTCATCTTGAAAGTGCAAAATTGTTTTTCGGTGTCGGTAGGTCTTTTCTTTGGGGCTTACGAGAGAAAAATTGAACTTGAATTGAGAAGAATGTCAGTATGAGAGGAGCAAGAGAGCTTGAGCTGCATTGTAACAATTATTTCTGTAATAGATTGTCGCTTTTAGAAATCAAAAGGAAGATGTTGTAGTTTTTTCCTCTTCCTCGTGCATTCCTCGGACACTTGTCTCAGTCAAATCATCTTTAATAGTATGACCTGTCTTCATCTTCATGCTTGGATTTCTTAGACCACGATTCCCCTTGTTAGCCTTTTGAGTGGCGTTGGAAAGGGAATGCTATTCATATATAAGTATCTTCTGTACGGATGAAAAAATAACTCCTACCTGCCTACTCCTACCAGGCCCAGGCGCACCAGGAAAAGTAATTCTTCAACAAACAAGCAGAAGCGTCGAGTGGAAGGTGGGCTTGATGTTGTCGTAGGGATATCAACAGAAAATACGGCGGAAACAGAGAAGTGCCTTTGAACAGCACGACTAGACTTCTTAGTAGAGAGACTACATCAACATCTTCTCTGACTGAATCATGTGGGTGACTGTTTTGAACCACCGTTCTCTTCTGGCGCTCTTCGATGAATAGTAGTGGTTACAAGCTGCGCAGGCAGGGGTTACAAACTTCGTAGTGGTTACAAGACCACGGAGTGGTCACTTCGTTTGAACACAGTAGTGGTTACAACTACAAACTTCGTAGTGGTTACAACTACAAACTTCGCAGTGGTTACAAGACCACGGAGTGGTCACTTCGTTTGAACACAGTAGTGGTTACAACAAACTTCGTAGTCAAGTGGTTACATTTTCTTCATCTTCTGCAAAAAAAAAATGATGAACAGCAACAAAGCGGAGATGGTTGTCACCTACGTATGGATGACGTTTTTTGCATCTAGCAGCTCCCCCTGCGGCCCCTCCCCTTGTTGAGATTATAGTTATACGTTTTGAAAATGAAAAAGGTGGGAAAGGGATAGCCGTGGTGGTCTGCCTAGATGTCATCGACGCCATTCATACAACGAGGAGGAGGTGAAAATTGGCTTGGATGGTGAAATCCTTGGGAAGCGTGGCCAATTCCAAAAAACCAAGATGTGCAGTTTTTTCTTGCGTGGTATGTGTGGTAAAGTTAAGGGTAGTTTTTCAGCACTATCGTCCCAAATAGAGCCTTCTCTGTTGAGCCAGTCGGGAAGCCCCCCTTGATTTAAAGGGAAAATGAGGGCGGCGCAGGGCACCCCGCTCGACTCGGTATAGTGAGAAACTACCGCTAATAAAGGGCAGGAGTGCACGTATGCCCATGACGAAGCGGATCTCCAACGGTTGCCGAATCTGCAGATGACTAAACTCTAAGGTGAAGCATCCTCAGTGAGGCGTATCATACTATATGCTACATACATGTTTGGCTCTTTTTCTATACTTGTCGTGGACGAAAGAATTTGCAAGGATGGAGATGGTCCCCTAAGCTTCAGGGATGCTGCTCTAAAAAATGTGCTAGTAGTGTAGCAGTCGTCTATAATACCCCTGGACGAGTGGGTACTACATTAAGATTAACTCATGATTCTTCATTCACTCACTCTCACTCATTGTTCTTCTGGTAGCTCTAAAAAATGTGCGAAGAACTGAGCCGCACAGGTCATTGCCAATGGGGTGTGCGATGCAGCTACGCTCACTCAAAAGCCGAGCTTAGAGCTACTGAAGGGTTCTGGAAAACGAAAATGTGCAAGTTTTTCGCGGAGGGCCACTGCACGCTTGTTGGTGACAGGTGCCGGTACGCACATTCGGAAGAAGAATTGAGAACATCGGAAATTCGGTGGATTCGAGATTAAGGCTTCTTTTCCTGTTTTCGATCCATCTTCCTTGTATTTTTACTTCGGAGCCATTGCGATCGAAGCATCGCACCAGAGACAGACGTTGACGTTTTCGAGGGCAGAAACGGTCTCAGGAAGACGCGTCATGATCTTAGGATGGACCATAGGGGTCAGCTCTAACGAGAGGTGCGGGAGATTCGCGGCTCGGCCCTCCCCGCTGGCATGGGAGCATGGAACGATGACGTGATTTGTCAAGACGCTGAACCTGAAGATGAGGAAACCGGCGACCTCGCACCACCACCACCGGCAATGACTCCCACCGCCACAACTCATACTGCCGCAAACTACAACGCGAACGATGATCCTGATAAGAACGAGGCGCCCAAAAATGGGAACGGTAAAGGCAAAAGGACCACTAGCACTACTACAAGCGGCGACGATTCTGGTACTAGTACGACCAACACCGGGTCTAATAATAGCGGGTCTACTAGTAATGATGAAGATGTTGATCGCCGGGAACTCCAACAATTTACCTCATGCGCAGAAAGGGAGCTAGATGACGAGCGCAATGTTGAATATTATATGCAAGTAGTAGAAAAAGGAGGCCGCAAGAAAAGAAGAAACCGAAGAGGATGCAGAACACGACGACGAGAAGGACGCCGTAGGAATAGAAATTCTGATAAGAACTACACTGACGATGCTCAAATGAATGAAAAATACCAAGAGGACTACACTGATGATGCTCTTGTTGGTGGTGTCATTCGTGGATATGAAAATGAATACCTATCTGCGGAGCTGAACTCCAACAATGACCACCAGGTGTATTAAGGCTAGTAGTCTTTCGCTATGATCCTATGTGGACAACTATGCTGAGTGCCCCTTGATTCATTTACAGGCGAAGATAGTACTAGGGAGAAAAAGTTGTAGAACAAGTCTAACTCACTCAACCTGGCATAGTGAAAACCTTCTAGCGTTAATCAAATTACAAGAATCAAGATTACAACAACGCCAGCAACTCCAACGGTGGAAGCGCCGCTGCGGACAACTTCGTTACTGGATGGGAGCAACATCAACACCCAGAGCAGGCTTCTTCTATAGGGCCACAGTTTTTAGCTAATAGCACAACAATAGACCACACCGCATCGGGAGCTGGAGCATTCACAGCAGGAGGAGCGATGACGAAGAACGCTCTGGGTCTGGGAGATCCGACTTTGGGAGATTCGACTTCTAAAAACACAGGTGGAGCTCGTGGAGGCGAGCATCAAGGAGGACATCAGAATCAGGCGCTAAGTACAGGAGCCCATCCAGGAGCATCTGCACTGGCATCTGCCGGAAGTGCAACACTAGATTGGGATACAAATGCAGTTGGTCGTAACTTCAACCTGTTTTACGGAGCCAACCCAGACGTCAACACCAACACCTATACCGGTGGAGCGGGGTTGGGGACGTCTTCTTTTCCGCAGTATCCTCTGTTCACTCCACCAGGGACAACTCCTTCGTGGGTCCAGCTCTCTGAAGGACAAGCAGGAGAACCCTCGCCCCACGCCTTTGCGAGAGTACTTTCAGGAGTACAAGGCCAGGACCCGTCTTCTACAACTGGTGGCTATTCTTTCGCGAACATGAACAGCATTTTGCCAGTGACAGCAACGCACTTGGTCCCTGAACTCAATACAACTGCAACTGGTGTTGATCACAGCATTCCTCCACCTCCACCGCTACCCGGTCCCACGCAAGGGATGGCTAATACAGCTGGGGCATCTGTAGAACCTTTGGGCGTACAACATCAACTCGAAGCTAGTGGTGCTGATGTCCTCAGTGGCGCTTCTCCTCAACAGTTAGCAGGAGCCGGAGCTCCGCAACACCAGGTGAGAAACTTCATTCCCTCGTCCGATGTGTTTCATTACAACAACAACAACAACAACAACAACAACAACAACAACAACAACAACAACAACAACAACAACAACAACAACCTCCAGCTCCAGCAGGGCAATTCCCTCACGGGTTATGTGCTTCATTGCAACAACAACCTCCAGCTCCAGCAGGGCAATTCCCTCACGGGTTCTGTGCTTCATTGCAACAACAACCTCCAGCTCCAGCAGGGCAATTCCCTCACGAATGTGCTTCATTGCAACAACAGCCTCCAGCTCCAGCAGGGCAATTCCCTCACGGGTTATGTGCTTCATTGCAACAACAACCTCCAGCTCCAGCAGGGCAATTCCCTCACGGGTTCTGTGCTTCATTGCAACAACAACCTCCAGCTCCAGCAGGGCAATTCCCTCACGAATGTGCTTCATTGCAACAACAGCCTCCAGCTCCAGCAGGGCAATTCCCTCACGGGTTATGTGCTTCATTGCAACAACAACCTCCAGCTCCAGCAGGGCAATTCCCTCACGGGTTCTGTGCTTCATGGCAACAATGAAATTAATGGAGGGCCGTCTTCGTCCAACTACCAGCTTTTTATTCCGAAAAATGCCAGTACAACAACTCCTGGAGTGTCCTCCTTTCCGGCGTTTCCGCCAACATCACTGGGTGCCATGCCGGGAGAAATTTCGCAAGGATCATTGTTGGACCAATCATGGGAGAGCCTGAAGAAGATTTTGCTAAAGAACCAACAGGGCAGACCGACCAGCGCTTCGCCACCTCCACCAGTGCCACCGACAGTTCTCTCCGGTGGCGGCCTGTCGCACATCAGTTGGAACACTCCTAATTGCATTGTTCCGAATACAACAACTCCAGTTTGGCGGGCTGAAGGAGGAGAATCGTCCTCGTCGTCCCATGCCTCTGCGAGAGTACTTTCAGGAGTACAAAGCCAGGACCCGGCGTCTACTCATGCTTTCGCGAACATGAACAGCATATCGACCACGCTGGACAATGCCCTCACGGGTTCTCAGCACGGCGCTGCGAGTATGTTGAACGCTGCTGGTGCAGCAGCTGGAGCGGGCGGTGCTGGAGGAGTAGATGATGGTAGAAGAAACATTCAAAATGAAGCGAATGGATCATGTTCTTCTTCGCCTGCTTGTAGTAGAAACAGAAAGCAACCACCATCTCCATCTCATCAATCAAAGTCGAACGCAACAAATAATACTAATAATCTTGTCGTAGTCGTTTCTAGTGGACCAAAGTCGGCGAATGCTCCGAAAAATGCTTGTTTTAATATAGCAGCTCGTCCTGGGCCAGGAGCTCCTGGCGGCGTCAATGGATTGGACCAAGCGTGGGAAAGTCTTCTGAAGCAGATCTTGCTAAACAATGTAGGCAGACCACTGACCATTATGGTCAAGCTACATTCAGTTTTGTCCATCTTTCTCGGCATGAAGATATTCTTGATCCCTGGATTAGTATTTTTCTCATGAAGCTGACTCTAAGACCACCAGTGCTTCGCCACCTTCACCACCAGTGCCACCGCCACCAGCTCTCTCTGCAGCAGGAGCATTCCCATCAAGGGGCCCAGCGGCGCCCACTCCGTTTGAAGAACTAAGTATGATGCTACGGAGTGGTAGGAGCTTAGGAGGTGTAGGTGGTGGCCTCTCGCACGGTTGTAATATTCCGAATCATAGCATTCCGAATACAACTGTTTATTCCACCGCAACAAACTTTGGAGCAACTACAAGCAACAGTTTCCAGTCTCTCTTGTACCCAGACAACATGAAACCCACTAGTCTTGCGTCACCATCCCCTGACCTGTTATCTTGCGGTCGTGTCTTTTCATCTCAGCCGAATCTGATTGAAACTACATCCGCAGGAGGAGTTCCGATTTTCCAACCTCACCCAGTGCAGCTGCCGGCAGCTCCGTTTAAGGCTTACCCTTCTTCAATTGTCCATCTTCAGAGAAGTCATCCTCCGAGTGAAGCTTTTCAATGGAAAAACGGACCCAGGATCCGTCTCAAGATGGACAGGGGTGAGCTCTAGCATGTTGATGAATCGCTGTCTCAACAATACTAACGCAGGGGGTTTCTCCTCTAAAAATGCTAATGGCGATAATGATTGCGGCCTCAGTATGGAAGGTAACGCACCCAGTTTGGGAAATGCAATGGACCCGCAAACGTATGACGTAGCCGAGCAACTACAAAATTAAGGCTGCCCCTAATCCATCTTCAGAAGCATGCAGCTCGTGGGACTTACTTTTGATTTAAAAGGGGGAAAGAGGTTCAGGATGCATCTCAGGCTCTAACAAAATGAGGCCGTGGGAACGTCGAAGGACAAGAAGGAGGGCAGCAACACCAAATACGTCGATAGCAACTACGCTACGTCGATAGCAAGAGCACGCAGATTCGCGAAACGAGAAGATGGGAAGGCCAACACACGTTTGATGTCACCTGGGGAAATCCTCGGTGTGCACACTCCAGATTTTCCGGGACAAGCGATACGCGTTGAAGATCCTGCTCGGGGCGACGCTAGTAACTGCTATAGTGACGCTCCTTGTGTAGTAGCGCATGCACGTGGGAGATCTAGTAGCGCACGACGTAGCGGGACGACGGGTGGCTCACTTCGCAGAGATCGTTCATCACAGAGCTTTTAAAGCTGCTAATTTTTGTCGCAAAGTTTTCACTAACTGTCAAATGATCAACTACGCAAATAAAAGCTATTCGTAGTGGGTTGAATTGAAATTGCTAGAGATAGAAAACAGCCAAGCTGCAGCTTTCCAGTCAGAACGACACAACTCTTGCTAAAGGCAGAGTCTAATACAGACATAAAGTCACTCGTAGTTTTGTTGATAGCGTAAACAAGATTCTGAAGATTTTCCCGCACTGATTGCGATTTCCATCGAACTAAATGAAATACAAAATAGCTTGATCTGGATTCTTTTGTTATGAATTCTAATGTTGGCTTGTCGTTGCGTTTGCAACTAATCGCGATGTCACTTTTCGATTTGAGAGTTTATCGAATACGTCTTGTCTTCCTTCCTATTGCGAGGACCCCTACCTCCTGTACTTGCAGTAAGATCATCGACCACCGTGGAGCACATCTCAGTGCACATTAAAAAAAGTTAATTAGATATGATCCAGGGCGCGGGGGCGGGGCGCCGGTACCCGCCCCCCTCTAGCGTAGGGGGGGCACCGTGCGCCCCGGATCCCTTTGGAAGGCGTCTCCCGGGGGTGGAAGGCCTCAAAAGGGGGCCAAGTTACCTCCTCGGCCCCCCTCTAGCTGCCTGGCTGTTCTTTGCAGGCCCCCGATCTAGGTGGGAGGCCTCAAAAGGGGCCCAAGGGACCGCGTGCGCTCCTTTCCAGATGCCTGCCTGTGCCCGAAGTGCCTCCGATAGGCTTCGCCGTCGCAGCACTGCGCCGGCTTATTTGGAAAAGGCGAGGGGCTGGGCCCCCTGGGCCGCGCAGCTTGTACCCTGCGGGCCCTTGGTCATCGGCTTGCTTGCTCTTGCGACCGTGGCCGCCTTCGGCGGTCTTTTGCCCCGGGGACCTCGCTCCCGCCTGCGAGGGTCAGCAGAGGCCAGGAGGTCCTTGGGGAACGCGCTGAGAGGCACAAGAGGAGGGCCGCGCCAAACCACAGGGGGGGCACCGTGCCGCCTTGGAACATATTTATATAGGCTTAGGGGCTGGCCCCTATCTTATCTCGTTAAAAATTAGAAGGCTAGAGTTAGGATTCTCTGTGCAGGATCCCAGGTCCCTAAGCTAAGCTAATCAAATTTTATTTATGTTGGAAAAATATTATAAATTTTCACTCGAGCATCGCTCAGACAGATCGACTTGCCGAGCAACCATTTGGTATCTGATCTCAATATTGCTTGAATTAGCTCTTCATCACCTTCTTAAGGAATAGGAAAAATACGAGGAGAAAGCTAATGTTGAAGTTACAGCATAATTGGCCGACCAGATCAACTTGCCGAGCAACCAAATTTATCACCAAAGTTGAAGTACG
Source organism: Amoebophrya sp. A25 (assembly GCA_905178165.1). Lineage (NCBI taxonomy): Eukaryota > Dinophyceae > Syndiniales > Amoebophryaceae > Amoebophrya > Amoebophrya sp. A25. The sequence continues at coordinate 505,500 of CAJINU010000082.1, forward strand.
TAAAGCCAGCACGACGCATCAAAGTTCCTGAGTAAGAACAGGAAGAGCATAACCAGTGCCAGGCTGTAATATGTATAGCATACGCTAGTTAATGAAATTCCTTGAGTTAAGTTTTCACCTACTACTTCTTAAAGAATATTCACTACATCACCTACCATTCAATAGGAATACAGAAACAGATGGAGTAGGGCTCATGAAGTAAATGAGTCTATTTTTACTGTACTAAGAGGATGGGGTGAAGGAGGAAAATTATACATGCAGGCAAAACTGCGGACGGCGGATCAATTCCTATCCTAACCTAACAACAACATGGGATGGGAAAGAGAAACTATTTCCTCGACGATCTAGTCCTGGTTTTGATGAAGCTCTAGGCTGCCTCGCTTTTTATGTCTTATATTTATTCCCAATGACGCTTATCGGCATCCTCTTGTCTGATCACTTTTTTCTCCTCCTTCAATTCTTTTTTGGTGTAATTTGACAGGTAAACGTAAAGCAAAACTGTACTCCTTGTCAACTAATGCTTTGAGAACTGGTTGAAGTTCACCTTGTTACCAAGGAGGGAATAGTGTTGGTTATTCTTACTATAATGCGCTCCGTGCTACTCGATGTGATCCATGCACTCCATGCCGTGCGAGCTGTGAAACCTCGCAAACTTTTCCGCTATAATGATAGCAAAAGCATTAGCGCCCTTGGCTTGCCCTGAACTCCAAACACGACCTGCCCAAATAGGGCCTCAGAAATCAAATGGGGCTCCGAAACTAAAGAGCTCAGAATCAATAGGAATCCCAAAACGAGCTTCCCGACATATGTCTCCCAGAACGGGCGTCCCCAAGCGGGCCCCTCAACATAAATGGGCTTTCCAAAATGGGCTCCCCAGAACGGGCCTCCAAAAATGGGCTTCACGGAATAGGCGTGCCAAAACTGGTTTCCCGAACAGGGTACCCCAAAGCGGGCCTGTCAAGAAAATGGGCCTCCCAAGATAAGTGCTCTGGAGCAGGCCCGTCTCCCACGTTGGGGGACTGAGAATGGGTTTCCTAAGATGGGCGAACACAGGCACCACAAACCACGCAAAAAACCACACACGCACGCACCACACAGAACAAAACAGCAGACAACACACAAAACTACACACGCGCCAGAAAATAGGGCCCCAGCAATGGGGCTCCCAAAGTAAAAGCCCCAGAATGTGAATCCCATCCAAAACAAGTCTCCCAAAATGAGGACCCTCAACCAAAGCCCAAACTTAGAGAGAACCTCCTCTAGGAGTGTAGGCGCTCGAGTTGTTTCTTATTAATATATAAACTACCGAAGTCGCTCAGAATTGTGCTGGCCGTTTGGTGGTTTTTTCTGGTCTCTTGGGTTTTTTATATGGTTTGCCGGCTCCGTTCGTGAGTGGGCCACGGTTGGCGCTTTCTATGTTCTCGCCCACAACCCTCGAGGGCAGGCTTTCGACATTTTCGCGGCAGGTTGTGGGAAGGGCCTGCCAGCTGCGGACTTCGGGGCAGGCGCTCCCTTTCGTGGTCGTCTTGTTCTTGGGGTGGGGGGTTGTCTCTTTGTCTCTCAGTTTGGCAGGTGTGGTCTTGTGGTCGTTTCTCTTTTATGTGAGGGGCACTAATACTGGCGCTGGGGTTCTGCTTTGTCGTCACAGGTTCTGCTCTCAGATAGTCGCCGCCAAATCTGCCACGTTCGGTTGGACGACCGAGCGCGGCTTGGTGGCAGTCAGGTGGTGTCTGTGAATGTGGGGGTCGTGATTTATGGCGCCTTGTTGTTAGTTCTTGAGGCGCGCGGTTGCTTGGTGTGCTTGCCTCGTGTCCCGTTTTTAGGAAGTAGAGACGAAGCACACAGACAGAGAGACACACACAGGCACACAGACTGGGAGAGCCAGAGGAAACCTGAGAGGCTTAAGGGGGTTCTTTTACCATAAAAATACGAAGCGAAGAAAAGCACTAATGCCCTCGGGCACAGTGTGCTGGGTTTTGGGTTGACTCTGGGAGAGTCCAGGAAAATCTGAGAGGTTTAAGGGGTTTCTTTTCCATAAAAATACGAAACGAAGAGCAAGGCAATTACTACTGCCCTCGGGCACAGTCTGGGAGGTCTTGGGTTGACTCTGGGAGAGTCGAAGAAAATCCGAGAGGTTTAAGAGGGTTCTCTTTCCATAAGAATACGGAACGAAGACAATCACTAATCCCCTCGGGCACAGTATGGGAGACCAGTCTTGGGCTGACTCTGGGAGAGTCAAAGAAAACCCGAGAGGTTTAAGGGGGTCCCCTTTCCATAAAAATACGAAACGAAGATAGTGATCACTAACGCCCTCGGGCACAGTGTGGGAGGTCTTGGGTTGACTCTGGGAGCAGACACCCACACAGACACACACACAGACACACACACAGACACGCACACAGACACACACACACAGACACACACACACAGACACACACACACAGACACACACACACAGACACACACACA
>CAJINU010000082.1:509109-601745 GCA_905178165.1 Amoebophrya sp. A25
ACACACACACAGACACACACACAGACACACACACAGACACACACACAGACACACACACAGACACACACACAGACACACACGCAGGCGCAGCACTGTATGGCCGTGAATGTATACTCAGGCATGCTTTTCCCTCGTATTCTGTTCGCTAACGAGTGAGGACGAGAAACAAACATGAAACACCACGGAGATTTCGAGGGACATGCATCCACTAAATTGGCACGCGCCTGGATCGCCATCGCGCTCCATACAATGAAATGCTTTGCGGAGGCCTCTTGAGTCACTTGCTTGAATCAATCACCACGAGAAGCCCCGGGCGTAACTAGCTGAGTCAGCTGATAGCCTACTACTTGCGGCGTTTGTTTTCTTATACATTACTCGCGTGACCCCGTCACGCACCCCGCACCGACGACACCCACAGCACCGACGGCACCCACAGCACCGACGACACCCACCAACAACACCCACGGCACACACCTTGCACAGCAGACACAACGTCCGCCCCACCTGTCCATGGGCCCACTCGTCCATGTTGGGTCCACCTGTCCGCAGCCGCCTGCCCACGGGTCCGCCCATCAATCGGCCCACCTGTCCACACCTATCCATGGGTCCACCTGCCCACGGCTCCACCTGTTCGCCGGTCCGTCTGTGCGTCTGTGTGCCCATGCATGGGTCTGCCTGTGTATGCATGAGGCCACCTGTGCGCCCACAACTCCGCCTGTGGGTCCCCAGGTTAGTCGGTGTGCCCTCAGGTGCACCTGTGTGTTCACAGATCCTGGTCCACCAGTGTGCTGTTCACATGTCGGCCCCGCCGCCTATAGGTCCAACCGTCAACGAACAGGTCCACTGATCGACAGACCAACCCGTCCACATGTCCACGAGCTCAGCACCTGCCGACAGGTCTACTGCATTTATCGGCCGGGCGGCGCATCTAGGTACCCACCTACCACAATGGGGCCCACCTGTCCAAAGCTTTTAAACGTTTTTACTTGTTAGCTTATTCCACCAGGGGCGAACGACACGGCCGACCACTCGTAAATTTAGACGTAGCTTCCGTTTTCAACTGATGGACCTTTATCCCAACTCGAACTACAGGAGTCCTGACCTTCTATTTTTTTGTCGTCCATCTTGATTTTTATATTTGTACACCATAAATATCAGATCTATCTCTCACTAATAAACTGAGTGGCGAAGTACTAAATAGTCCCTTTGCTTGTACCCTGTCAGCGTCGTCATTTCTGCGGGGATGCCCTTAGCCAATCGATTAGACCAGTAATGCTGTTTGGTGATTTAGCTTGGCTGATTCGATCTTCGCGTATAATTTATTTGCGTCTTGTCTTTTTCCTTCATGTATGTTCACTAAAGGATGAATCGTTTTCGTAGTACAATCATATGAAGCCTTTGAAGATTGGATCTAAAGCCAATCATTACTTTTATATATTAGAAATTAAAGCATTGATATTGAATGAGAAGACGCGCGCTTTTCCATCTGATTTTGTACAGCCAAACAATCAATCAGGCACATCAGTCCATCAGTACAATAGTCCAAGAACCAGTGACGAAGACAAGAAGACTGACGACGAAGTAAACGCTTACTGCTGTTTTGTCTGGGCGACGTGGGCCGTAAGAAGTACTGTGAAAGATGATCACGCAGGGGGTTCCGAGTTGGTCATTCCTGAACCTCCAGAATCTCTGTTCGGCCCGGCTCTTCTCCATCTTTGTTTTCTGAGCGATACCCTTGCCCATCTTTTTTCCTGATGCCTTCCCTTTGATCCTCTGGAAGTAATACGATGGAAAACTCAGGCATCTGCGCCTCTAGGTGATTAGCGTAGTTGTGCGCTCTTTTGCGCTTTTCCCTCCCAGTACAAGAAGAAATGTCACGAAATTAAGGACTCCTCAGGGAAAACTTCTTCGATCATTGAATGCACAGACAGCATCATATTTGACACAAGAAGATAAAGTTAAGCGAAGAACATAAGGAAAGAATGTCAGCAGCTACTTGATGTACCCCAAAGCAAGCACTGTCCCCCAAAATGGCGCAACTTGTACCCCAGCAGAGCATCGGCTTGGAGGGCTGCTATGTGTTGTTGAACTTACTAACTGCGGAAGGCATCGAAACTGGGGTTCGTTACATACTGGACGGAAGCCAACGTCCTCGACACAAGCTCCCTCGTCTCTTGCATGCTGCTTTTGAGCGGGACGAGAGACAATATAATTATGGACCATCTTATTACGCATCTGCGTACGCATTTCGTCCTCTACTGAAAAGTTGGGTAGGACTACCTTCAGGGTCGTAGAAATTTGCAAGTTAGAGTACGACGAGTACAACTAGCACCAGTTGTACTTTCAAATCGTTTCTGATATATTTACTCAAGACATCTTGATCCGCTGAGAGGCATTTCAGTTCTTCCTCTTCTGCTTTCGTTCATCTTCGGGTATTCCTCTAAAAATCAGAAAGGTCGTGACGCTCATTATCCTCCCCACGACATCACCAGAGGCGCTTCCCACTACGTGAGTGTATTACAGTAATTTAACCGTTCTGGCACCTATCTCTCGCCGAACCCGTTGATGTCTCAAGACTCAAGGGGCATCTTTCTCTGTGGACTTCTCCTTTTTTCAAGAGTAGTAATTGTCAAACCATACACTTAAGGGAAAAAATGCAAGCGAGAGATGCTTTTTCGGCAGGGTGAATGCAATTATAGGGATGCACTGGAGAAAATTCAACTAAGGACTGCAAAAATCCGGACAAAGTTCAATCTTCTCGGGCATGATATGAATCCGCAGAACACTCGCCGCCTACTGCGCTCCCTTCTGGAAAACCCTCACCCAATTGCGAGCCAAGAACCTCGGGCGCGCTCCAAATCCCCGCGCCCCTCCAGAATCCCCCAGCATACATTTGCAGGCTGGTGCGGTGGACTCTGGAGGGGCGCGGGGAATCACATGAAACGAAACCAAAAGACAGAAAAACCAAGAGGAAGCAAGTTGCAAAAGCCGCTAAGCGGAGCACTTCCAGGACGAGGAGGCGACAATAGTGACCGTTTTTGTGCAGTTCTTAGTTGACTTAGCGCCATTCTAATCAGCCATCTGCGGAAGCACCAGAGGCACAGCGAGCACGCCACACCATCGAAACTTAACAAAAAGAGGAGGCGCGAGCCCTTTGGAACTCAAGCGGCAACCGGTCCAGCCCTTCTTGAGAAATGCCACGAAATTGAATAAACCTCTCTATTGTTTGCCGCTTTCCTGCTCGCAAGGCCATTTTTGGAAAAAAATCTGAAGACATCTTTTCACTTTTTTCATCAAAAATGGCCTAGCGAGCAGGAAAGCGGCAAACAATAGAGAGGTTTATTCAATTCTGGCGAAACCCCCGCAAACTTCCCCGCTGAAATACTTCAAAAGAGTGCGAACAACGCCAGCAAACCCCCCCGACAATCTGCGCACAAACGGCGGCGCGCGTGAGTGGTCTGACCATTTGAAGGCGGCAGCGCGTCGCTTCTCTTTGTAACTAATCCCACCCGGCGCGAGAGCTTCGGGGCGCCGGGTGGTCAAAAGTCCAACACTTAACAACATGAAAAGACCCAAGAACGAAGAACCTCGGGCGGAGTGTCTCAAACCTTTCCGATTATGGCGAAAAATTCGACCACAGACAAGTGGAGTTAGAATGGAGAAAATTCAACTAAGGACTGCAAAAATCCGGACAAAATTCAATCTTCTCGGGCATGATACGAATCCGCAGAACACTCGCCGCCTACTGCGCTCCCTTCTGGAAAACCCTCACCCAATTGCGAGCCAAGAACCTCGGGCGCCCTCCAAATCCCCGCGCCCCTCCAGAATCCCCCAGCATACATTTGCAGGCTGGTGCGGTGGACTCTGGAGGGGCGCGGGGAATCACATGAAACGAAACCAAAAGACAGAAAAACCAAGAGGAAGCAAGTTGCAAAAGCCGCTAAGCGGAGCACTTCCAGGACGAGGAGGCGACAATAGTGACCGTTTTTGTGCAGTTCTTAGTTGACTTAGCGCCATTCTAATCAGCCATCTGCGGAAGCACCAGAGGCACAGCGAGCACGCCACACCATCGAAACTTAACAAAAAGAGGAGGCGCGAGCCCTTTGGAACTCAAGCGGCAACCGGTCCAGCCCTTCTTGAGAAATGCCACGAAATTGAATAAACCTCTCTATTGTTTGCCGCTTTCCTGCTCGCAAGGCCATTTTTGGAAAAAAATCTGAAGACATCTTTTCACTTTTTTCATCAAAAATGGCCTAGCGAGCAGGAAAGCGGCAAACAATAGAGAGGTTTATTCAATTCTGGCGAAACCCCCGCAAACTTCCCCGCTGAAATACTTCAAAAGAGTGCGAACAACGCCAGCAAACCCCCCCGACAATCTGCGCACAAACGGCGGCGCGCGTGAGTGGTCTGACCATTTGAAGGCGGCAGCGCGTCGCTTCTCTTTGTAACTAATCCCACCCGGCGCGAGAGCTTCGGGGCGCCGGGTGGTCAAAAGTCCAACACTTAACAACATGAAAAGACCCAAGAACGAAGAACCTCGGGCGGAGTGTCTCAAACCTTTCCGATTATGGCGAAAAATTCGACCACAGACAAGTGGAGTTAGAATGGAGAAAATTCAACTAAGGACTGCAAAAATCCGGACAAAATTCAATCTTCTCGGGCATGATACGAATCCGCAGAACACTCGCCGCCTACTGCGCTCCCTTCTGGAAAACCCTCACCCAATTGCGAGCCAAGAACCTCGGGCGCCCTCCAAATCCCCGCGCCCCTCCAGAATCCCCCAGCATACATTTGCAGGCTGGTGCGGTGGACTCTGGAGGGGCGCGGGGAATCACATGAAACGAAACCAAAAGACAGAAAAACCAAGAGGAAGCAAGTTGCAAAAGCCGCTAAGCGGAGCACTTCCAGGACGAGGAGGCGACAATAGTGACCGTTTTTGTGCAGTTCTTAGTTGACTTAGCGCCATTCTAATCAGCCATCTGCGGAAGCACCAGAGGCACAGCGAGCACGCCACACCATCGAAACTTAACAAAAAGAGGAGGCGCGAGCCCTTTGGAACTCAAGCGGCAACCGGTCCAGCCCTTCTTGAGAAATGCCACGAAATTGAATAAACCTCTCTATTGTTTGCCGCTTTCCTGCTCGCAAGGCCATTTTTGGAAAAAAATCTGAAGACATCTTTTCACTTTTTTCATCAAAAATGGCCTAGCGAGCAGGAAAGCGGCAAACAATAGAGAGGTTTATTCAATTCTGGCGAAACCCCCGCAAACTTCCCCGCTGAAATACTTCAAAAGAGTGCGAACAACGCCAGCAAACCCCCCCGACAATCTGCGCACAAACGGCGGCGCGCGTGAGTGGTCTGACCATTTGAAGGCGGCAGCGCGTCGCTTCTCTTTGTAACTAATCCCACCCGGCGCGAGAGCTTCGGGGCGCCGGGTGGTCAAAAGTCCAACACTTAACAACATGAAAAGACCCAAGAACGAAGAACCTCGGGCGGAGTGTCTCAAACCTTTCCGATTATGGCGAAAAATTCGACCACAGACAAGTGGAGTTAGAATGGAGAAAATTCAACTAAGGACTGCAAAAATCCGGACAAAATTCAATCTTCTCGGGCATGATACGAATCCGCAGAACACTCGCCGCCTACTGCGCTCCCTTCTGGAAAACCCTCACCCAATTGCGAGCCAAGAACCTCGGGCGCCCTCCAAATCCCCGCGCCCCTCCAGAATCCCCCAGCATACATTTGCAGGCTGGTGCGGTGGACTCTGGAGGGGCGCGGGGAATCACATGAAACGAAACCAAAAGACAGAAAAACCAAGAGGAAGCAAGTTGCAAAAGCCGCTAAGCGGAGCACTTCCAGGACGAGGAGGCGACAATAGTGGCCGTTTTTGTGCAGTTCTTAGCTGACTTAGCGCCATTATATTGGTGAAAGTGTTGAGTAGTGAGGTCTAAAAGTGACAGGCTGTGCCGTGCCTTTGACAGTCACGATGTTATGGGTTTACTCTTGACGGCCGTGACGTTTCCCGAACGATTGGCAATATAGAACGACGTGCCCACAACTTAATCGCAACGGATTTACTACCCGGATTAAGAGGGGCAGAGTTGCCAAGACTCTTTTGTCGTGTTTGGTGTGGCCTATTTGGTGCAACGTCAGTAGGGAACCGGAGCAAGCGGGAGACTCTTCAACGCCAAGTGGCGAAAGGCTTGAAGAAGTATGTCAGAATGCGTAGGATATCTTCATGGACATGACAGTGCCTTTGGATGCCAATGGCAACCCAGTGGACGCGGAAGCTGTCTTCCTCAGCCCTGAGTTCATGTCGGTCATCGCAAATGGCGTGTACGCCTACATCGGGAACGCGACAGGCAATAATGCTTCACTGATTTCTAGCATTTTCGTGGTCGGATTGGAACCAAAGTCCATCATTTCCACGACGCCCCATGCTCGCAGTTACGCTAACGGAACGACGTCTTCGACTCAAATTCGACTTTCCAAGCGTCGAAAGACTTGAAGAAGTATGTCAGAATGCGTGTGGACAGAACGCTGAGGCAAGACTCCTTCTTTGTTCAAAGACCAACATTTGGGGAAGCGTCCGTGGGTGGATCTTCTTGTAGTTAAGTCTACAAAAAATCCATCTTCAGCAGCATCCACCCTGGCCCCGCTTTTAGAGGACAACGAACCACGGGGGACGAAGATGCTGGTGAAGATGGGTCTCTCTTAGTTCTAATCTAGCGGTTCTCAAGTAGCCGAAAGGATAAGTAAGAACACCAACAGCCCTCCGAGTGCCAGCGCCTCTTCTCAAGCCGACAGGAGTAGAAGCAATAGTCCAAATGCCTCCTCTAGGCCCATGGAGAAAACATCTCCAAACGGTTGGAAGAGAGCACTGTCGCGAGTCAAACGTGCGAGTACGTCAGCAACTACGACAGGACAGCAAATTATGAGTGTAAGCAATGCATCTCCAAGACCAAAGTCATCTGGACCAAGAAAATGTGAAGGAAAGCAGATCCAGATGATGACCAGCGCGATGCCTTCCCAGCACCTTTAAACAAAGCAGATTTGACTCTGGAGGGTCATGATTGGGTCGTTCAGTGGATAGTTTAGCACCACACGACGGAAGCGACGTAGTACTCGCATAACTAGATGAGCATCATGAACTTGAAGATGAGCGTGAACTTGTGGTTGAGCATGATCATGGAAGTAGTAGAACGAGGAACAAAGTAATTATAGAACGTGTTGAACATCAACGAACCTGTAAAAAACTCGTGCTCTGGTACTTTCGAACACGAGTATCATCAGCAAACAGCAAAGATCTCCTTTGCACAACGATATTTGGAGATGGACTCGAAGCGGGAAAATCAGATGGCGGTACAGCTAGTGGTCACTTATTGGAAAGGCCTGTCTGCCGTCTCCTGGACACGAGCTCCTGTGTAGAAGCAGTTGTCTGCGACGATGAGGATGATGTGGTAATTATGAAACAAAAATGCACTATAGTAGATACCTTCTTTGTTTGTTTTTTCGGTTTTTTCCTAGTTAGGTTGGCTCCATGACGATTATCATTGTTATCACCCTTCCAGGTAGGTCTATGGATTCTTGTATGGGAATGGGATGCTGCCTCAAGTAGTAGTGCAAATTAGTTACAACTGTTATTTTATCTATCGTCTGCTTAGTTAGGTGCTTTGAGGTCTAAAAAAAATATTTTTGCTCTTCTCAAGCTCAATCTCATACAACTTTTCTACTTACTACAACTGTTGTAATTATAGTATAAGTATCTTGATTATCCTCAATTATCTCATACCACTTATTTTCTACTAACTATTAAAATTAGTGTATTCTAGTATAATTCCTCTTAATCTCCTTTTGATCTCTCTCTCCTTCATCCTTTAACCATTCTGGCACTTCTCTCGCGCGTAGCCCGTTATTCTAGATAGCTGGAAGCCAAAAGCTGCTGAGCATGTGGTAAAAAGAGACTTTCCTTCTAATGTTATTGCTCACGTGAGCATGGTGGTGATGGTTGTGGTGGCCGCGCTTGTGTCATGATGCTGGTGCAGGTGGTGGCAATTACTCCAGCAGCATGGGGATGGTGATTGCCCGCGGCCCAGTAGCGTGAGGCGTCTGGCGGAGTGCTGCGCGAGGATTTTCGCGGCTTGGTGCGCCATGGTGATTATAGTAGCCTGGTGCGCGATGATTATTACAGTCGCATGGTGCGCCGCCATGGCCATGGTGATCATTGCAGCGACGCGGTGCGCGAACGCGATGATTATGGCAGCATGATGCGCGATGATTATGGCAGCATGGTGCACGACGATTTTCGCGGCATGCTGCGCGATTTTTATAGCGACATGCTGCGCGATGATTTTGGCGGCATAATGCGCCACGCGTGCTAATTCGTTCGGGCGGCTGCCTGCTGCGCCAGCATTATTCTGGCGGCGTACTGGTTGGCCCTGATGGTATGATCGTGCGCCATGATTCTGGCGCTGGTCGCGTGTTGGCTGGCCCTAGCGGCATCATGATAACGCAGGAGACGGACCTCACAGACGAACACAAACCTCTCAGCCTGGGGCGTGGTCTGCTCGCTCTCAGAAAGCCCATGGGCGGCGTGGGTTGGGTCGCCGTGTCTAGCGGGGCTATCGTTGTGAGAAGACAATCGCGCAGCCGCGTCAGTTTCTACTACGTCACCCTACCGCGCCTCTTCATATTCATTATGATGCCTCCACACGATACTTACAACGGGCGACGACGAAGACACGCACTAGAGCGCAAGCGGGAGACATAACTATAGACAGTGGCACTGGCAAAGCTCTGTCGCAGGTGGCGTTGCATAGGATAGGGCTTCTCTATCATCTTGGACTGATAGTTCATCGCATCATCTTCTATATCTGCCGCCGCCCTCCATCTCTGATTCTCCTGCGAGAAGAGGCACTACGGACGTCTGAGCTGGGCGGCCTACTTCTGGTGCAGCTGCCCCCACTACTTTGTTTTGGTTTAGCTGCCGCAGCAGTGAGCGCTGCAGTCGGATATGGACAGATGCGCACGCAGATGCCCGCTTGTTTATGTCGCTGCTACTGAAAAGCCCCAATCATGGACGTCAGAATGCGTACGAAGTGGCTTAGTGAGCTGTGGTGTGGATCTTTGTGTCCTCCTGTTAGAGCGTGTTAGCGCCACGGCCTGCAGGATGGTTGTAGATCGTGAGCACAGCCGACAACTGCGCGCTGGTTGTTCTCTGCGGCAGAAGGGGACTCGCCGATGTCTCTGGGGCTGCGTCGTCATCGGGCTATCTACCTAACCCAGTGGCTGGCGCGACGCTCGCTTATGGCAAGGTACTGGCCACCACTCGCGCAATCATTGGCACCACAGGCACGCCGTGCACAGTTACCTAAGGAGGCGCGCGCGTGAGGTACTAGACGCTCTTGTGGTGCGTATGGATGTGGCGCGCTGTGCTCTACACTCGTGCAGCGGTTATCGCAGATCATTCCCTGGAGGGTCTTACCCATATACTAGAATGATTTAGAGAACGAACGTAGGGTGGGCTTGAATGGATCGGGTGGACCGCCCTAAATCTTCCAGTCCCACTGGAAATGATGGGGAGCCCATCCGCCCCATTCGATCCATCGCCATCCCGTCCTGGATCTGGCGCCCCTCTAGATTATTCGAGTTATACAATTGAGGCGGCCCCAGCTGCCACTTGCTTCGGCTCCGCTCGTTTCCAGTCTATTTCGTTGCCCCTTCGCGCCTTCTTGGGCAGGTGTTCGTTGCGAGGCTAGGCGCGCCGCCTTGAGAGAGCACCAAGCCCGACGCATTTTGAAACGCCCAGGCCCAGGCACGTCCGTGCCACCTCGTATCACAAGAAGGGGAAGCGCAGCGCACTCAGATGGGCGGCCTCCCTTTGTACATTCGGTGCTACGGGTGTAGACCTTTTGGTAAGCTCTAGCGGGGTCAACGCTCTAAGGAGAGACAGAGGCCTCCCTGGAGGAAGAGAGAAAATCGGTGGACGGGTCACGGCCTGGCGGCGTGAGGTGGTGGCTACTGGCCCCGGACACGGGCACCACGTTGCGACGCGGGTGCATCGCGCTAGTTCTCTTCATGTGCAGCTGCGTGGATGAACAAGACAGGCAACCACACAGCGCCACGCGCAAAAGATCCAGACACACGACAGGGCATCTGATATTAAGACAAGGGCCGACAACATCGGTGCGCATTTTGCGTCTTGGAGGGCGGCCATACTGTCGCTTAGTTCTGGCGTGCATCGTGACAGGCTTGCGAGTTAATACGCGCGGCGCCCCAGGGTGAGGCCCGCGACGTAGGGAAACCAAGACCAGCGCCTACGCTGGCAAAAAGAGATCGGGAGAACACGCAGAAAGCGCGCCGCAAGAAGGTTGCCACAGTCGGGACGCTGGGGTGAGGATGTCGGCCCGGCTCAAGGGTCTCGCTTGGCTAGAAATGGGGGCTGGCAAAGCCGACGGACAATTCACAGGGGAAGCAGACGCGGCCGCGCCCGCGGCCAACCTGCTAGGACCACGCGGCCGCCGGCCTGCTAGGACTGCGTCGGCCCATTGTATCCCCACTTGGCTAGGCCGGCGCAGCATAGGCGGCGGGCCCCTGCGCGCTCTTTTGGGGAATGCTTGGGGGCCACCGGAGCCGAGAGCAGGCGGCTGGCGCACGGTGACGCCCGATCTGTCATGTGTGCAGGAACACGCCTCAGGACAGTGCCGGCCCGGACGGCTGTAGATTGATAGAACGAAGGGGCCCCGCGTTCTGACAGGGAACGAAACCAATCCGCCACGAAAAGACCGCCGGCGCGGTCCACGTATCTCCTGGGCCTCACCGCTGGCGTGCTGGGTTATTTAATTCGTAAACATGCCTCCCTGCAGGCGCTTCTGCCGTCTGGACCACTGCTCGCCGCGTGCTTGCTGCCTGCTCTGGACGGTGTTAGGGGCGAGCGCATGCTTGCGCGGCGGCATGCAGCGGTGGGCCTCCTCGTGGTCTTCTCGCTGAGGCGGCTGGCCGCTGGGGCTATTGTTACGCGCGATGGGTGGCTGCAGCACAGGCTCGAGACGGGCACCCAGACAGGGCCACGACTGCCCGCTCGGGGGTTGCCTGTCGCGGAGCGACCGATCCTCGTTTGCCTCTCTGGCGCTCTGGGTTGTTTGGCCCGGCTGCGGCGCGCGGCTATGGAGTCAGACTTACAAAACGGGGGCGCGAAGGCTGGAGGGAGCGAGCGTGCCCCCCGAAGCTTGGCGGAAAAATTCAGACTCTTGCGCCTAGATGGATCTACCTCAGCTCTGCGGCCGATCGACAAAATGTGCGCCCGCTATTACGTGGCAGCCATCATCCAGCGGCCCCCAAGAGACGGCGCAGAGCATGGCACGCAGTGCCACCGGTGTGAACCGGTGAAGCCCGGCTGGCTTTGCAGGGGTTGGAGCATGGACGCCATTGCCGGCATGGGTGCGCTTTGGTTTTGCCTCACGCCCTGCGCCATGCGCGCCGTAGGTAGACCTTCGCCACTTGTGCCCAGGCCTGGCCGTCAAGGGCTACGGTGATTCCGGCGCCACGTTCGGCGCCGGCGCAGCGTGTCTGGGGATGAGGGAGCGCTACAGCCTAGGGTCACTTCTTTCGGGGATCGAGTCAAGGGGTGCTGCCATGGGTTGCCACACCAGCGGCCTCGCTTGCAGGCTCTTGCCTGTGTCCCAAAAAGGCAGCCCTTCGCCCCAAGGGCTTCGTGCTTGATCTGTAGAAAGCGTCTGAGCCTGGCTTGGTCGTGCTGGGGGTCTCGGACTAGAGAGAATCGGCAAGGCCTCCGGGCTCAGCCGGGTTTCTGTCTGCTTCGCGAGTTTCTGTCTGCGCACGCTCAGGCATATTACTGAAGCACTCTGCTTGGCGGTTTGGGTGTAGCCAGCTGTAGCGGCTCTACACTCTTGCAGTGGTCACACGCTGAAGGGCTTTGGAGTGCTGCGGCCCGTGCGACTGACTAAGCGAGGCTGCCCCGGCTGCCTGTCAGCTACCTCGGCTCTGCTTACGTCCAGTCTTCTGTGCTGCCGCTTCGCGTCCTCCACGGGCCGCATGCCTCTGGACAGGTATCGCGACGAGAGGCGCTTCTAAGTGCCCACGCGCATCCATCTCCGCATCTGCATCAACTCGCACGATAAGAAAGGAAAGAAAGGGGCGGAGGGCATTCACATGAATGATCCTTGTTGGTGCCTGGGTGTTATCGGTGTTAGCCTCTTAGTGAGTTTGGTCAGACACCAACGACAGGGACTCGCCCCTCGGATGGAGATTGAAATAATATCTGTGGGAGAGGGGTCGTCGTCGTGGGCTGGACTGGTCGGCGATGTGAGCTGATGGCCACTGACCACGCGCACTAGCACCACGGCGCGATTCGGATGCATCGCGCTAGCGCTTTGCAATTTGCTCGACAGCTGCACGAGCAAGCAAGGAAGGCAACAGACGCGCAGGAGATTGGGCCGCAGGGCAGGGCTTCTGATAAGACAAAGGCCGACAAAAGCAGCGCAGGCTTTGCGCCTACTAGGGCGGCCACAGGGGCGCTTCTGGTGTGCGTCGTGACGCGCGTTGGGCTTGATACACGCGGCGCCTCAGGTGCCTGCGACGCAGGGAAACCAAGGTCAGCGCTTACTCTGGCAAAAAGAAAGCGGGACGGCGCGCAGACTGTGCGCGGCGCAGCTGCCACAGCCGGCGCGTTTGGATGTCGGCTTGGCTCGAGGGTCTTGCGCGGTTAGAAAGGGGGCCGCGCAAGGCATGCAGGGGACCCACAGGGACGGCAGACGCGGCCGCACAGAGGCTCCGCGGCTTACCTGTTACGACCATGAAGCCGCCTGTCTTGTCGAGGGAAGGTCACTCGCGTGCCCGCTGGGTGAGGCTGCACGCAGATAGGCCGGTGAAACATAAGTGGCTCCGGCGCGCTTTTAGCGGGCGGCGGGGGCATGAGAGAGCCACCGGAGCCGGGTGCAGGTGGCTTGCGCGTGGTGTCTTTGCGTCTTGTCATGTGTGTGGGGACGCGGGAGGGCTCCTGGCTTAGGACAGAGCGCCAGGCGGGGCGGGCTCAGAGCGATACAACGGAGGGTCCTGCGCTCCGCCATGACAACCAATCTGCCACGAAAAGCCCGCCGGCGCGGTCCACGTCCCTCGTCCCGAACTCCGTTCTTGGCTTGCCGGGGAGGTTATCTGGATGCACGGCCTGGCGGGGTTCCGCTCGCCCGGGCCACGGATTGCCGCGCGCTGCCAGCCCTGGACGGTGTTAAGAGTGCGCCCGGCCGCGTGTCTGCGTGGTGGCTCGTGTCTATGGGGGGCCCGTGTGGTCTTCTGATTTGGGGCCACTGCTAGGCCCGCCTGCTGCAGTACAGACTCGAGGCGAGCACCCGGGCAAGAGCAGCGAATGCTCGCCCGCGTCTGCCTTCTGCGGGGCGATGATTCCCTGCTTGTCTCTCTGGTGCCCCAGGTTGTTTGGGTTGTGCTGCGGACCGACGTACGTAGTACGGCTGCGGCGCGTGGTGGTGGTGGAACTTCACAAACCGAGGGCGCGGAGGCGGAGGCGGGAAAGAGTGAGCGCGGACCCGCCCCAAAGCTTGACTGAAAAGGGCCGCGGCGTCGTGTTTTTTTTTGCTGTGTGAGTCAAAATTCGGACTCACTCTTGTGCTTAGACAAATCCACTTTGCCATAGCTCTGCGACCCACCGGAGAAGCGTGGCAGCTATCAGCGTCGCCCAAGAGACAGCGCAAACCATCAAACCAGCGCCACTTTCTTCCGCGGGTGCATGTGACAGGGAAAGCTCGACCGGCGGTGGAGGGGTTGGAACATGGCCGCAATTCTTGGCAGAGATGCGCTCTGGCTATTCTTCAGGCGCTGCGCCGTGCGTGCCTTGCTTAGTTAGCTAGGCCGCGAGGGTGTCTTTGTGGCCAGCCATGGCCTTGAAGGGTTACGGTGGCGCGATCACCTTGCCGCGTGGCAGGTCCTGGGAAAGCGTAGCGCCACAGCTTAGAAGGTGCGGGACTTCTTTTGAGAATCTTGCCGGTAGAAGCTTTGCCTGTTGCGCCAAGAATAGCAAGACGCACATAGCGTAGCAGGCCCGCTGGCTTTGATAGCCCGCTTCCAGGGACGCAGCACTACCGGCTAGGGGCTTCGCGAATGGTCTGCGGACCAAAGCGCCTCCCCCTGGTTTGGTCGTGCTGGGGTAGATGTGAAGCGCCTAGCGATCTAGGCATAGAGAATTCGCAGCGCCTCTAGGCGCAGGAGCTGGGCTAGCCTCTGCTCCGACCAGCTCGCGCGCCTTATGAAGTCGGCGCGCCCGTCCTTGTTCTTGGCTCTTTCGACTCTCTGGTTAGCTCGCAGCGGGTTTCTTTTCGCTTCAGTCTCCGACGTGCACTTGTTGCAGCGCATAGGCCCACGGAGTCGAGGGGGGCGCTGCAGCTTACAAAAGGGGCGAACATGTCCACGAAGCTCGACCTGCAGGGGCCTCCCCAATCCCTCTCAGTCCGCCAGCCGTCACCTGGTGTGGGCAAAAATGTAGCTCAGAGAGGTGGTAGGCCTACAGAGTCTAGCATCAAAATCATGCGGGGGAATTTCCTAGCGCTATTGCCCTCGTGTGATTTGTGTGGTTCGTTGAGCGAAGCAAGGAAGAGGTCGCAGCGCGGGGGCGTGTGATGACAATCAGCATGGTCGCGAGCTTGGAAGGGGGCTACTTACTGCGCCGCCCACAAGTTCGCATGGCGGCGCCGGCCTTTTGGAAGTGAAGCCCACAGCCTGGCTCTAGATCCGCCGAACTGAGCTGGCGGCCTCTCTTCCTATTTCAAACGCGGAGCGGGTCCGGGGTGTCTCACTCAAGTGGCGCCGATGATTGTGCCAAGCGGTGCGACGAATGGCGGCGAGCCCGCTCCATCGGCGCCCAGGCATTGGATGGCCTCAGACAGAGGCCCAGGCCAAGCCACTGGGCTTGGCTCTTCCCATCTGGGCTCCTTGGTTCGTTGGACTTGGTCGGGGATCTGTGTCTCTGGCGGTGGTCGAAAGCTAAGCGATCGGCGAGGAAGGCCGAGCGCGCGCGCCTGTCTATGCTATCGGGGTCGCCAGTCGGCACCCCGCCTTCGCATGGAGCGAGACTGCACACACAGCTCCGCAGTCAAACGGCGGCGCGATAGCTTTGCTGCGTCGGTGCTATGTATCTGGAGACGAATTGCGAACCAGCTCGCGGGCCCGCTAGACGCCTATCCGGCGGGTCAACGCCCTCTTTCTACAGACGCAGAGAGCCTCAGGCCGTCTTGGCTGGTCTTGGTGGTGTTTGCCTCGTCTGCATGCTAGGGCTGTCCGCTTTACATCCCATCTGTGCGTCGCAGAGGACGGAATGCCGAATGTGCATCCACCTCGCCCCCGTCTTACTGTACACAGGTGCCGCCGACCTGTAGCAGCATGCGCCGCCTTCGTTCAAGCTGGGGCGAGCGGGCTCAGAAGCAGAATCTAATCGGCGCTCCAAGTTGGGGCTTGCGCTCCGTCTTTTCCATGGCCTCGCGGCTCTCTCCCAGCTCCGTCGGCGCGCACAGGAATTCTTGCGCCTGGGGCTTCTTCTTCGTCGGTCTTTGTGTGTCCGTTGCGTCGTGATCTTTGTTGTTGGGCTAAAAATATGTCTGACCTGCGTCCTGTGAGTGCAAAGGCAGAGGGGACGCGCGCTCCCAGTTCGACATGGGACGGAGCGGGGCCCAGGGGACTACTTAGTGGCCGTGAATTCGTGAGTCCTTTCTTTGGTGAGCGCGGGGCCCGCCGTCCCTCGGCGTCTGTGGTCTTACGGTCTACCCTGAAGGGGCAAGCTTGTCCTCATGACGGTGCGGGCTGACTCTTTGCCCGCCAAGTCGCATCGTAGGGGTCTCCCTTTTCGGTGTGGGCCGGGCTGCGATCTGTGGCTTGCTTGGGTCTGGTATTAAAGGCAAACAGGAGGCGCGCTTTTTGGGCCCCAACGGTCTTCGCGTAACGCTTGGCGCATGCCCATTCGGCTGGTGCAGATGTTTGTTTGGCCCTCGCGGTCTCCTCAGTGTCGGTTCAGATCTCGTAGCATTTGGCGACACTCCTCGGGGCTGCCTGGGGTGTCGAGTGGGTGATTGCTTCAGGCTTTTTTGGGCGAGGTCCACTGATAAGCAGCAGAAGCAGCACACGTCTCAGCAGCTCGGCTCAGCGGGGTAGGCACTGGCATCCCGCTGCTTGCAATCTGTCGCGGCCAATCAGTTCGCGACACTAGTGATGGGCCCGCTGCCACCACGGAGTTCGCGGCCGCTGGCTGGACTCTCGTTGTGGGCTCTCTTCGTGTTCTCATCAGGGTGGGCAAACTACTGGCGGCTCACGCGCGCGCACAGTCGTGCGCCACCATCCATGACGACCAGGCGGGGGCCCTTGCTTTCTCTCACGCGGCTTGCGGGTCGCGTCGTCTCCTCCCTCGTCGGCCGGTGTTTTTTCGTCTTTGCTCCCTCATGGCAGGAGCTGTCGTTCTTGGTTTTTGTTTCTGAGACAGAAAAGAGGGCGAGGGATTCGAGTCGAGACACAAGAAAAAAGGCGAGCGACTGCCCTGCCGCTCCCTTTCACGCTGTTCCCCCGGCCTTCGGTCCCTCTTCGTTCATTCCTCAGCGCCGTGAGCTGGCAGCCCTTGGCCGAGGGGTCGCTCGCAGCTGGCTGCCCCCTCGTGTGCTTCGAAGCTCGGCGACTTTTCCGCCGCGTGGGCAGCTTGCTTCAGCCTTTCAGCAACCAAAGCCGGCGCCCCGGCTCCTCGTCCTCTCGGATGCAAACAAACGGCCCCGACACACCGGTGGGGAGCGTTCTGAGCCTTGCCGACGGACTCTCCCCCGCTTTATTTTTCTTGTTTGTTTTCTCGTTGCCTCGCCTTATCGTCCTCGCCTCTTTTCTTTGCTCCTTAGTCTTTTTCTACCTCTTGCCCTTTGAGAGCCGCGTAGCTGCTCGCTTGTGCTGCTCCTGGCTCGCTCTCGCTTCTCCTTTGGCTTTATTGGGATTCAACCATGGGACAGGCCCGAGCCTGGGGCCAAAAGCTCGCGGGAGAGCGGCGGGCGGGTTGTGAGCGTCATCCCCAGACATCTCGGCGCACGTCGTCAAGCACTGAGCGCCGCGAAGCAGTGGCGCCTTGCTTACGAGAATAGAATCTTTTTGGCGAGCACAGGCAGAGGCCCGCTTTGGTTTCCAGCCGCGACGCGACGTCGCTTCAGCTAATATATTACGGACGCCGCCCGAACGGGTATGCGCTCGCGCTGTAATTTGTGGCGTGGGCGGCGTGGCATTGTTCGGCGTTTTATCTTTGTAGCGGTAACTCTTTTACGCCTATTGGTGGCGGCTGGATTGTAGATCGCAAGCACAGCTGGCCACCGCGCGCCTGCTCTTGCACAAAAGGGCCCTCCGTGCGTCACTGGGTCACCAGTCTCTGTTGTTTTTCCCTCGTCATCGTTGGAGCAGTAAGTCCCGAACCAAGCAAGAGCAAGCCCGGCCCACCCTGGTTCCTTAGTGAGCTTGTAGGGGCGTGGCTGGGGCGGCGCTCGCTTCTAGCAAGGTGCCGGCTACCGCTATTGCAAACAGTTGCACCTCCAGGAACGACCCGCGCGCGGTTATGTTGATGAAGATGCTCCTTTACGGCGTGCAAATTGTGTCGTACTAGAACGCTCCGCCTGGCGGTTTGGATGTGCTGTGGTGAGCTGTAGCGGCTCTGCCCTCTTGGTTGCAGCGGTCACGGAAGGGCTTTGAAGTGCTGCGGCCCGTGTGACTGACTGTGCGGGGCTCAGCTGCAGCTGCTCCACCTGTCAGATACCTCGGCTCGGCTTACGTCCCGCCTACCGTGTCGTTGCCTTGCATCCTCCACGGAGCGCATGCCTCTGGACAGGTATCACCACGAGAGCGGCCACGAAATGCCCACGCGCATCCGCCTCCGCATCCGCGTCGGCTCGCACGATAAGAAAGGGAAGAAAGTGGAAGGCATGCACATGATCGATCCTTGTCGGCGCTTGGGCGTTATCGGTGTAAGCCCAGTAGTGAGCGACTAGGCTAGTACCCTCAGGAGAGACGCCAGAGAGAGGGACTCGACCCTCGTGCCGTCGGTGGGAGATAGAAATACGATCGGCGGAAGAGAAGTCGCGGCCCGGGCGGGTGTTGTGAGCTGATGGCCACTGGCCACGCGCATTGGCACCACGCTGCGACCCGGGTGCATCGCGCTAGCCCTTTGGGTGTGCGCTGCAGCTGCATGAGCAGACAAAGGCCCACAAAGTCGGCGATGGTTTTGCGCCTACTAGAGCGGCCATAGGTTTGCCTCTGGTGTGTGTCGTGACACGCGTGGGGGCCAATACGCGCGGCGCCTCAGGTGCCCGCGACCCAGGGAAACATGGCCAGCGCCTGCATTGGCAAAAAGGAACCGGAACGACACGCAGAAAGCGCGCAGCGCAGTGGCCACAGTCGGCACGCTGAGGCCCCGACCTGGCTTAAGGGTCTTGCGCTGCTAGAAAGGGGAGCGCGTAAGGCTTGCACGCAGGGGACCCACAGGGACGGTAGACGCGGTCTCGCAGAGGCCCCGTGGCCTGCCTGTTAGCACCACGCGGCCGCCTGTCTTGTCGAAGGAGGGCCACTTGTGTGCCCGCTGGGTTAGGCCACAAGCAGATAGGCCGACGAAGCGCAAGCGGCCCCGGCGCGCTTTTGGGGGCGGCGGGGGCACGTGTGTGAGAGCCAGCGGAGCCGGGTGTGCGTAGTGTTCTTGCCCCTTGTCATGTGTGTGAGAACGCGGGGAGGCTCTTGAGGACAGAGCGCCAGGCGGGGAGGGCTCAGCGCGATACAACGAAGGGCCCTGCGCTGCGCCAGGACAACCGATCTGCCGCGAGAAGACCGCCGGCGCGGTCCGCGTTCCTCCGGGGCTTCCTTCGTTCTTGGCTTGCCGGGGAGCTTATCTGCATGCACAGCCCTGGACGGTGTTGAGAGTGCGCGTTCCTGTGTGGCGGCCTTGTGTCAGTCTATGGGGGCTCCGTGTAGTCTTCTGATTTGGGGCCACTGCTAGGCCCGCCTGCTGCAGTACAGACTCGAGGCGAGCACCCGGGCAAGAGCAGCGAATGCTCGCCCGCGTCTGCCTTGTTCTGCGGGGCGATGGTTCCTTGCTTGTCTCTCTGGCGCCCCAGGTTGTTTGGGTTGTGCTGCGCACGTGCGGCTGCGGCGCGTGGTGGTGGAACTTTACAAAACGAGGGCGCGGAGGCGGGAAGGAGTGAGCGCGGGCCCGCCCCAAAGCTTGAGAAGGGTGGGCCGCGGTGTCGCGTTTTTTTTAACGTGTGACGGTAAAAATTCGGACTCACAACTCTTGTGCTTAGGCGGATCCACTCTGCCATGGCTCTGCGACACACCGGAAAAGCGTGGCAGCTATAAAGTAAGCGCCTCCCCCCAAGAGACAGAGCAAACCATAACACCAGCGCAACTCCTTTCCGCGGGTGCATGTGGAGTGCTCTGCGCAATATAGCGCCCCCCCGGTTTGGTCGTGCTGGGGTAAATGTGAAGCACCTAGCGATCTAGGCTTAAAGAATTCGCAACGCCTCTAGGCGCAGGAACCGGGCTAGCCTCTACTCCGAGCAGCTCCCGCGGCCTAGGAAGTACGCGCGCGCCTCCGTGTTCTTGGCTCTTTGGGCTCCCTGGTTAGCTCGCAGCGGGTTTCCTTTCGCGTCAGTCTCCGACGTGCGCTTGTTGCAATGCATAGGTCCACGGGGTCGAGGGGGGCGCTGCAGCTTACTAGATGTTGACAAAAGGGAGGAAAATGGCCATGAAAGTCGACCTGCAGGAACCTCCTCAGGCCCTCTCAGTCCGCCAGCCGTCACCCGGTCTGGGCAAAAATGTAGAGCAGAGAGGTGCCCGATTTACAGAGCCTGGCAGCAAAATCATGCGGGGGAATTTCTTAGCGCTATTACCCTCGTGCGGGTTGTGTGGTTGAGCGAAGCAAGGAAGAGGTCGCAGCGCGGGGACGGGTGACCGCCATCAGCATGGCCGTGAGCTTGGAAGGTGGCTAGACTTACCGCGCCGTCGACAAGTTAGCAAGCAGAGCGGCGCCGCCCTTTTGGAAGTGAAGCAAGCCCACAGCTCGGCTCTAGGTTCGCCGCACTGAGCTGGCGGCCTTCCTTCCTATTTCAAACGCGAAGCGGGTCCGGGGTGCCTCACCTAAGTGGCGCAAATGATTGCGCCAAGCGGTGCGACGAATGGCGGCGAGCCCGCTCCATCGGCGCCCAGGCATTGGATGGCCCCAGACAGAGGCCAAGGCGCGGAGCTTGGTTCTCCCCATCTGTGCTCCTTGGCTGGGCTCACTTCCTTGGCCGGGGGTCTCTGTCTCTGGCAGTGGTCGAAGGCTAAGCTATCGGCGAGGAAGGGTGGGCGCGCGCGCTTGTCTATTGGGGTCGCCAGTCGGCGCCCCACCTTCGCATTGAGCAAGACTGCGCGCACAGCCGCGGCAGCCAAACGGCGGCGCGATAGCTTTTCTGCGCCGGTGCTTGTATCTGGAGACGAATTGCGAACCAGCTCGCGGGCCCGCTAGACGCCTATCCGGCGGATCTGCGCCCTCTTTCTGCAGACGCAGAAAGCCTCAGGCCGTCTTGCCTGGTCTTTGGGTGGTGTTTGCCTCGTCTGCATGCCAGGGCTGTCCGTTTTACATCCCATCTGTGCGCCGCAGAGGACGGGGCGTCGACTGTGCATCCACCTCGCCCCCGTCTTACTGTACACATGTGCCGCCGACCTGTAGCAGCAGGCGCCGCCTTCGTTCAAGCTGGGGCGAGCGGGCTCAGAAGCAGAATCTAGTCGACGCTTCAAGTTGGGGCTTGCGCTCCGTCTTTTCCATGGCCTCGCGGCTCTCTCCCAGCTCCGTCGGCGCGCACAGGAATTCTTGCGCGTGGGGCTTCTTCTTCGTCGGTCTTTGGTTGTCCGTTGCGCTTGCGTCGTGGTCTTTGTTTTTGGGCTAAAAATATGTCTGACTTTCGTCCCGTGAGTACAAAGGCAGAGGGAACGCGGGCTCCCAGTTCGACATGGGACGGAGCGGGGCCTAGGGGACTACCTAGTGGCCGTGAAGTCGTGAGCCCTTTCTTTGGTGAGCGCGGGGCCCGCCGTCCCTCGGCGTCTGTGGTCTTACGGTCTACCCTGAAGGGGCAAGCTTGTCCTCATGACGGTGCGGGCTGACTCCTTGCCCGCCAAGTTGCATCATATTCATAGGAGTCTCCCTTTTCGGTGTAAGCCGGGCTGGGGTCGGTGGCTTGCTTGGGTCTGGTACTAAAGGCAAACAGGTGGCGCGCTTTTTGGGCCCCAACGGTCTTCGCGTGACGGTTGGCGCATACCCATTCGGCTGGTGCAGATGTTTGGCTTTCTCGGTCTCCTCAGCGTCGGCTCAGATCTCGTAGTATTTGGCGACACTCCTCGGGGCTGCCTGGGGTGTCGCGTGGGTGATTGCTTCAGGCTTTTTCGGGCGAGGTCCACTGATCAGCAGGAGAAGCAGAACACGCCTCAGCAGCTCGGTTCAGCGGGGTAGGCACTGGCATCCCGCTGCTTGCAATCATGGCAGGCGACGTCAATCTGTCGCGGCCAATCAGTTCGCGCAACTAGTGATGGGCCCGCTGCCACCACGGAGTTCGCGGCCGCTGGCTGGACTCTCGTTGTGGGCTCTCTTCGTGTTCTCATCAGGGTCGGCAAACTACTGGCGGCTCACGCGTGCGCACCGTCGTGCGCCACCATCCATGAATATGCTTTCTCTCACGCGGCCTGCGGGTCGTCTCCTCCCTCGTCGGCCGGTGTTTTTTCGTCTTTGCTCCCTCATGGCAGGAGCTGTCGTTCTTGGTTTTTGTTTCTGAGACAGAAAAGAGGGCGATGGATTCGAGTCGAGACACAAGAGAAGAGGCGAACGACTGCCCGCCGCGACGTGCCTGTCGGCCCTCGGCTTGCTGTGGACACGCCGTCGCGCTTGGTCTCTCTGCTCCCTTTGACGCTGTTCGTCCGGCCTTCGGTCCCTCTTCGTTCATTCCTCAGCGCCGTGAGCTGGCAGCCCTTGGCCGAGGGGTGGCTCGCAGCTGGCTGCCTCCTCGTGTGCGTCGAAGCTCGGCGGCTTTTCCGCCGCGTGGGCAGCTTGCTTCAGCCTTTCAGCAACCAAAGCCGGCGCCCCGGCTCCTCGTCCTCTCGGATGCAAACAAACGGCCCCGACACACCGGTGGGGAGCGTTCTGAGCCTTGCCGACGGACTCTCCCCCGCTTTATTTTTCTTGTTTGTTTTCTCGTTGCCTCGCCTTGTCGTCCTCGTCTCTTTCCTTTGCTCCATAGTATTTTTCTCCTCCTTGCTCTTTGAGAGCCGCGTAGCTGCTCGCTTGTGCTGCTCCTGGCTCGCTCTCGCTTCTCCTTTGGCCTTATTGGGGTTCAACCATGGGACAGGCCCGAGCCTGGGGCCAAAAGCTCGCGGGAGAGCGGCGGGCGGGTTGTGAGCGTCATCCCCAGACATCTCGGCGCACGTCGTCAAGCACTGAGCGCCGCAAAGCAGCGGCGCCTTACGGGAATAGAATCTTCTTGGCGAGCACAGGCAGAGGCCCGCTTTGGTTTCCAGCCGCAACGCGACGTCGCTTCAGCTAATTTATTACGGACGCCGCCTGAATGGGTATGCGCTCGTGCTGTAATTTGTGGCGTGGGCGGCGTGGCATTGTATGTTGGGCGTTTTATCTTTGTAGCGGTAACTCTTTTACGCCTATTGGTGGCGGCTGGATTGTAGATCACAAGCACAGCTGGCCACCGCGCGCCTGCTCTTGCACAAAGGGGCCCTCCGTGCGTCACTGGGTCGCCAGTCTCTGTTGTTTTTCCCTCGTCATCGTTGGAGCAGTAAGTCCCGAACCAAGCAAGAGCAAGCCCGGCCCACCCTGGTTCCTTAGTGAGCTTGTAGGGGCGTGGCTGGGGCGGCACTCGCTTCTAGCAAGGTGCCGGCTACCGCTAATGCAAACAGTTGCACCTCCAGGAACGACCCGCGCGCAGTTATGTTGATGAAGATGCTCCTTACGGCGTGCAAATTGTGTCGTACTAGAACGCCCCGCCTGGCGGTTTGGATGTGCTGCGGTGAGCTGTAGCGGCTCTGCCCTCTTGGTTGCAGCGGTCACGGAAGGGCTTTGAAGTGCTGCGGCCCGTGTGACTGACTGCGCGGGGCTCAGCAGCAGCTGCTCCACCTGTCAGCTACCTCGGCTCGGCTTACGTCCCGTCTACCGTGTCGCCGCCTCGCATCCTCCACGGAGCGCATGCCCGTGGACAGGTATCACCACGAGAGAGACCGCGAAATGCCCACGCGCATCCGCCTCCGCATCCGCGTCGGCTCGCACGATAAGAAAGGGAAGAAAGTGGAAGGCATGCACATGATCGATCCTTGTCGGCGCTTGGGCGTTATCGGTGTAAGCCCAGTAGTGAGCGACTAGGCTAGTACCCTCAGGAGAGACGCCAGAGAGAGGGACTCGGCCCTCGTCGGTGGGAGATAGAAATACGATCGGCGGAAGAGAAGTCGCGGCCCGGACGGGTGTTGTGAGCTGATGGCCACTGGCCACGCGCATTGGCACCACGCTGCGACCCGGGTGCATCGCGCTAGCCCTTTGGGTGTGCGCTGCAGCTGCATGAGCAAGCAAGGAAGGCAGCGAGCAAAGCGATTCGCGCAAAAGATTGAGACTGAGTCGCAGGGGAGAGCCCCTGATTAGACAAAGGCCCACAAAGTCGGCGATGGTTTTGCGCCTACTCGAGCGGCCATAGAGTTGCTTCTGGTGTGTGTCGTGACACGCGTGGGGGCCAATACGCGCGGTGCCTCAGGTGCCCGCGACCCAGGGAAACATGGCCAGCGCCTGCCTTGGCAAAAAGGAACCGGAACGACACGCAGAAAGCGCGCAGCGCAGTGGCCACAGTCGGCACGCTGAGGCCCCGACCTGGCTTAAGGGTCTTGCGCTGCTAGACAGGGGGGCGCGTAAGGCTTGCACGCAGCGGACCCACAGGGACGGTAGACGCGGTCTCGCAGAGGCCCCGTGGCCTGCCTGTTAGCACCACGCGGCCGCCTGTCTTGTCGAAGGAGGGCCACTTGTGTGCCCGCTGGGTTAGGCCACAAGCAGATAGGCCGACGAAGCGCAAGCGGCCCCGGCGCGCTTTTGGGGGCGGCGGGGGCACGTGTGTGAGAGCCAGCGGAGCCGGGTGTGCGTAGTGTTCTTGCCCCTTGTCATGTGTGTGAGAACGCGGGGAGGCTCTTGAGGACAGAGCGCCAGGCGGGGAGGGCTCAGCGCGATACAACGAAGGGCCCTGCGCTGCGCCAGGACAACCGATCTGCCGCGAGAAGACCGCCGGCGCGGTCCGCGTTCCTCCGGGGCTTCCTTCGTTCTTGGCTTGCCGGGGAGCTTATCTGCATGCACAGCCCTGGACGGTGTTGAGAGTGCGCGTTCCTGTGTGGCGGCCTTGTGTCAGTCTATGGGGGCTCCGTGTAGTCTTCTGATTTGGGGCCACTGCTAGGCCCGCCTGCTGCAGTACAGACTCGAGGCGAGCACCCGGGCAAGAGCAGCGAATGCTCGCCCGCGTCTGCCTTGTTCTGCGGGGCGATGGTTCCTTGCTTGTCTCTCTGGCGCCCCAGGTTGTTTGGGTTGTGCTGCGCACGTGCGGCTGCGGCGCGAGGTGGTGGAACTTTACAAAACGAGGGCGCGGAGGCGGGAAGGAGTGAGCGCGGGCCCGCCCCAAAGCTTGAGAAGGGTGGGCCGCGGTGTCGCGTTTTTTTTAACGTGTGACGGTAAAAATTCGGACTCACAACTCTTGTGCTTAGGCGGATCCACTCTGCCATGGCTCTGCGACACACCGGAAAAGCGTGGCAGCTATATAATAACCGCCTCCCAAGAGACAGAGCAAACCATAACACCAGCACAACTCCTTTCCGCGGGTGCATGTGGAGTGCTCTGCGCAATATAGCGCCCCCCCGGTTTGGTCGTGCTGGGGTAAATGTGAAGCACCTAGCGATCTAGGCTTAAAGAATTCGCAACGCCTCTAGGAGCAGGAACCGGGCTAGCCTCTACTCCGAGCAGCTCCCGCGGCCTAGGAAGTACGCGCGCGCCTCCGTGTTCTTGGCTCTTTGGGCTCCCTGGTTAGCTCGCAGCGGGTTTCCTTTCGCGTCAGTCTCCGACGTGCGCTTGTTGCAATGCATAGGACCACGGGGTCGAGGGGGGCGCTGCAGCTTACTAAATGTTGACAAAAGGGAGGAAAATGACCATGAAAGTCGACCTGCAGGAACCTCCTCAGGCCCTCTCAGTCCGCCAGCCGTCACCCGGTCTGGGCAAAAATGTAAAGCAGAGAGGTGCCCGATTTACAGAACATGGCAACAAAATCATGCGGGAGAAATTCTTAGCGCTATTACCCTCGTGCGGGTTGTGTGGTTGAGCGAAGCAAGGAAGAGGTCGCAGCGCGGGGACGGGTGACCGCCATCAGCATGGCCGTGAGCTTGGGAGGTGGCTAGACTCACCGCGCCGCCGACAAGTTAGCAAGCAGAGCGGCGCCGCCCTTTTGGAAGTGAAGCAAGCCCACAGCACGGCTCTAGGTTCGCCGCACTGAGCTGGCGGCCTTCTTTCCTATTTCAAACGTGAAGGAAGCTAGCGGGTTCGGGGTGTCTCGCCTAAGTGGCGCATGCAAGTGATTGCTTCAAGCGGTGCGACGAATGGCGGCGAGCCCGCTCCATCGGCGCCCAGGCATTGGATGGCCTCAGACAGAGGCCAAGGCGCTGGGCTTGGTTCTCCCCATCTGTGCTCCTTGGTTGGGCTCACTTGGTCGGGGGTCTCTGTCTCTGGCAGTGGTCGAAGGCTAAGCTATCGGCGAGGAAGGGTGGGCGCGCGCGCTTGTCTATTGGGGTCGCCAGTCGGCGCCCCACCTTCGCATTGAGCAAGACTGCGCGCACAGCCGCGGCAGCCAAACGGCGGCGCGATAGCTTTTCTGCGTCGGTGCTTGTATCTGGAGACGAATTGCGAACCAGCTCGCGGGCCCGCTAGACGCCTATCCGGCGGATCTGCGCCCTCTTTCTGCAGACGCAGAGAGCCTCAGGCCGTCTTGGCTGGTCTTTGGGTGGTGTTTGCCTCGTCTGCATGCCAGGGCTGTCCGTTTTACATCCCATCTGTGCGCCGCAGAGGACGGGGCGTCGACTGTGCATCCACCTCGCCCCCGTCTTACTGTACACATGTGCCGCCGACCTGTAGCAGCAGGCGCCGCCTTCGTTCAAGCTGGGGCGAGCGGGCTCAGAAGCAGAATCTAGTCGACGCTTCAAGTTGGGGCTTGCGCTCCGTCTTTTCCATGGCCTCGCGGCTCTCTCCCAGCTCCGTCGGCGCGCACAGGAATTCTTGCGCGTGGGGCTTCTTCTTCGTCGGTCTTTGGTTGTCCGTTGCGCTTGCGTCGTGGTCTTTGTTTTTGGGCTAAAAATATGTCTGACTTTCGTCCCGTGAGTACAAAGGCAGAGGGAACGCGGGCTCCCAGTTCGACATGGGACGGAGCGGGGCCTAGGGGACTACCTAGTGGCCGTGAAGTCGTGAGCCCTTTCTTTGGTGAGCGCGGGGCCCGCCGTCCCTCGGCGTCTGTGGTCTTACGGTCTACCCTGAAGGGGCAAGCTTGTCCTCATGACGGTGCGGGCTGACTCCTTGCCCGCCAAGTTGCATCATATTCATAGGAGTCTCCCTTTTCGGTGTAAGCCGGGCTGGGGTCGGTGGCTTGCTTGGGTCTGGTACTAAAGGCAAACAGGTGGCGCGCTTTTTGGGCCCCAACGGTCTTCGCGTGACGGTTGGCGCATACCCATTCGGCTGGTGCAGATGTTTGGCTTTCTCGGTCTCCTCAGCGTCGGCTCAGATCTCGTAGTATTTGGCGACACTCCTCGGGGCTGCCTGGGGTGTCGCGTGGGTGATTGCTTCAGGCTTTTTCGGGCGAGGTCCACTGATCAGCAGGAGAAGCAGAACACGCCTCAGCAGCTCGGTTCAGCGGGGTAGGCACTGGCATCCCGCTGCTTGCAATCATGGCAGGCGACGTCAATCTGTCGCGGCCAATCAGTTCGCGCAACTAGTGATGGGCCCGCTGCCACCACGGAGTTCGCGGCCGCTGGCTGGACTCTCGTTGTGGGCTCTCTTCGTGTTCTCATCAGGGTCGGCAAACTACTGGCGGCTCACGCGTGCGCACCGTCGTGCGCCACCATCCATGAATATGCTTTCTCTCACGCGGCCTGCGGGTCGTCTCCTCCCTCGTCGGCCGGTGTTTTTTCGTCTTTGCTCCCTCATGGCAGGAGCTGTCGTTCTTGGTTTTTGTTTCTGAGACAGAAAAGAGGGCGATGGATTCGAGTCGAGACACAAGAGAAGAGGCGAACGACTGCCCGCCGCGACGTGCCTGTCGGCCCTCGGCTTGCTGTGGACACGCCGTCGCGCTTGGTCTCTCTGCTCCCTTTGACGCTGTTCGTCCGGCCTTCGGTCCCTCTTCGTTCATTCCTCAGCGCCGTGAGCTGGCAGCCCTTGGCCGAGGGGTGGCTCGCAGCTGGCTGCCTCCTCGTGTGCGTCGAAGCTCGGCGGCTTTTCCGCCGCGTGGGCAGCTTGCTTCAGCCTTTCAGCAACCAAAGCCGGCGCCCCGGCTCCTCGTCCTCTCGGATGCAAACAAACGGCCCCGACACACCGGTGGGGAGCGTTCTGAGCCTTGCCGACGGACTCTCCCCCGCTTTATTTTTCTTGTTTGTTTTCTCGTTGCCTCGCCTTGTCGTCCTCGTCTCTTTCCTTTGCTCCATAGTATTTTTCTCCTCCTTGCTCTTTGAGAGCCGCGTAGCTGCTCGCTTGTGCTGCTCCTGGCTCGCTCTCGCTTCTCCTTTGGCCTTATTGGGGTTCAACCATGGGACAGGCCCGAGCCTGGGGCCAAAAGCTCGCGGGAGAGCGGCGGGCGGGTTGTGAGCGTCATCCCCAGACATCTCGGCGCACGTCGTCAAGCACTGAGCGCCGCAAAGCAGCGGCGCCTTACGGGAATAGAATCTTCTTGGCGAGCACAGGCAGAGGCCCGCTTTGGTTTCCAGCCGCAACGCGACGTCGCTTCAGCTAATTTATTACGGACGCCGCCTGAATGGGTATGCGCTCGTGCTGTAATTTGTGGCGTGGGCGGCGTGGCATTGTATGTTGGGCGTTTTATCTTTGTAGCGGTAACTCTTTTACGCCTATTGGTGGCGGCTGGATTGTAGATCGCAAGCACAGCTGGCCACCGCGCGCCTGCTCTTGCGCAAAGAAAGGGGTCCCTCGTGCGTCATTGGATCGCCAGTCTCTGTTGCTTTTCCCTCGTCATCGCTGGAGCAGTAAGTCCCGAACCAAGCAAGAGCAAGCCCGGCCCGCCTTGGTTCCTTAGTGAGCTTTTAGGGGGCGGCGCTCGCTTCTAGCAAGGTGCCGGCTACCGCTAACGCAAACAGTTGGACCCCCAGGAGCAACCCGTGCGCAGTTATGTTGCTGAGGCTCCTGGACGGCGTGCAAGTTGTGCCGGACTAAAATGCTTCGCTTGGCGGTTTGGGTGTGCTGTGGTGCGCTTCGAAGCTTGGCGGCCCTTCTGCCGCGTGGGCAGCTTGTTTCAGCCTTTCAGTATGTAAGTAAAGTCGACGGGCGCCTCGACTCCTCGCGCCCGCGGATGCAAGCAAACGGCTCTGGCACATCTGTGGGGCGGGCGTCTTGGGCTTTGCCGGCTCTCCTCCTGCTCCTTTCTTTGTTTTCATTCTCGTGGCCCCGCCTTGTCGTCTCTTTTCTCTGCACTTTGGTTCTTCCTCTCGCTCGTGCTGTTGTTGGCTCGCTCTGTCTGTCTCTTTGACTTTATCGGGATTCAGACATGGGGACGAGGCACGCCTGGGCCTGGGGCCAAAAGTGCGCGGGACAGCGTCAGGCGGGTCGTGGGCGTTAATCCCAGCCACCGGCCTTGTTGCGTCGTGGAGCACTTAGCGCCGCAAAGCAGTGACTTAGCTGGAATGGGTACACGCCTGCGCCGTAGTTTGTAACTTGGCCTCCGTGGTCTTCCTTGTTCGGTGTTTTATCAATCTTAGGGCCTTTTGATAGCTTACGCACCGATGGCGGCTGGACTATAGATCGCAAACGCAGGGGGCTCCCGCGTGCTTGCTCTGTCACAAAGGGCCGCCCGTGCGTGGCTGAGTCGCTGGTCTCTGTTGCTTTTCTCTCGTCGTCACGGGAGCAAGAAGCCCCTAAGCAAGCAAGAGCAAGGAGGCGCGGCCCGTCGTGGTGCCTTCGTCTGTAGGGGCCTGGCTGGGGTGGCGCTCGCTTCTGGCAAGGCGCTGGGTGCCGCTAATGTAAACAGCTGCGCCTCTTCGAGAGGAAACCTGTGCGCAGTTATATTCATGATGGATGCCTATGCTGTATGGCGTGCTTGAGTTGTACTAAATCGCCTTCCATGGCGGTTTGGATGTGGCGTGCTGTAGCGGCTCTACAGTCTACACTCTTGCAGCGGTCACTGAAAGAATGGCTTTGGAGTACCGCGGCCCGTATGACTGACTGCGCGAGGCTGCTCCAGCCGTCAGCTACCTCGATGCGGCTTATGGCCAGTCTGCCACTTTGTTGGCTGGCGCCCTCCACGGGGCACGGCAGGTATAGCGAAGCACACTTTTGATCGCCCATGCTCGTACATTAAGAGATGGAAGTGGACGAGGAAAGCACTCACGCCAACGGCCTCCGCTGGTGCTTGGGTGTCAATGGTGTAAGCCTATTACTGAGCTGGGCCAGCACTCTCAGGAGAGTGCGACAGAGAGTCGAAGGGAGAGCGAACGTCTTTAGATGAGTAGGAGTCGCGGTCTGGTCGGTGGCACGAGGTGGCGGCCACTAGCCTCGCGCATCTGCAAGCCGGAGGCATCGCGCTGGCCCTTTGCGTGTTCCTTCGTTCGTTGCAGCTGCGTGAGCAATCAAGGCAACAAAGCGCCACGCGCAAGAGATTCAGTCGCAGGGCAGGGCTTCTGGTGATCAGATGACGGGTCTACTTCCGTGTTGTAGAGCGGCCACGGGGTCGCCCCTTATGTGCGTCGCGACGCGCGTGGGGGTAATACTAATATATATGCTCCAGGGGTGGAGGCTCCCCCCTGTGGATGGACCGGCGGTGGCGTCCGCGCGCCCTTTTTTCCGCAGTGGTGACAGGTGAGGGCCTTGGGGGGCGATCGAAGGCCCCGGAAG
The DNA here is from genome assembly GCA_905178165.1 of Amoebophrya sp. A25. NCBI lineage: Eukaryota > Dinophyceae > Syndiniales > Amoebophryaceae > Amoebophrya > Amoebophrya sp. A25. The sequence continues at coordinate 539,283 of CAJINU010000082.1, forward strand.
GCTCCTGGCCGCTCTCCGCATGTAAGTACCCCAGCGGCGTCTTGACTCTTGGACCCTATCTGGGGAACGGCCTCCGAGGAAAGAAGACCGTCGAAGGCGTGGCCCCTTTGGCCCTCATTACACTTCCACCGCGTGGCAGCGTCCGCCACGACCAAACGCCCGGAGGGTTGAGGGCCAAAGGTGAGGGGATTGACGGGAAGGCGTGCCCGCTTGGGTTCTGTCGGATACTGGCCTGGTTCCACCTCCCAAGAGGGTCCCGCAGTGAGGGGCCCGCGCCTTGGGGGTCGTCTGGTACATGCAACAAGCCGCAACAGGCCAAACGGGGCCAGGCCTTGCCACCTCTGCCACCTTCGGAAGCCTCGACCTCCCGGCCTTCGGTGCTTCCACGGCCTCCCGGCTGGGGGCTTTGTAGGGTCCAGGCAAGGAGCGGGAAGGGGTCGGGGGTGGGCGCTTGGAGGATAGCCGGCTCGGCTGTCCTTCCGCGAGAAGGGTCTGGGGCGGGGCCCCCCCTCAAGAAGTTAGATCGATGGGGCGTTGGCCCCTGGACCATGCACACGCGGCGCCCGCGACGCAGGGAAACCAACCAAGGGCAGCGCCGACGCTGGGAAAAAGAAGCCGGGACAACACGCAGAAAGCGCGCAGCGCAGTTGCCACTGTCGGCGCGGTGGGAGTTCGACTTGGCTTGAGGGTCTTCCGCGGCTAAAATGAAAGAGAGCTGCGTGAGTGTGGCATGGGATCCACGGGGACGGCAGACGCGGTCTTGCAGAGGCCCCGCGGCCTGCTTGTTAGGACCACGCGGCCGCCTGTCTTGATGAAGGGAGGCCACTCTTGTGCCCGCTGGGTCAGGCCATACGCAGGTAGGCCGACGAAGCATAAGCGGCCCCGTCGCGCTTTTAGGGCGCGAGGGCCAGCGGAGCTGGATGCAGGTGGCTTTTGTGTGGAGTTCTTGCCGCTTGTCATGTCCGTGCGTGGGATCCATCGCGGGAAGGTTCCCGAGGACAGAGCGCCAGGCGGAGCGGGTGCAGAGCGATACAACAGAGGGCCCCGCGCTGCGCCAGGGCAACCGATCTGCCACGGGAAGACAGCCGGCGCGGCCCACGTTCCTCGCGCGCTTCGTTCTTGGCTTGCACCGCGTGCTGGGTCGCTGGGTCTCTTGGCGGGGCTATCGGTGTGAGAACATAATCGCGCAGCCGCAGGCCCGTCGGTTTCTACTAGCTACGCCACCCTCTCGCGCCGCTTCATAATTATGCCTCCATACTTACGAGCGGCGACTACGAAGACACGCACGAGAGCGCAAGTGGGAGATAGGACTATAAACAGTGGCACTGGCAAGGCTCGGTCGCTAGTGTAAGCTACCTGTGGCGCTGCATGGGAACGGGCTTCTCTATCATCTTGGATTGTTCGCCGCATCATCATCTATAATTTATCTACCCCCGTCCTCCATCTCTGATTCCCCTGCGAGAAGATGCACTACGGACGTCTGAGTTGGGCGGCCTCCTCCTAGTGTAGCTGCCGCAGCGGTGACCACTGCAATCGGATATGGGCAGATGCGCCCGCAGATGGCGGCTTATAGCGCTGCTACGTAGAACGAAGCTCCAGTCATGGGCGTCAGAATGCTTGCGAGCAGGCTTAGTGAGCTGTGGCGTGGGTCGTTGTGTCCTCGTTTTAGAGCGTGTTAGTGCCACGGCCTGCGGGCTGATTATATATAGATCGTGAGCACCGCTCAAAACTGCGCGCTGGCCCTTCTCTGCAGCAGAAGGGGGCTCGCCGATGTCTGTGGGGCCGCGTCGTCATGGGACTATCTACCTTGCCCATTGGTTGGCGGGGCGCTCGCTTCTGGCAAGGTACTGGGCACCGCTCGCGCAATCATTGGCACCACAGGCACGCCGTGCACAGTTATGATGCCCACTTCTTATAGAACCAAAAAAAAACTACTCGCCCTCAGCTACTTAAAAACTTCTCTTGTTGTTAAACTAGGTAGCTTCAATAGCTAGCTAATTAAGTAGTTGACGGAGGATCCCTGCAGCCGGAGGCAAGAGGACCAGGACTCGGAGAGGCAGGCGAAGGTCGTTGGACATATATACAGGCCAAGCCCGCAAGAATCTGACATGACTGAAGGTAGATCTAGAAGGAAATATGTGGCGCATTGGTCTCGTGGATCCACCTGGATCCACGCGACCACAAGCATCGCTATTTCTTCCTAGACACCTTCAACCATTATCATTTTCTTGTGGGGTGCGCCTGTATATTTGGCAACCTTCGCTCGTCTGCGTCTCCCAGACTCGGCCCTCTTGCTGCCAGCTGCAGACGTCCTCCGTCTATTATCGTAGTAGAGTCTTGCGATCTAAATCCTGTCTCGCTTCCAATCCGGTCCTTCCACGTTCTCAATGCCTTAAGTTCTAAAAAGTTACAATCTTAAAAGTCTCCCGATGATGGTACTACTATGGTAAAGGTTAGAAGCTCAAAAGTATCACGATGGCGATCATGCCCCTGGTGCTTTAATGTTCAAAATAAAAATCTGCACGCTTCTGGTTTCTGCTCGTGTTTCTATCCAAATAAAAAATTGACGATCACGCCCCGGCACTCTTTCGAAAAGTATTGGACTCGTTTGCTTTTTCTTGTTCTTGGTGCTGTTTAAAATCGTGAAAAAATGAATTGATGCATCTCGATGAATTTCCTGACTACTATGGTGTTACTGGTATAAAATATTGGCCAAATTTTACTTGCATGATTTTCACACTTTCCCGCTCAAGACCCAAAACAACCCGACAGGGAAAAAGTACGAACCTGAACGACTTCGGTCACAACTTGAACGACTTCGGTCAACCTGCATCAGCTTAGCTAAAAAACCCGCACTAGTAGTCTTTTACTGTTACAAAATACCCGGCCCGTTTTCTGTTCTCCTGCCCGCTGCTACGAATGCACCGGACTGACCTTGTAGCCGGTTTCTTGATGAGAGACAATGCCGAGAGACCACTACACTACGGGTGACCACGGTAGGACGTCCGTAGCAGCAAAAGCACAAAAACCAACAAGGAAGATTCAAATCTTCACAACAGCACAAACAAGGTTCGCAAGTCTTCCTCAGTCTAAAAGTCATCGGGTTGCCCTCGATAGACAAGACAACAAGGAGGCAGCCCGCCGCACCGACGGGGACAAAAGACAAAGGCTCGACAACAGTCGTGACCACAACAGCAAGCAAAGGCCACAGGCCTAACAAGAGCACCACAAAACAGCACAGGTTCGGCAACAGTCGAGCCCACCGCTCCCGTAGCGGACTTTGTCAAACAGTCCGCGCCCGCAAAACCTGCCCGCCCAGGGCGGGCAAAAAACTCGGACGCATCGGCCCCATCTTACTCTAACGCCCTATCGATTTTTGCACTAAAAAGTGAGCCGGGCTTGAACGCTGTGGGAGTAAAAACGAAAAAACGCAAAAACTTTCGATCTTTCTGCCTGACTGTGCTGCTCTTCATCGTTCAAAACTTGGGGACGGTGGCCACATCTGCTCTCTTCTGAGCCTTGGATCTGAATCCTGCAACAACAACAGACCAAACCTTGCCTCTCTTGTGTTCGTGCGTGGTTCACGCAGATCTACTTTCTACACTGGTGCGACAGCTGCTCACCACCCTGCTCAAAAACAAAATGCCAAGCTTCGCAGATTTCGCTGCAACTCTCTCTCGCAGGCCGCCTGTGGTGCGCCGTGGACGTCAGAAGAAGGGCTTTGTGGAAGGTCCTGACCCCAAACGGGCAAGAAGCATCTGGGTCACTTGGCCAAAAGTCGAGGCCCTCCTGGGTACAAACGCTGACGGCGTTTATCTTCTAGAACGTCAGAAGAAGGCACTTGGCGTCAGTGCTGACCTTAACACCTCCAGCGGAACTGTCTGCGTCCGTTACTTCGAAAGAGGCCAGAAACTCGTAGTCGGTGGCCCAAAGAAGGGCGTGGGCGGCCAAATGCGCGCCATCTGTAATCTTCTCAACATCCAGTCCGAGCTCGTAACTCCTGATCAGCAGTATGCCGCTGGTGCCGCTGAGAGGTACAAAAACCAGGACGCTTCGTCTAGTATCAAACGACGCCGCGAAGACACCGACGGCGACGTCTCTCTCGTCCCCGCCGGACCCGGAGGCGGAGTTGTCAGCGCTTTGCTTGCAGGGCAAGACGATGAAGAAAATGAGTGGGAAAAGTGGGACGCCGATCAGGCCGACCTCGCTGATGAATTCCTCGACTCTGATGACGCTGACGAAGGTGACGAGGGGCACCGGGATGAGGCTGACCTTGCCGAGAGTGAAGCTGGTGGCGACGATCGCTTCGACGTTGCGTCATTCATTGGCAGCGTCAAAGGTGGCACTACCTCAAGCACAGGCGTAGCCCCCAGGCCCAGGGCACTTACTAGCACCGTCCATGATCGCGCGTATGTCGCTGCTGCGGCGGGTGCTCCTCGTGAGGCTGATGCGGGGTCTGCTCTCACTGATGACGAGGACGAAAAAGACTCAGCCCCGCCTCTCTTTGGGCTTTCTAACGCTGCTACTGCCGGCGATGGTCGAGGCGATGCCTCCATCGTTTGCAGCGCTCATCTAGGTGTCCATCCACTACTCACCAAGGACGACGCTTCTGCGATGGTTCACGCCATCATCAGGCTGCCGAAGGGCGTGCGTCCAATCGATATCCTTATCAGCAACTCTGTCTCCGTAGTTTGGCGGCATGATTGCCAGAAGAAGGTGTTCGAGGACAGGCGAGACATTCCCGACGAGGACTTCCCGGCGATACTTCGCCGCGTCGCCCGTTTTTACGGCATGCGGCAGCAACAAGTGAAAATCAAAAAGCGGAGTTTATACACTTCGCTGGAGGATATTGCTGACGCGATTCCTACGAGCCGGAGGATAAGTCCCCAGTTGGCCACGCCTACGACATGTCAGGCCTGCGTGGATTTGGTGAAGTCCCGCCCTCCCTCCTTTGCGGACGAATATTGGCTGGCTGATGTACATAATCTTGTATGCACCGGCCGCCATATCGCTGAGCGCTCCTCTACTAAAGGTTTGGCTGATGTTTTGGGTATCCTTTGGGGTACCTTATCCGAAGCAGCCGAAGTGCAATACGGGCACACGGGCAAACAAAAAGACATCTTTGAAAAGCAACCGCCAACCTTGGAGGGTTTCCGGCGCAAGGTCGCTCGCTCGGACGGCATGACGCGCGCCGAAAGGATGCGGGAAACTGTCGAACGGTTCATCGATTCCATGCTTAGCGACCAACGAAACGCCAAGCGGGATCGTAATAGTGGGGCAATCGAGGTCATGAAGGGTGCTTTACGAACCTATTTTGATCGCATGGCGAAACCAATTCAGCCGCATCCCAGCCCCCAGATGAGCCTCTTCCGAAAATTCAGCGACAAGATGAAAGAGCTGGCCGAGGCCAGGCCTGAGGTGCCACACGCGCTTGCGAAAAGCCACCCACTTGCGCAGGATGAGATGGCTTGTCTACTGGATAACTACGCGCGAGAATCTGAAGTCTTCGAGAAGAAAGTGGAGGAATTCTCGGCGGCCTTCCTTGACAATCATGAAGGATTTCCTAGCCGTCTTCTCCTGGCAAGTTTCAATCTTCTCTCTGTCGTCTTGAAGGAGATGCAAGCCAGTCCACTAGAGGCTTTCCCTGCGCGTAAGGCTGGGACTTACTTCCAACAAGGTGCTGGCCGTCTGAAGTACATCCCAACGGAGGCAACATCTGCAGCCGCGAGATTAGACGAATTGGAAAAGATGCTGAAAAAGCTTACCGTTGGAAATCCCAAAGCCACACCGAGCGCCTCCCCGGGAAGTCCTGGCTTAGGTCTTGGCGCTGGTCCCACCGTCAGCGACACCCTTGGGAGTCGCAGCCGTATGACTCTGCCGGACGCTCTTCCTAGTACTAGTAGTAACGGCTTGGGAGTTACAGCAGGAAGCTCGTCGCCTGAAGTACCGCCCGAACTGAGATTCCAGCGCACAACATACGCCAAAGATCCTTTCAGCAAACACTACGAAGTGTCTTACCCACGTGACCAGTATGGTATCGCCAGAATGGTCATCAGGGACAAGTCTGGTGGCTCTGTCAAGTACTCACAGAAATCCGCTCAGCGAATCTGTGTCCTGTGTGTCACAGGCTACTGCCCGGGATGTACTATCAGCCGAATTCGGACGAGTGACAGTCAGCGCATGAAAATGATCCAGCTCTGCGCGAAAGTCGGCGCTTCTGAGAAGGTCCTCAAGGATATGGGGCCGGTCGCTTTCAGTCGAACACGAAAACCGACTGGTACCTTCGGGGACGCTTGTGCCCGTGTAGCTGCTGGCAGTTCTGCAATTCCAGTCCCTCCTTCAAGCGAGACTGTGAGGCATCTGAAATTTGGGCTGGCTATCTCTTGTGCCAAGGACGTCGAGGTAGGTGGCGCTAGTTACTCTGTCGCCACCCTACGCGATCTGCGCAACAGGGTGCGAATTCCTTGCACGGCAGATTTTTTCGAAGCAGCCTCGACGGGGAGCGGCCAGTCCGTCGGGGCGTTGACCGGAACAACGGCCTCAGAAACAGCTCCGCTGGAGTAAGTATCACGACGCCTGAAGTGGTGTCTTTATCAAACAAAATTGACGAAGTAAAGGGCTCTCCCTTAGTGGATCCCGAAACAGATCACGCCAATGAGTGCGACAGTGATGATAGTAAGAATGGTTATCGCTCGGGTTATCTCTCAGAGTGCACTTTGCCTCGAGTTGATAGCGTTGAGCAATTGCATCCCAGAAGCTCCACTTTTGACGAAGTTGCTTCGCTTGGTTCTCTGCATTCTGAAGCTGTGCGTGACAGTGAAAACGAAGAAGATCGACCCTCTGACCACCAAAACCCCCGCGACCAAGGGGCGCCTATTTCTGACATCGAGAGCGATGCTTGCAGAGACTATTTTCTCATCTCCGTCGAATCGTCCCTCCCGACGGATCTGCCCGGTGTCGGAATCTTTAATCCCGCTTCACTCAGGCGCAGTCGGTTCCTGCGTCTGTATATGCTGCGTCATGCAGTGCTACCTCCGTTTACAGTGGTGACCGCTCGCAGATTTCTGACGAGGAAGCTGCTGATGATGATGAGTACCTTGACGGTGAACACTACCTGGGTGACGGGTTTGCAACTGCGTCGGCAGTATCCCCGCCAGTGAAAGGCTTCCAATCCCCCGAAGGGTCTGCCGATAGTGTCTCTGCCAACTCTGACTTCGAGAAACTTCAGGCGATGAGCCCGACAGAATATTTTGACTACTGGTTCAAAGCACTTGCCCGAGAAAAGAAGGCAGTCCAAGCAGAAGAACGCACTATCGTAACGCCGCCAAGCATAGAGGTGATAGGAGTTGAGTCTGGCGAGGTTGCTCTTCCTGCCTCGGGCACATTTGCATCTCGTCGCATTGAGTATGAAAGTGCTGGACAGATGCAGTCCCATGAATCACAGACAGTCAAACGGCGGAGCTTCGTGCTTCCGGAACTTCTTCCCCAGACCATAATCACAACTCCGACCATAACATACTACCCGCGTGCGGTAGCGATCGACCGATGTGAATCGGCACTAAAGCGCACGCATCTTGCCGGGCGCCTCGTCGCGTCTCCGCGTACATTAACGCCGGCCGCCGGAACAGGAAGAGAGGTCGACCTGTATGATTCAGCCATGGAAAACCATAGAAGTCGGCTGTCTTGTGCTCTCACTCAGCCGGAGCGTGCCATGATTTGCGTCTGGGGTCCGCCGGGAACCGGCAAGACACGCGTTAGTGCGGAACTGGCCACGCAAATATCAACGAATCGCGGGCCTGTGCTCTATGTCGCGCCAGGTAACGCCGCGCGCTCGGGGTTTTCGTACCGTGCGGAGAAGTCGGGACTTAAGGTAGTGAAGGTGCTTAGCGAGACAAGACGGGCTCAGCTGACTACTCCTGACCTTCTCGACGTCTGGGCGATCGTTGACATTCTACACCCTGAAGCAGCAGCTCTCTGGAAACAAGTCGCTAGTGCAAATGGTAAGCAAAAGCGCAAGCTTCGTGAGAAATATGACACACTAGCCATGACATTGACGCAGAGAATTATCAGCCATGCTGATGCTGTCGTGGCCACCGTCGCAACTGCTGCTACACTGGGGGCAACCTTCCACACCGCGCTCATTGATGAGGCTTCCCAGTTGGGCGAGCCTTATTATTGGATCGCCATCGAACGTGCGCCCCGGTGCATCCTCATCGGCGACCATCGTCAGATGGGTCCATACCATGGCAAAGGGGTCAACTCTGTCAAGGAGATCGGGGTCTCGCTTCTCACTCGACTGGTCACTCGGGCAGAAGACTCCGGCTACATCTTAGGGGAACAGTTCCGCGGGCATCCAGATTTGATGTTCCCATATAGCCACTTTTATCGAGGTCGTGCAGCAGCCGCGGCAGCAGCACCGACTGAGGCTCTCTATGAGCTCAGCCCAAAAGTAGGGTGGATAACCACTCCTGACAGTGGCACTGCAAGTAGCGAAGCTAGTGTTGTGGCTGCTCTTGTTCAGCGATTCACATCGCAGGGCGTCGATCCTAAACGTATTCTCGTCCTCGCACCGTTCTGCGCGCAGGTGGACCTACTGAAGAACCTCCTGGGAGATTCTGTGTGTGTCTCTACGTTTGCTGCCTGTCTGTCAGGGGATGGGGCGCCAGATCCTCATCGTGTCGCTCTGTGCCACCGGTGGGAACTCGCTGAACCCGCTTCAGAAATGCCCAAAACAATGCAGCGTCGCACTGACACGGGCACAGGTGGCCAGATTTGTTGTCGGGAACTTATCTCGTCTCTCGGGGACATGGGCCACCTATGCTGATTATCTCATCGACAAGAAAGCGGCATATCCGGCGTCATCGCCTCCGAGCTTCACTGTGACGAAACTGGCTGACCCTGCAAAACTCGCCAGTTCTGGAGCGCTCCTCACTGCAAACATCGCATGCGACCAGCTTGGCACGAAGCCGCTGAATTGTGCTTACATCTTACAGAAAAACCGGGCAACAATCCCTACAGCAGCTACGCTACTGGCGAGCATTAGCGACAGTGATGATGCTGCGATCCACGACGTCGATGACGGCGAACGATTCGACAATCTTGAAATCTTTGACGCCGCTTGCTCTTCTGTGGACAACCACACCAGCGGAGACTCCGGCAACGGCGGGGATTCTGGTAACCAGGTGCCCTTTGATAAAGTCGGGAGTACTTGCTCCGCGCGTCAACAAGTCGCCAGTGACTACGACACGGACGACGATGAGCGCTTCGACGATCAAACGACCCTTGGGGCATCTGCTGAGCCGGCGTGTATACATGTCGTCAGGAAGGCCGATAGTAACAACGTCCCAGACGAGTCTTCTGCCCTTGATGAGGCGGATGGCGGAAAATCATCAGACAGCATAAACAGGGTTCAGCAGACGTGCGCCAGTAACGGCACTCCGCAGCCGGATGCCATAACACACCAAGAGGACCCTCCTGGGGGCTTTAGCTCTGACATCGACAAAGTTACACCGCCATGCCTTTCGGCTGAACAGGCGGCGCTGCCCTTAGTAGCATCCTCGGCCGGTCCCTCATTCGACACGGATGCGGCAACTCTAGGCGCAGGCGGATCAAGAAATCACACCCCTGGGGCAGAAATCGCATACCTTCAGCAGGACCCCGCAGTCGAGTACTCGGATGCGAAAGCGCCGCCCACTCGGCGCGGATTTCGCGACTTGATACCATCAGCCCCGGGGCGAGTAGAAGTTCCTGCAACTTCGCTTGGGTGGGATTTCAACTTGCGGATCTTGAGCCACAACATTGCGAGTCTTCGGGTCGCTCTGGAAGAATATCCGAAGTCCTTACTGCAAATGGCAGAAATGGAGCCTGATCTGCTAGCACTTCTCGAAACGTTTCTAACTCCGAAAACGGCAGCGAAATACTTGCCAGCTCTCGAGAAATTGCTGCCAGACTATCTCCCATTGACTGCTGGCGCCGACGAGGGACAGAAAGGAAGAGGGACTGTCGTGCTATTACGCGTCGAGGGGCACTTGCCGCGTGAATTTGCTCCGTCGATAATGCCGCCCGAATTGTCTGGCAGGATGTGCACACTCTGGCATGGTTCCACGTGTGTCATACCAGTATACGCGGTCAATAGATCACCGGAAAGTAGAGACTTAGTCGACAAATTCGACGCAGCACTGGTAGCACATGTCGAGAGCGTGGCTACTCAGGCAAAAAGTGTTGCCATCGTTGGCGATGTCAGTGTCTCGCTCGGACACCGTGAACTCATGAAAGACAAACCAGGAACAACCGAAATCGACAAGGTGCTGCCCCAGCGGCTCGGCATGGTTGACATGTTTTCGCTCGAAAACAGCAGTGGCCATTACGCAGCCTTCTACCAGGATCGTGGCGGGTGGTATGTCTGTCAGTAACAACATAGGCCTCCGGCTCGATGGCGCACTCACCAATCGGCGAGACGTCGTTCGCTACAGTGGGATACTATACCACATCCATAAACCTTCGGGTGACCATTGTCCGATCTGGGTCGACCTCAAGGTGGACGAGTTGGAGACTCTCCCGCCTAAGATCCCTCTTGGGGTGGACAGCCTGTCCTTTGATGATGAGAACGACGACTATGATCGACGTGACGGCTCTGAACACGTTTTCGATGGAATCGATGCTGAGGCTGAAGACATCGCTGCAGCCCGACGAGACACGCTCGCGCCTGGCCTTCCACTCCTCCCGTGCCCAACAGTCCGCGTTCCCGTTTGTCGACTCGGGCCGGATAGTGATGGGCCTGTCTTGATAGTAGCCAACGCCGATGGCATGAGACAAAGCGGCGACATTGCACGCAACTGCTTGCGAGTCGACTGCCTCGCCTACCCACAGCCACAGGCGCCAAGCTTCGCCCAGGTCATTGAGATAAGCTCTCGCGGTGACAAGAATGACCTCCGGCATCGTGTCAAAAAGTGTCTTGGCGAGATCATCGCTGCGACCAAAAAGAAACGCTTCTCGTATATACTCGCCCACTGTCAGCATGGCGTCCACCGGGCACCTTGTGTTGCCACCTGTGTCGTCATTGCTTTCGACAGACTTGGTCGCACACACGCGCGCGAGACAGTCGAGAAGGCTAGGCCACAAGCCATGGACATCCTCAGCCACTTAGAAGCGTATGCCCAGTCCCTCTATCCACCGCACCGGCGTGAACTTCGCGAGGACACAGCGAGCACAACGCCAGCTCCTGCTGCAGTACTCACCGTGGGGGCGCCAATCGCTCAAACAAAGAGCGAAGCCCACGCATCAGCTGGCGCTGTTTTCCACGAGAACACATCACCGACAACAGCTGAACGCCTTGCGGCTATACCTGAGAAGTTTCCCTTTGGAGGAAGTGAGTTCCTCGTGACCGCTGAGAATGGCGACGTCGACATCAAATGCACCAAAGAAGTAGATCCTCACTTCGAACGGGCTGCAAGACGTTGCATCTCTAGGGAGCTTGGCATAGAAACAGAAACGGACCACGGGAGACCGGAATCGACAGAGCAGCAACTCTCAGACGCTGACTCAGAGTGCTTAAAACGGTTGCAGGTTGTTGAGAAGGGGCAGTCTGAGGCTGTCAAAGCAATCAAAGAGTACCCCGATCCTGAGAAGCACAGCAGTAAGACCGGGAAGAAATTCACAAAACTCCACGTGGATGATCTCGCTTGTGCCGTCTACAGTCTGCGCGGCGCTCTCCTGAAGCCGGTCCTATCTCTCGGACAAGCTGCCGAAGTTGGGTGTTGCCTTGGTCTTCGAAAAGACCGGTGGCCACAGCGAGAAGTAGAATCCTTGGGGTCTACCATCATGCGTGGCGGTGAGATTGTCCTCTCCGAAGCTGCCATGGTCAAACTGAGTAAATGGGTCGGCATTCCCGCGACACAGGAGCTAATGCGCTCTCTCATCGGGCTCATGATCTACCACGCACGCTCCTGGGGCATTCACTACCGCCGAATAATCTGTCGACTCCGTGTAGCCGCCTACTGCAGAGCGTCACTCTATCGCGAAACAGTCCTAGCAGGCGACTGCCTCGGGGCGCTCGCTGACTTGCGTCGTTACATGAGTATCGGAAAACTTCAACCACCTGACTACCAAGCGATCTTGCGTGGTGATGTTCTTCTCATTGTCTTTATCGACGCTTGCCTCCGCGGGTGTGGGTTCGTTGTCGCCGCCGTCAGTCGCCAAGTCCAGAAGGACTGGAGGGCGAAGGGTATGGATTTGCCGAGTGCCTTGCGCTCGCTCGCCCAGACGATCACCCTCTGCGAAGTGCAATCTATGCCATTTCCTAAGGGCATGAAATGCCTGGCGTCTTGGATGGCTGAAGTTGTTGGCACCTGCTACTACAAACGAAAGGGTGATCGCCAGTTCAAGTACCTCCCGCGCGTAATCCTGAGCGACCACTCGAATCCCGTCGATCCAAATACACAGTTCCACCCCGCAACAATGGAGGCAATGGCCAGGCGACTCTATGAGTTAAAAGCTTGGCATCGTCAGCCCGGTGTCTACGCTGTCCCTATCCGGCGTGAAGTGAATTGGCCGGCGGACTTTGTCAGTTATTGTTCTGTGCCTGCGGGGGAGCATGCCGCTGATGAGTGGACGGAGTCCATACACACGCATCTAAAACATTTATTGTTGGACCTATGGCCACAAGTGAACGAATATGACATCACCCCGGAAGTGGACAAGTTCAAGGCGCAGGCTGATGGTGCCCCAGTGTCTTCGGCAGCCGGGACGCGTTTCAAAGGGAACGCTCGCGGGTCGTTTACTGTCGACGCCGCTCCTGGACTCGATGAACTCCTTGCTTCTGAGCCTGCACTACATGGAATCTTTGAGCAGTGCCGTCATGATTCTGGTGACGTCAGTGACGCTGTCGTGATGGACTTGACTGAGGACTTTCGCGACTCTCCTGAAGAGGGTACGGAGGATCCGGGTGGCGAGCTCCTTCCTGGACCTCCTCTACCTATTGAAGGCGACTCACTTGCCCGCGAGCGCTGGCTCTCCTTGCCTGGACCTGATTCGTGGGCATCCATCTTAATGGCACTTAGTACTGACACGGTCGAGCCAAGCCGTAGTGTATCTGAAGACACCTACTACGACACTGGCTCAGGCGCTCTTCTTAGTGATGCCGCACTCGCTCGCGAGCATTCCGGCGATGATACTGGTGGACCCCGTTTCTTTCGGAAAAATGGCTCGACTCTCACAAGCATCAACCGCAAGGCGCCGCCTGGTCTCAGAGAGGCCTTCACAGTCAGACGCGTTCGCGAGACCGTCGTGGTCGGCTCTGTCTCTCTATCCTGGGAATCTGTTGCCTTTTCTCCACGGCCGAAGGCAGACGTCGAGTCAGGGTTATACCTGCGGCATATCTTACGGCTGCGGTTTCCGGACCCCTCTGACCTCATTGCGTTATCAGACGACGTCCTGGACACCGTCGACTTATTGGATTCTTCGTCGCGTCCTGCCCTCACCTGGTTTCGCGCCGAAGGCGTTGCTGCCGTTGCCAGTTTTGGCGAAGTTCTCCCGTTCGTGTCTGTCCGAGAAGAACAGGCTGATGACGAGACTGCGCCGTGCATGCCCGTTCGATCTGTCCGCGAGCGTATGGGTGACTTCATCGATGAGACTGCACCCCAGGGGCAGGATTCAAAGCGCAAACCTGTGAAGTACGTAGGTGAGAGCCTCGAGCTCGGCCACATCTCCACTGTCAGTGATCTCCTTGCTGGGATTATCTTGGGTAAGAAGAAAGGCGTCAGGCTGTCCATTGTGGACTGCCGCGACCTTCATGAAAAGAGCAACTGTGGCCATTTCGAACTCTTGTGGCCTCTGCTTTCTCGCGCTGGCTATGGTGTCACCATGGAGACTTTGGGAAAGGGTATCGCGGCTTGCCGTATCTGCTTTGGGAACTTATGCAAAATGCGCAAAGTCTTCAGCAGTTTCGCAGCTCCTGACCCCGCCACTTGGGAAATTGGTATAATGCTTCTGGAACCTGGTGTCTCCCTCATACGCTCGCCGCGACTCGTCCCTAATTGGGAGTCGCTCTACAAATGGGAGCATGCGTCTGAGACGGCCGCCGGCGTGCGTGTCATATCGTCACAAGTCGGCCCTCTGCATGCTGTCGAAGCCAGCAAGATGACCTGCATGGAACAGATTCTCGCTTGTTGGAACCTCTGGGGCAGGCCTCGCAAGATCACTGCCACTGACAGAGAGGCCCTTGGAGACGCACTAGTCCGGCTCTCACAGTTGCAGGTGGAGACCCCAGTCCTCCCGCGGAAGGCTCCGAACGCGCAAAGCCGTCCCTGCTTGCGGCAGTTGGTACTACGTATCGACTACTACAGAACCGACTCTACTTGGAAGCTCTCGCAACGCCTCGCGGGCGCTGTGCGTCTCACCAATGAGCGCTCACAGCATGGCATCGATATCCGATACCTTCTACCTGGAACTTCTGCGGCTTTCCTCAAAAATATGGCGAAGGCAGCGATATTAGCTGAAGACTTAATCAGCACGACCTGCGCCGGCCGAGTGCAGGCAGCGCTGAAGCATCGCAACTATTTCCGGACCACTATCACAAGACCAGACTTGAGCAAAACTCCGAACCCAACTGTCTGCTTCTGGCGTCAAAAGTACCGCTATGCGTGGGGCACCTATGTCGGTATCTCTCCGGATGGTTCTGTCTGTGCTGTCGCCTGCGCTGGAGAGTTCTTGCGGGTCTCTGTTTATCACATGGCCTTCGCGAAGACGCAGTTTATGGACCCTCCTGAACTTTTTGAGAGTCTCTGCGACATGGCTCCCGTCCACAAGGTCGCCTCCCTCTCCGCCGCTAGGGGCAACTGGTATAGTATCGCTGTGACCCGTCTCACACAAGAACCCAATGGTGCGATCGACACCTCGAGCATTGACGTCGACAACGATGCTGCCGCGCGTGCAGTCGGTTACTTTCGATGCTCCGCTGTTGATGCTGACTGCCTTGCGAGCTTCTACCGACCTGGATCTGAAGGCGCTGGCTTGAATTGTGACTGCCTTGGTCGCGTAAAGGTCAACAGCATCAAGAAACTACTTCAGCTCTGCTTCGAGGACATGCCCAACCCCTCTGCTGGTAATGAGTTGAGATATCACGGTCGTGAGCTTACAATCTCTGGCCGAAATTGTGTCTACTGGAGCTCCGACGTCAGTCAGGCGTCTTTCATCTGGGTCCGTACTGACGACGGTCCTGAGCAGGCTGTCCTTGCGATGACTGAAGCGCGCGCTGCTCAACAAGACGGAGGCGCGTCGGTCTCTTCTGCTATTCAATGGGACAGGTGTTCTGGTATTGGCGTCGCCTCTGACGCTGCCCAGGACATGATGGCGATTCTTGATACTGCCACGAAAGGGGCAGAAATGACTGGTGCCGTCTTCAACTGTCGAAACATCGCAGACAAGTGCCGCTATGTCGGTATCTCGTCGCGAGGCTTATATGTCGCAGCTGTCGGAGGACATAGAGTTTTACTGCGTGCAGACATAATCGAGTGGACTCGACGGCGTGGCATCTTCAGTGGGCACGATGCTTCTGAAGTTCTTGATTTCGGCGCTACGAAGCTCGTGCTTGCTTCTACACCAGGCGACTTCCAGCGAGTTAATCTCTCTCGATCTGATGGTCGCTGCTTCCCTGCCGCCACTGCTTTGATGGACTATGTGCGCCGGTATGGTATGCGATCCACCGTCGAACCTTCTCTCGGCTCTTTCGATTGTGTCAGCGGTTCCCTCTCATCAGAGTCAGAGGGCGCTTCCAGTTCTCTTGGGGGTGTCTTTAAGATTTGTCCTCGGTTCGGAACTGTCTCCAAAGATAGGAGCGAGAGTCCTTCTCTGGTCGAGCAGCGCTGCTATTTCGGCAAAGAAACGCATGGACGCGACAACTCAGGGCCCTTCTTAACGTGGAGGATGGTGTCGGTGCAGATCGCTGACGAACCTGGAATCTCCGCGGAAGAGGACCGCGGTCGAAAATGTTACCTGTCAACGTTAGACACAATGTGCCAAGGTGGACCTGCCGACGACGATGCGCCAAGTGCTGTCCTCCGTCGAGCAAAAGAGACGTCTGGCGTCGCGCATGAACTCGGCCGCTGGTGCCATAGTATCTGCGCTCTCGGCTTCTTCAATGATGCAGTAGACGCGGGGCGCTCGGTTCGCGGCTATAATATCGCCCATGGCGTCAGCGGTGTCGACGGTTTCTCGGAGGACTCCGCTCCCCGTGTTGTCGAGTGCTACCTCTCGTTCATGAGTACAAGCGGCGCTGTCGTTACTCCGGACCGCCTATTCTGCTTGTATTGCTTCCCAGCGTGGAAGAGTGCCCGCGGGTGTCAAGTCGGCATTGGTACCAGTGACCTTCATGTCTTGGGAATGAGGCTCGACGAGCCGCATCTTGGCACAGTTACCCTCGATCGGGTTTCGCTCCCGAATCCATCTATTACAACCAGTGTCACCATCTCGAAGATCGTTTCGCGACCGGTCCGGCGGCGTCCTTCCGTCAGCAATATTGAAGATGACTCCATTCCTTTTGCGGGTGCTGTCGCTCTCGGAGTCGTCCATGAAACTGTCCAGCGACCTGCCCCGCGCACATTGACGGTAGATCTGCCTTATCCTATTGGAACCCTCGTCGCGTTATCGCTCGACCGCGAAGAATCTAAACGCCTCACGATTTTAGTCGGGGTCGAAGATGGCTGCTCGGTGCCAATGTTCAGAATCCCTCCAGACCACTGCGTAGCTCTCTGGATCCAAGCTAAAGCGGGCTGCCGTTATCCCGATCGGGTGACGGTGTTCGTCAGAGAGGTCGGGCGCCTCGCCAGGTGCACTGTCACGAAGGGAACGGTTACCAAAGAAACCAGCGCTACCGCTGAGACAGACCCTGCGCCGTATATCTATGAACCGCGACAGACGCGAACTTTCCCGGTCTCAGATAACTTCGACCTTGGTCATCCATCTCTTCGGAGTCTCGGAGTCAGCAGTAGCGGGCGCCACTTCTACTTCTTCGACGACGAGGCTGACCCTGCAGCCGTATTTCTGTCTGGAAATGATTTGGAAATCTCGGGTGATGGCGTCAACGCTCAGAGGGTCTTCGACAAGTTGACGGGCGTGGGTGTTGTCTGTGAGAGCAAGCACCAACGTGATGAGAAGAAGCAGGTCGGCCTGGGCTCTGAGATTATACACCTGGCAGAGTGCTACGTTGAAGATGATGCTTTCTACAGCAAAACGGTAGTCCACAGGACAGACCCGATCTGGAGACTCCGCATCGCGCAGCACTTCGCGAAACGCAGCGACGTCTTGTTGCTCAATGAACTTGCCGCTGAGGATTCTCTCCCAGCCAGTACCGTTCAGAAGGTTCTTGGCCGGTTCATCGACGGGATTTGCGTTGTCTTTTTCCTGCAGTATTTCATGGATGGACAGGCACTGCCGCGATTGAACGTCGCAGAATTCGGAACCAATCTCATCGACTTCACAAGGCCGCTACCGCGTCGCAAAGTTCGCGCTATTCCGAGTAGTGAAATTGAAAGGGTTCTCACTGAGATGATCTACTCGCGAGATGTCCACGCTGCGACGCTATGCGGGGTGGTGTTATCAAGTGCCTCAGTAACGGTTTTCGTGCGCCGCGATCTGGACTTCACTCCGGGCGTGGTGTCGTGGGGTTCCAACGATTAAACCAGATGCTAACTGATGTTGCTGTCCCTACCTCTCTCCTACCTGAACTTCACGGATTACGTCGTGATCCGCGCGCCAAGGCGTTCGGCAGTTCAGACGTCTCTCGATGTTTTCCCAGCATACCGACCTCGCGTCACTTCGGTACATGGTGCGCCATCAAAGCCGAAGACCTCGCTCTCGTTCCTGTTCGGGCATATCTTGGCGTCAGTGTCTGGCCTGGAATCTGGCAGCAGATCGCTTATCCGCGATGGAACAATCTGCGATGTTGTCCGGAGGTCAGTGCGCAGCTTCTTAAAGAACTACTCCGGGCTGCCACCGCCGATGAAGCTCGTGGTCTTCCTTGTGCCACTGGCGCACTCTTAGCTGATGACTTCTGGAATGTGAAAGGGGGTTAGAACTGCTCTGAAAGTAAGTTCAGGCATCTCTGAAAGTCAGTTCAATTATCTCTGACAGTGTGTCTCGCTATCTCTGAAATCGATTTGACTTGTTTGCGTGTAAGTAACTGGTAGAGCTACCTGATGTCAATGCTCTGCAGGGCCTACTATCGTTCATTCATCTCAGTCACTCTCGTGACGGTTGCCCGATTCCTAGACTGGATCAGAAGCCTATACTCGGACGCTTTAGGCTCCATATAGGTGGGCGGTACCTACTAGGTTTGGCGGCGTCGCTTCATTTCGTCTCATATCTGCATCTGTCAAGCTTGAGTTTCTGAAGGTCTCTCTTCGTGTCGTTGTTCATAAGTACTTATCTGATCTTGGTAGTCAGTTTCTTTGCGTTTCTAGGTGGTTCTGATGATCTTCAGGAGAATGTGAATGCGAATCCCCATACCGGCGCCGCTATCTTCTGGATCTTGAGTTCTTTCAGGATGGCCGGCTGGGCTTTTGTGTTATATTTCTTCTTAGATTTCCGTCGCACGCATATGGTGCCACTGGTGCTTGTGTGAGCTCGTCTCTCTCCAAAGTCTTAAACAGGTTTCTGTGTGTCATTTCCTCCCTTTTACCCTAGTAATCTGCGTTCTTTATCTGACTATCTACACGTGTTCAAACTTGTGTTCTCCCGCCGGATATTTTGCACACTATTACCACTAATTATCCTACCACGTCACGTATATTGAAATATACTTAGGATAAATATACAAAAAACGACATTCAACAAAGTGCCGGCTTCTAGTAGTTCCCTGGCTCCCCCGGCGCAAACTCACAGAAGTGGGCCCGAATGGGTGCAGTCGATGACTGCCATTGCAAAAAGAGGATCTGTCTGCTCTGCGGTGCGTCCTCCGTATCCAACCCTTCCAGAGTCGGCAACAGTAAAAAAAGACGGAGATCTTTAACGACGTCGCCTCTCAGCAAATCCGATGCCTCAGGGCTGTGACGACGGACACTCAATTTGCGCAGGCCTATGGTCTCCTTATTGCCTGTCACGTCGCTCAGGTTGAAACCGTGTGGACAGCCTGGCATGGTGTGCATATCAATTCAGCATCTGACCACTACCGCCGCGAAATCGACAAAGCTGTTGGCGCCGTGAAGACGTTGCTCTGGGATTGTGGAGCCCTCGCCCACAAAGAGGGTGGCTGGGCGATGTTCTTCCATCGTATGCTCTTGCGGATAACTGGCGGGCGCGATCTGCCTCGTGAGGACAACAAGACCGCGGCCATCTTGTCGCCTAGTCCGTTCTATGGTCGAAGCAGACGCTGGCACCCTTACCAGGAACCAGCCTCCAGCAGCAGTAGCAGCACCGCCAAGGGAGTCAAGAAGGGGAACGACAAGAGGAAAAACAGCAAAGGCGACAAGAGCAACAGCAAAGCCAAAGGTGACAAGGGTAAGGACGCAACCAAAGGAGACAGCGGTAAGGACGCAACAGCCAAAGGCGACAGGGGTAAGCTAGGTGACAAAGGCAAAGGAAAGGAAGGCGAAGGGAAGCCGGTGGGCAATAAAGGAAGGGGCCCACTAGTGCCACCACTAGTGCCACCACAGCCACCAGCCGCGCAAGGAGAGCAAGGAGGAGAGCAAGGAGGAGAAGAAGAGGAAGAAGCAGCAGAAGAGGAAAGTACTCCGCCAGAGTATCAGGATCAGGAGGGCCTGGATTTTGGGGATATATGAAATTTGTTCATTTTTTATAGCACCAGGGGCATCAGGTTACGCATCCGCTTTATTTTTCGTCCTATTTATATGCATCAAGTTGCTTTTGTCTCTGTTCTTCCGTCTTTTATTCGATATGCCTTAGCTTCACACACTTGCACCATTATCCTGCATATTTATAAATCGATCGCTCTCGTCTTCTCGTTGTTTATTTTTGCCTTCGTATGCATCTTATTTTTATCTATGGTCGTTGTAGTAGTTATTTTGGGTCGTGGTCGTGGTTGGAAGCTCGACAGGCATGGGGCACGTAATAGAGTCTTGCGATCTAAATCCTGTCTCGCTTCCAATCCGATCCTTCCACGTTCTCAATGTCTTAAGTTCTAAAAAGTTTCAATCTTAAAAGTCTCCCGATGATGGTACTACTATGGTAAAGGTTAGAAGCTCAAAAGTATCATGATGACGATCATGCCCCTGGTGCTTTAATGTTCAAAATAAAAATCTGCATGCTTCTGGTTTCTGCTCGTGTTTCTATCCAAATAAAAAATTGATGATCACGCCCCGGCACTCTTTCGGAAAGTATTGGACTCGTTTGCTTTTTCTTGTTCTTGGTGCTGTTTAAAATCGTGAAAAAATGAATTGATGCATCTCGATGAATTTCCTGACTTCTATGGTGTTACTGGTATAAAATATTGGCCCATTTTTACTTGCATGATTTTCACACTTTCCCGCTCAAGACCCAAAACAACCCGACAGGGAAAAAGTACGAACCTGAACGACTTCGGTCACAACTTGAACGACTTCGNGTCGGCCGGTGTTTTTTCGTCTTTGCTCCCTCATGGCAGGAGCTGTCGTTCTTGGTTTTTGTTTCTGAGACAGAAAAGAGGGCGATGGATTCGAGTCGAGACACAAGAGAAGAGGCGAACGACTGCCCGCCGCGACGTGCCTGTCGGCCCTCGGCTTGCTGTGGACACGCCGTCGCGCTTGGTCTCTCTGCTCCCTTTGACGCTGTTCGACCGGCCTTCGGTCCCTCTTCGTTCATTCCTCAGCGCCGTGAGCTGGCACTGGCAGCCCTTGGCTGAGGGGTCGCTCGCAGCTGGCTGCCTCCTCGTGTGCTTCGAAGCTCGGCGACTTTTCTGCCGTGTGGGCAGCTTGGTTGCTTCAGCCTTTCAGCAACCAAAGCTGTCGCCCCTGCTCCTCGTCCTCTCGGATGCAAACAAACGGCCCCGACACACCAGCGAGGGAGCGTTCTGAGCCTTGCCGACGGACTCTCCCTGGCTTTTTCTTGTTTGTTTTCTCGTTGCCCCGCCTTGCCGTCTCTTTTCTTTGCTCCGTGGATGGTTCTTTCTCTCTCTCTTGCTCTTTGAGAGCCGCGACGCTGCTCACTTGTGCTGCCCTTGGCTCGCTCTCGCTCCTCCTTTGGCTTTATTGGGATTCAGCCATGGGACAGGCCCGAGCCTGGGGCCAAAAGCTCGCGGCAGAGCGGCGGGCGGGTTGTGAGCGTCATCCCCAGACATCTCGGCGCACGTCGTCAAGCACTGAGCGCCGCAAAGCAGCGGCGCCTTACGCGAGTAGAATCTTCTTGGTGAGCACAGGCAGGGGCCCGCTGTTGTTTCCAGCTGCGAGGCGACGTCGCTTCAGCTAATTTATTACGGACGCCGCCTGAATGGGTAGCGGGTACCAGCTCGCGCTGTAATTTGTGGCGTGGACGGCGTGGCATTGTTCGGCGTTTTATCTTTGTAGCGGTAACTCTTTTACGCCTATTGGTGGCGGCTGGATTGTAGATCGCAAGCACAGCTGGCCACCGCGCGCCTGCTCTTGCGCAAAGAAAGGGGTCCCTCGTGCGTCATTGGATCGCCAGTCTCTGTTGCTTTTCCCTCGTCATCGCTGGAGCAGTAAGTCCCGAACCAAGCAAGAGCAAGCCCGGCCCGCCTTGGTTCCTTAGTGAGCTTTTAGGGGGCGGCGCTCGCTTCTAGCAAGGTGCCGGCTACCGCTAACGCAAACAGTTGGACCCCCAGGAGCAACCCGTGCGCAGTTATGTTGCTGAGGCTCCTGGACGGCGTGCAAGTTGTGCCGGACTAAAATGCTTCGCTTGGCGGTTTGGGTGTGCTGTGGTGCGCTTCGAAGCTTGGCGGCCCTTCTGCCGCGTGGGCAGCTTGTTTCAGCCTTTCAGTATGTAAGTAAAGTCGACGGGCGCCTCGACTCCTCGCGCCCGCGGATGCAAGCAAACGGCTCTGGCACATCTGTGGGGCGGGCGTCTTGGGCTTTGCCGGCTCTCCTCCTGCTCCTTTCTTTGTTTTCATTCTCGTGGCCCCGCCTTGTCGTCTCTTTTCTCTGCACTTTGGTTCTTCCTCTCGCTCGTGCTGTTGTTGGCTCGCTCTGTCTGTCTCTTTGACTTTATCGGGATTCAGACATGGGGACGAGGCACGCCTGGGCCTGGGGCCAAAAGTGCGCGGGACAGCGTCAGGCGGGTCGTGGGCGTTAATCCCAGCCACCGGCCTTGTTGCGTCGTGGAGCACTTAGCGCCGCAAAGCAGTGACTTAGCTGGAATGGGTACACGCCTGCGCCGTAGTTTGTAACTTGGCCTCCGTGGTCTTCCTTGTTCGGTGTTTTATCAATCTTAGGGCCTTTTGATAGCTTACGCACCGATGGCGGCTGGACTATAGATCGCAAACGCAGGGGGCTCCCGCGTGCTTGCTCTGTCACAAAGGGCCGCCCGTGCGTGGCTGAGTCGCTGGTCTCTGTTGCTTTTCTCTCGTCGTCACGGGAGCAAGAAGCCCCTAAGCAAGCAAGAGCAAGGAGGCGCGGCCCGTCGTGGTGCCTTCGTCTGTAGGGGCCTGGCTGGGGTGGCGCTCGCTTCTGGCAAGGCGCTGGGTGCCGCTAATGTAAACAGCTGCGCCTCTTCGAGAGGAAACCTGTGCGCAGTTATATTCATGATGGATGCCTATGCTGTATGGCGTGCTTGAGTTGTACTAAATCGCCTTCCATGGCGGTTTGGATGTGGCGTGCTGTAGCGGCTCTACAGTCTACACTCTTGCAGCGGTCACTGAAAGAATGGCTTTGGAGTACCGCGGCCCGTATGACTGACTGCGCGAGGCTGCTCCAGCCGTCAGCTACCTCGATGCGGCTTATGGCCAGTCTGCCACTTTGTTGGCTGGCGCCCTCCACGGGGCACGGCAGGTATAGCGAAGCACACTTTTGATCGCCCATGCTCGTACATTAAGAGATGGAAGTGGACGAGGAAAGCACTCACGCCAACGGCCTCCGCTGGTGCTTGGGTGTCAATGGTGTAAGCCTATTACTGAGCTGGGCCAGCACTCTCAGGAGAGTGCGACAGAGAGTCGAAGGGAGAGCGAACGTCTTTAGATGAGTAGGAGTCGCGGTCTGGTCGGTGGCACGAGGTGGCGGCCACTAGCCTCGCGCATCTGCAAGCCGGAGGCATCGCGCTGGCCCTTTGCGTGTTCCTTCGTTCGTTGCAGCTGCGTGAGCAATCAAGGCAACAAAGCGCCACGCGCAAGAGATTCAGTCGCAGGGCAGGGCTTCTGGTGATCAGATGACGGGTCTACTTCCGTGTTGTAGAGCGGCCACGGGGTCGCCCCTTATGTGCGTCGCGACGCGCGTGGGGGTAATACTAATATATATGCTCCAGGGGTGGAGGCTCCCCCCTGTGGATGGACCGGCGGTGGCGTCCGCGCGCCCTTTTTTCCGCAGTGGTGACAGGTGAGGGCCTTGGGGGGCGATCGAAGGCCCCGGAAGGCTCCTGGCCGCTCTCCGCATGTAAGTACCCCAGCGGCGTCTTGACTCTTGGACCCTATCTGGGGAACGGCCTCCGAGGAAAGAAGACCGTCGAAGGCGTGGCCCCTTTGGCCCTCATTACACTTCCACCGCGTGGCAGCGTCCGCCACGACCAAACGCCCGGAGGGTTGAGGGCCAAAGGTGAGGGGATTGACGGGAAGGCGTGCCCGCTTGGGTTCTGTCGGATACTGGCCTGGTTCCACCTCCCAAGAGGGTCCCGCAGTGAGGGGCCCGCGCCTTGGGGGTCGTCTGGTACATGCAACAAGCCGCAACAGGCCAAACGGGGCCAGGCCTTGCCACCTCTGCCACCTTCGGAAGCCTCGACCTCCCGGCCTTCGGTGCTTCCACGGCCTCCCGGCTGGGGGCTTTGTAGGGTCCAGGCAAGGAGCGGGAAGGGGTCGGGGGTGGGCGCTTGGAGGATAGCCGGCTCGGCTGTCCTTCCGCGAGAAGGGTCTGGGGCGGGGCCCCCCCTCAAGAAGTTAGATCGATGGGGCGTTGGCCCCTGGACCATGCACACGCGGCGCCCGCGACGCAGGGAAACCAACCAAGGGCAGCGCCGACGCTGGGAAAAAGAAGCCGGGACAACACGCAGAAAGCGCGCAGCGCAGTTGCCACTGTCGGCGCGGTGGGAGTTCGACTTGGCTTGAGGGTCTTCCGCGGCTAAAATGAAAGAGAGCTGCGTGAGTGTGGCATGGGATCCACGGGGACGGCAGACGCGGTCTTGCAGAGGCCCCGCGGCCTGCTTGTTAGGACCACGCGGCCGCCTGTCTTGATGAAGGGAGGCCACTCTTGTGCCCGCTGGGTCAGGCCATACGCAGGTAGGCCGACGAAGCATAAGCGGCCCCGTCGCGCTTTTAGGGCGCGAGGGCCAGCGGAGCTGGATGCAGGTGGCTTTTGTGTGGAGTTCTTGCCGCTTGTCATGTCCGTGCGTGGGATCCATCGCGGGAAGGTTCCCGAGGACAGAGCGCCAGGCGGAGCGGGTGCAGAGCGATACAACAGAGGGCCCCGCGCTGCGCCAGGGCAACCGATCTGCCACGGGAAGACAGCCGGCGCGGCCCACGTTCCTCGCGCGCTTCGTTCTTGGCTTGCACCGCGTGCTGGGTCGCTGGGTCTCTTGGCGGGGCTATCGGTGTGAGAACATAATCGCGCAGCCGCAGGCCCGTCGGTTTCTACTAGCTACGCCACCCTCTCGCGCCGCTTCATAATTATGCCTCCATACTTACGAGCGGCGACTACGAAGACACGCACGAGAGCGCAAGTGGGAGATAGGACTATAAACAGTGGCACTGGCAAGGCTCGGTCGCTAGTGTAAGCTACCTGTGGCGCTGCATGGGAACGGGCTTCTCTATCATCTTGGATTGTTCGCCGCATCATCATCTATAATTTATCTACCCCCGTCCTCCATCTCTGATTCCCCTGCGAGAAGATGCACTACGGACGTCTGAGTTGGGCGGCCTCCTCCTAGTGTAGCTGCCGCAGCGGTGACCACTGCAATCGGATATGGGCAGATGCGCCCGCAGATGGCGGCTTATAGCGCTGCTACGTAGAACGAAGCTCCAGTCATGGGCGTCAGAATGCTTGCGAGCAGGCTTAGTGAGCTGTGGCGTGGGTCGTTGTGTCCTCGTTTTAGAGCGTGTTAGTGCCACGGCCTGCGGGCTGATTATATATAGATCGTGAGCACCGCTCAAAACTGCGCGCTGGCCCTTCTCTGCAGCAGAAGGGGGCTCGCCGATGTCTGTGGGGCCGCGTCGTCATGGGACTATCTACCTTGCCCATTGGTTGGCGGGGCGCTCGCTTCTGGCAAGGTACTGGGCACCGCTCGCGCAATCATTGGCACCACAGGCACGCCGTGCACAGTTATGATGCCCACTTCTTATAGAACCAAAAAAAAACTACTCGCCCTCAGCTACTTAAAAACTTCTCTTGTTGTTAAACTAGGTAGCTTCAATAGCTAGCTAATTAAGTAGTTGACGGAGGATCCCTGCAGCCGGAGGCAAGAGGACCAGGACTCGGAGAGGCAGGCGAAGGTCGTTGGACATATATACAGGCCAAGCCCGCAAGAATCTGACATGACTGAAGGTAGATCTAGAAGGAAATATGTGGCGCATTGGTCTCGTGGATCCACCTGGATCCACGCGACCACAAGCATCGCTATTTCTTCCTAGACACCTTCAACCATTATCATTTTCTTGTGGGGTGCGCCTGTATATTTGGCAACCTTCGCTCGTCTGCGTCTCCCAGACTCGGCCCTCTTGCTGCCAGCTGCAGACGTCCTCCGTCTATTATCGTAGTAGAGTCTTGCGATCTAAATCCTGTCTCGCTTCCAATCCGGTCCTTCCACGTTCTCAATGCCTTAAGTTCTAAAAAGTTACAATCTTAAAAGTCTCCCGATGATGGTACTACTATGGTAAAGGTTAGAAGCTCAAAAGTATCACGATGGCGATCATGCCCCTGGTGCTTTAATGTTCAAAATAAAAATCTGCACGCTTCTGGTTTCTGCTCGTGTTTCTATCCAAATAAAAAATTGACGATCACGCCCCGGCACTCTTTCGAAAAGTATTGGACTCGTTTGCTTTTTCTTGTTCTTGGTGCTGTTTAAAATCGTGAAAAAATGAATTGATGCATCTCGATGAATTTCCTGACTCCTATGGTGTTACTGGTATAAAATATTGGCCTACTTTTACTTGCATGATTTTCACACTTTCCCGCTCAAGACCCAAAACAACCCGACAGGGAAAAAGTACGAACCTGAACGACTTCGGTCACAACTTGAACGACTTCGGTCAACCTGCGTTAGCTTAGCTAAAAAACCTGCACTAGTAATTTTTTACTGTTACAAAATATCCGGCCCGTTTTCTGTTCTCCTGCCCGCTGCTACGAATGCACCGGACTGACCTGGTAGTCGGTTTCTTGATGAGAGACAACGCCGAGAGACCACTAAGCTACAATATTACGACTATCTAACTAGCTAGCTAGTGAATCTAGGTAGTTTAAGGTGACTAAAAGTTTTTAAGTAGCTGAGGGTGAGTAGTTTTTTTTTGGTTATATCTTATGGAGGCGTGCTTGCGAAGTATGGAAAGGCCTTCGCGGTGCGTATGGATATGGCGCTATGTGCCTACAAGCGGTTATTGCAGATCACTCCGTGGAGGATCTTACCCACATACAACTGAGGCTGCTCCAGCTGCCACTTGCTTCGGCTCCGCTCGTTTCTAGCCTACGCCGTTGCTGCTTCGCACCCTGCTGGACATGTATTGTGAGAGTAGACGCGCCGCCATTCGAGAACAGGAAGCTCAGGGCAATTTGAAACGCGCAGGCACGTCCATGCCATCTCGTATTATAAGAAAGGGAAGCGCAAACGCAAAGCGGGTCAGATGAGTGGCCTCCCGTGGTGCTTGGGTGTTACGGGTCTAGATCTATCTTTTAGCAAGCTCTTGCTGGGTCAGCGCTCTAAGGAGAGACAGAGGCATCCTTGGAGAAAGAAAGAAAATCGGTGGACGAGTCGCGACCTGGTGGTGTGAAGTGGTGGCCACTGGCCCCGGACACTGTCACTGGCACCACGTTGCGACCCGGATGCATTGCGCTGGCCCTCTTCAGGTGCAGCTGCGTGGATTGCCACGACAGGCAACACAGCGCCACGCGCAGAAGCTCCTGTCGCGCGACTGGACATCTGACAGCAAGACAAGGGTCGACAAAATCGGTGCCCATTTTGCGTGTTGGAGGGCGGCCGCGGTGTCGCTCAGTTCCTTCTGATATGCATCGCGACGGGCTTGCGGGTTAATACTTAATTTACGCGACGCAGGGGGCGGGCCCGCAACGTAGGGGAACCAAGACCAGCGCCTACGATGTCAAACACCCAGAGACCGGGAGGACACGCAGAAAGCACGCAGCGTAGCTGCCACAGTCGGGGCGCTAGGGTGAGGGCGTCGGCTTGGCTTGAGGATCTTGCTTGGCTAGAAAGGGGGGCTGGTGAACCTGGTGGGAGATTCACAGGGGAAGCAGACGCGGCCGCCCCGGGGCCCCGCAGCTTCCCTGCCAGGACGACGCGGCCGCCGGCTTTTATTCCCCGTCGGCTCATTGTGACCCCGCTGGGCTAGGCTGTACGCAGATAGGCCGACGGAGCACAGGCGGTGGGGCCTTGCGCGCTCTTGTGGGGGTGCTTGGGGGCCACCGGAGCCGGGGGCAGGTGGCTGGCGCACAGTGTCGCTTTTTTTGTCATGTGTGCAGGGGCACGCCCAAGGACAGCGGCGGCCTGGGTGGCTGTAGAGTGATAGAACGAATTGCCCCCGCGTAGCGACAGGGGAACCGATCCGCCACGGGAAGACTGCCGGCGCGGTCCGCGTCTCTCTTGGTCTTCACCGCTGGCGCGCTGGGTTATTTACAAGCATGCCTGCAGGCGCTGCTCTTGTCTGAGCCACTGCTCGCTGCGTGCTGCCGGCCTTGGACGGTGTTAGCAGGGGCGGGCGTGTGCTTGCGTGGCGGCATGCAGCGGCGAGGCCCATCGTGGTCTTCGCGTTGAGGCCGCTGGGGTTATTCATTGTTGCGCGTGGTGGGTGGCTGCAGTACAGGCTCGAGACGGGCACCCAGGTAGGGCTATGACTCCCCGCCCGGGGTTTCTTTTTGCGGAGCGATGGATGCTCGTTTGTCTCTCTATCTCTGGCGCCTTGGGTTGTTTGACCCGTGCCGCGTGCGGCTGCGGCGCGTGCCTTTTGAGTTTGAGCCAGGAGACTTGCAAAACGGAGGCGCGGAGCCTGGAGGGAGCGAGCGCGCCCCCCGCAGCCTGGCTGAAAAATTCAGACTCTTGCGCCTAGATGGATCTGCCTCAGCTCTACGGCCGGCCGACAGGATGCGCGCCCGCCATTGCGTGGCATCCATCGGCGCCTTCCAACAAGAGACGGCGCAAAGCATGGCAGTGCCACCGGTGTGAACCGGTGAAGCCTGGCCGGCTTTGCAGGAGATAGAGCATGGGCGCCATTGCTGGCAAGGGTGCGCTTTGGTTATGCCTCACGCCTTGCGCCTTGCGCGCCGAAGTGCTCGCGGGCTCTTGCTTGTGTTCCAGAAAGGCAGCCTTACGGCCCAGGGGCTTCGTGCTTGATCTGTAGAGAGCGCCTGAGCCTGGCTCGCTTGGTCGTGCTGGGAGTCCAGGCCCAGAGAGAATTGGCAAGGGCTCAGGCGGGTTTCTGTCGGCCTGGCGAGTTTCTGTCTGCTCAGGCTCAGACGAATTGCTAAAGCACTCTGCTTGGCGGTTTGGGTGTCTGTAGCGCGCTGTAGCGGCTCTACACTCTTGCAGCGGCCACTTGAGGTCTTTGAAGTGCTGCGGCTCGTGCGGCTGGCTGAGCGAGGTAGCCCCCGCTGTCAGCTACCTCAGTTCGGCTTACGTCCAGTCCCCCGCGATGCTGCTTGGCGTTCTCCACGGGGCGCATGCCTCTGGGCAGATATCGTGGCGAGAGACGCTTCTCAGTGCCCATCTTCCGCACCCATCTGTGTCCGCATCGACGTCAGCAAGCTCGTACGATAGGAAGGGAATGAACGTCGAAAGCATTCACATGAATGGCCCCTGTTGGTGCTTGGGTGTTGTCTTCGTGATTCTATTAGTGAGCTGGGCCAGCACTCTCAGGGTCAGGAGAGACACCAGGGACAGACACTCGGCCCTCGGAGGAGGATAGAAGTGAAATCGGTGGAAGAGGAGTCGCGGTCTGGGCTGGTGGCGTGAGCTGATGGCCACTGACCGCGCGCACTGGCACCACGGTGCGACCCGGGTGCACCGCGCTAGCCCTTTGCATTTGCGCTGCAGCTGCATGAGCAAGCAAGGAAAGCAGTAGAGCGTCGCTGTGCGCAAAAGAAAGACTGAGCCGCAGGGCCAGACTCCTGACGAGACAAAGGTCGACACAGTCGGCGCTGATTTTGCGTTTACTAGGGCGGCCACGGTGTCTGTCGATTCTGGTGCATGTGCGCCGCGACACGCGTGGGGGCTAATACGCGCGGCGCCTCAGGTGCTGCGACGCAGGGAAACCAAGGGCAGCGCGTACGCTGGGGAAACGAAACCGGGACGACACGCAGAAAGCGCGCAGCGCAGTCGCCACTGTCGGCGCGTTGGGATGTCGGCTCGACTTGAGGGTTTTGCGCGGCTAGAAAGGGGGGCGCGTAAGCGTGCCATGGGATCCACGGGGACGGCAGCCGCGATCGCGCAGTGGCGTACCTGTTGCGACCGCGCGACGGCCTGCTCCGTCGGTCACTTGTGTGCTTGCTTGGTTACTTAGGCTGCGTGGGGATTCAGGTATGTCGACGAGGCACAGGCAGCCCCGGTGCGCTCTTTGGGGGCGATGGGGGTGCGTGAGGGCCACTGGAGCCGGAAGCAGGTGGCTTGCGCGCGGTGTTCTAGCTTTTTGCCATGTATGTGGGCGTGGCAAGGCTCTTGAGCGAGGACAGGGCACCGGGCTGGGCGGCTGCAGAGCGATGCAACGAGGGGCCACGCGCTGCGCGGGAAAGCGGGCGCGGCCCATTTTGCTCCTGGGATTCGCCGTTGGTTTGCCGGGAAGGGTGTTTGCATGCATGGCGATGGTGCGTGGTGCCCCGCGCCCGGACCACGGCCCGCCGCGCGCTACCATCCAGGGCAGCGCCCGACCGCGTGCTTGCATTGGCTACGGGGGACCCCCTTGGCCTTCTGATTTGGGTGGGAGCACTGCTAGACGTAGCTTCTGCAGGACAGGCTCGAGGTGGGTACCCAGGCAGAAGCAACGAATGCCCGCCCGCGCGTGCCTTTTTCAGAGTGATGGCTCCCTGCCTGTCTCTCTGGCGACCCGTGCTGCGGGCGTGCGGCCGCGGCGCGTGGCTGCGGAGTCTTACAAAACGAGGGCGGGAAGGAGTGAGCGCGGGCACGTCTTTGGGCACATCGGTCCCAAATTCTGGAGAGGGTCGCGTCGTGTATAAGTACTTACTTACCGTGTGGGCGTAAAAACTCAGACTCTCGCGCCTAGACGGTGGATCCGCTATGCCATAGCCCTGCGACCCACCGGACCGCAAAAGCGGGCGCGCGCCATAACGTGGAAGCCATCAGTGTCTCTCTTAGAAGACGCAGCGCAAAGCACAACACCGGCGCCACCTGCACAGGCCGCCGTGAATCGGTAAAGCCCGACCGGCTGTGGAGGGGTTGGAATTGGCTGGCAAAGATGCGTGTTAGCTTTGCTTCAGGCTTTGCTTCGTGCGCGCCTTGCTTAGAAATTAGGCCGCCGCAGCTTGTGGTGAGGCTTGGGCTTGAAGGGCCACGACGGTTCATTCTGCCGCCACTTTCGGCGCTGAAGCGGTAGGCCCAGGGATGGTATTGCGCTATAGCTTAGAAGGTGCGGCTCTCTCATCTCCCAAGAGTCTCATCATTGCAGCCATGGCTTGTGGCACCAAGAGCCTAGCAGACTCTTAGCCGGTTTCTAGGAAGGCGGCGCCGCAGGTGCGTAGCAAGGGGGTGGTGTGCATCAGTATCCCCGTGAGTCGGGGTTGGCGCTACTCGCCGCGGACAGGTTTGTCTCCGACTGACACGGCCCGCCCCGCTTGCAAGCGGACCGTAGCTCCGCGCCGCTTTTTAGTGAGCTGTGACGTGGGTCGCTGTGTCCTCGTGTTAAAGCGTGTTAGCGCCACGGCCTGTGGGCTGATTATAGATCGTGAGCACCGCTCAAAGCTGCGCGCTGGCCCTTCTCTGCAGCAGAAGGGGGCTCGCCGACGTCTGTGGGGCCGCGTCGTCATGGGACTATCTTCGTAACCCATTGGTTGGCGGGGCGCTCGCTGCTGGCAAGGTACTGGGCACCGCTCACGCAATCACTGGCACCACAGGCACGCCGTGCACAGTTATGATGCCCACTTCTTATGGTTATGGAGGCGCGCTTGCGAGGTATTGAAACGCCCTCGCGGTGCGTATGGATGTGGCGCGCTGTGCTCTACACTCGTGCAGAGCAGCGGCTATTGCAGATCACTCCTTGGAGGATCTTACCCACATGTATTGTGAGAGTTGTAGGCGCGCCGCCTTTCGAGAACATGAAGCTCAAGGCACTTTGAAACGCGCAGGCACGTCCATGCCATCTCGTATTATATATAGAATAGTTTATAGACGGTGGGAAGGTGGGCGACGCTGGGCCGCTGGGCGGCCACGCTTGGCACGGTGGGCGGACCCTTGGCACACATGGGGGGCACGGTGGGCGCACGCTGGGCGCGTATGGCATTGCCCCGCTGCTTCCGCCAATGTACAAGACCTCAGTCGAGTGCGGCGCGGCGCTGTGCTCCTTTGCGGGGTGGCCACGTTCCCGCTGCTTGCGGTGCTTCGCTGCAGTATGCAGTGCCGCCTGGGTGTGTAGAGTGCGGCGCAGCGCTGCAGTGTGCGCCAGTGCTCTGCTGCAATGTGCGGCCAGTGCTGCTGAGGGATATTCCCAGGCGGGCCAATAGGTGAGCGCCCTGATTCGTATGCAGCTTGCTGCGGATCCAGGGCGCATGCGCTTACTCTGCCGGGGGGCTTCAGAAATGGGCGCCCGAAGGGCGCCCCGATTTTTGGCCCCAAGTCTCACGGGGGGCGCACGGTGGGCGACATCTTTCGCAGAAGGCCAACTTTTGGGCCGCCCAGCGGCCCAGCGTGCCAAGCGTGCCCACCGATCCAATCCTGGAGAGGGAGTGAGCTTCCCTATTCAAAGAGAGGGAAGCCCAAACGCAAAGCACTCAGGTGAGTGGCCTCCCGTGGTGTTTGGGTGTTACGGGTCTAGATCTTTTGGCAGGCTCTTGCTGGGTCAGCGCTCTAAGGAGAGACAGAGGCATCCTTGGAGAAAGAAAGAAAATCGGTGGACGAGTCGCGGCTTGGTGGTGTGAAGTTGTGGCCACTGGCCCCGGACACTGGCACCACGTTGCGACCCGGATGCATCGCGCTGGCCCTCTTCAGGTGCAGCTGCGTGGGTGGGCACGACAGGCAGCACAGCGCC
Organism: Amoebophrya sp. A25; assembly: GCA_905178165.1. Lineage (NCBI taxonomy): Eukaryota > Dinophyceae > Syndiniales > Amoebophryaceae > Amoebophrya > Amoebophrya sp. A25. Next base: position 571,777 of record CAJINU010000082.1, read on the forward strand.
TGCCACGCGCAAAAGACACAGTCGCGCGACTGGACATCTGACGCCAAGACAATGGTCGACAAAATCGGTGCCCATTTTGCGTCTTGGGGGGCGGCCGCGGTGTCGCTCCGCTCCTTCTGATATGCATCGCGACAGGCTTGTGGGTTAATATACGCGGCGCAGGGGGCGGGCCCGCAACGTAGGGAAACCAAGACCAGCGCCTACGCTGGCAAACACACAGAGACCGGGAGGGCACGCAGAAAGCGCGCAGCGCAGTTGACTCAGTCGGGTCGCTGGGGTGAGGATGTCGGCTTGGCTTAAGGATCTTGCTTGGCTAGAAAGGGGAGCTGGTGAACCTGATGGGAGATTCACAGGGGAAGCAGACGCGGCCGCACCGAGGCCCCGCGGCCTATCTGCTAGGACCATGCGGCCGCCGGCTTTCATTCCCCGTCGGCTCATTGTGACCCCGCTGGGCTAGGCCGTACGCAGATAGGCCGACGAAGCACAGGCGGCGGGGCCTTGCGCGCTCTTGTGGGGGTGCTTGGGGGCCACCGGAGCCGGGGGCAGGTGGCTGGCGCACGGTGTCGCTTTTTTTGTCATGTGTGCAGGGACACGCTCAAGGACAGCGGCGGCTTGGGTGGTTGTCGAGTGATCCGATAGAACGAATGGCCCCCGCGTAGCGACAGGGGAACCGATCCGCCACGGGAAGACCGCCGGCGCGGTCCGCGTCTCTCTTGGTCTTCACCGCTGGCGCGCTGGGTTATTCACAAGCATGCCTGCAGGCGTTTCTCTCGTCTGAACCACTGCTCGCTGTGTGCTGCCAGCCTTGGACGGTGTTAGCAGAGGCGGGTGTGTACTTGCGTGGCGGCATGCAGCGGCGGGGCCCATCGTGGTCTCCTCGTTGAGGCCGCTGGGGTTATTCATTGTTGCGCGTGGTGGGTGGCTGCAGTACAGGCTCGAGACGGGCATTCAGGCGGGGCCACGACTGCCCGCCCGAGGTTTCCTTTTGCGGAGCGATGTATGCTCGTTTGTCTCTCTGGCGCCTTGGGTTGTTTGACCCGTGCCGCGTGCGGCTGCGGCGCGTGGCTATTGAGTCAGACTTACAAAACGGGGGCGCGGAGCCTGGAGGGAGCGAGCGCCCCCCCCGCAGCCTGGCTGAAAAATTCAGACTTTGTTTTGTGCCTACTTGGAAAAGGTGGATCTGCCTCAGCTCTACGGCCGAGCGACAGGATGCGCGCCCGCCGTTACGTGGCATCCATCAGCGCCTCCCAACAAGAGACGGCGCAAGGCATGGCAGTGCCACCGGTGTGAATAGGTGAAGCCCGGCCGGCTTTGCAGGAGATAGAGAATGGACGCCATTGCCGGCAAGGGTGCGCTTTGGTTCGCCTCACGCACTGCGCCTTGCGCGCCGAAGGCTCTTGCCTGTGTTCCTGAAAGGCAGCCCTACGGCCCGGGGGCTTCGTGCTTGATCTGTGGAGAGCGCCTGAGCCTGGCTCGCTTGGTCGTGCTGGGAGTCCAGACCCAGAGAGAATTGGCAATGGCTCAGGCGGGTTTCTGTCGGCTTGGCGAGTTTCTGTCTGCTCAGGCTCAGCCGAATTACTAAAGCGCCCTGCTTGGCGGTTTGGATGTAGCGCGCTGTAGCGGCTCTACACTCTTGCAGCGGTCACTGGAGGGCTTTGAAGTGCTGCGGCCCGTGCGGCTGGCTGACCGATGCAGCCCTAGCTGTCAGCTACCTCGGTTTGGCTTGCGTCCAGTCTACCGCGATGCCGCTTCGCGTTTTCCACGGAGCGCATGCCCCTGGACAGGTATCGTGACGAGATGCCCTTCTCAATGCCCATCCGCGTCCATGAGATGATGACGATCCATGTGTGTCCGCATCGACGTCAGCAGGCTCGTACGATGGGACGGGAATGAAAGTGGAAAGCATTCACATAAATGGGCCTCGTTGGTGCTTGGGTGTTGTCCTCGTGATTCTATTAGGAGCTGGGCCAGCACTCTCAGGAGAGGCACCAGAGACAGAGACTCGGCCCTCGGAGGAAGATAGAAGTGAAACCGGTGGAAGGGGTGTCGCGGTCTGGGCTGGTGACGTGAGCTGATGGCCACTGGCCACGCGCACTGGCACCACGGTGCGACCCGGTGCACCGCACTGGCCCTTTGCATTTGCGCTGCGGCTGCATGAGCAAGCAAGGGAAGCAGCGCAGCGCCGCTGTGCGCAAAAGATTGAGTCGCAGGATCGGACTTCTGAAGAGACAACGGCCGACAAAATCGGCGCTGGTTTTGCGTCTACGGGGGGGGCACGGTGTCTGTCGATTCTGCTGCATGTGCGCCGCGACACGCGTGCGGGCTAATACGCGCGGCGCCTCAGGTGCCCGCGACGCAGGGAAGCCAAGGGCTGCCCGTACGCTGGGAAAACGAAACCGGGACGACACGCAGAAAGCGCGCAGCGCAGTTGCCACTGTCGGCGCGTTGGGATGTCGGATCGGCTTGATGGTTTTGTGCGGCTAGAAAGGGGGACGCGGCAGTGTGCCATGGGATCCACAGGGACGGCAGCCGCGATCGCGCAGCGGCCCTGTGGCGCACCTGTTTGGACCGCGCGACGGCCCGCTCCATCGGTCACTTGTGTGCCTGCTTGGTTAGGCTGCGTGAGGGTTCACGCACGTCGACGAAGCACAGGCGGCCCCTGTGCGCTTTTCGGGGGCGATGGGGGTGCGTGAGGGCCACCGGAGCCGGAAGCAGGTGGCTTGCGCGCGGTGTTCTAGCTTTTTGCCATGTGTGTGGGCGTGGCAGCGCAGAGCTCTTCAGCGAGGACAGGACACCCAGCTGGGCGGCTGCAGGGCGATGCAACGAAGGGCCACGCGCTGCGCCAGGACAATCGGGCGCGGCCCGTGTTTCTCCTGGGATTCGCTCTTGGCTTGCCGGAGAGGGTGTTTGCATGCATGGCGATGCTGTGTGGTGCCCCGCGTTCGGACCACGGCCCGTCGCGCGCTACTATCCAGGGCCGCGCCCGACCGCGTGCTTGCACTGGCGACGGGGGGCCCTCTTGGTCTTCTGATTTGGGAGCACTGCTAGACGCAGCTCCCGCAGCACAGGCTCAAGGAGGGTACCGAGGCAGGAGCAACGAATGCCCGCCCGCGCGTGCCGTTTGCGGAGTGATGGCTCCCCGCCCGTCTCTCTGGCGTTCCAGGTTGTTTGACCCGTGCTGCGGGCGTGCGGCTGCGGCGCGTGGCTGCGGAGTCTTACAAAGCGAGGGCCTGAAGGCGGGAAGGAGTGAGCGCGGGCACATCGGTCCCAAATTCTGGGAAGGGTCGCGTCGTGTATACGGACTTACCGCGTGAGCGTAAAAACTCAGACTTTCGCGCCTAGACGGTGGATCCGCTATGCCATAGCCCTGCGACCCACCGGACCGCAAGAGCGGGCGCGCGCCATAGCGTGGAAGTCATCAGTGTCTTAGAAGACGCAGCGCAAAGCACAACACCTGCGCCACTTGCACAGGCCGCTGTGAATCCGTAAAGCCCAATCGGCTGCGGAGGGGTTGGAATTGGCTGGCAAAGGTGCACGTTGGCTACGCTTCAGGCTTACTTTGCTCCGTGTGCACCTCGCTTAGAAATTAGGCCGCCGCAGCTTGTGGCGAAGCTTGGGTTTGAAGGGCCACGGCGGTCCATTCTGCCGCTACTTTCGGCGCTGAAGCTGTAAGGGTAAGCCCAGGGATAGTATTGCGCTATAGCTCAGAAGGCGCGGCCTCCTCATCTCCCAGGGGTCTCATCAGTACAGCCATGGCTTGTGGCACCAAGAGCCTAGCAGACCTTTAGCTGGTTTTTAGGGAGGCAGCGCCGCAGGCGTGTAGCAAGGGTGTGGGGTGCATAAGTAAGTATGCCCGTCGTGAGTCTAGGTTGTCGCTACTCGCCGCGGGCAGCTTTGTCTCCGACTGACACGGCCCGCCCCGCTTGCGGGCAGACCGTAGCTCCGCGCCGGTTTTTTGGAAGTGGGGCCCCGTTGGCTCTTGATTCGAAGCACCAGGTGGCCGAGTTTCTATCTTTCTACTTCAAAAGGCAAACGGCATCGGGGTGCCCCATTCGGGTTTGGCGCTAGTGATTGCCGCAGGCGGTGCGAGGGGAGTTCGCGCGCCCACGTTACCGGCGCCAAGCTTTTGCAAAGGCCAACACCCTCGAGGGCCTCACCCGACGACATTGACAGCCCCTATCTTCTAAAGGTGGGCCGACGGCCTTGCCTCGAGCAAAGCGGTGGACGGGACTCGCTCTTTTGGGGTTGTCTGGCATTTTTGCCGCTTAAATATTCGAGAGCGTGGCTGACAGCACAGGGAAATGGCCCGGGCGCGTCTGCGCGATGCTCCTCTAGCCACCGGCTGCGGCGCTTCTGCGTGTCTACTGTACAGTGCCACTCGCGTCTTTCCGCTTACTTTGTTACTTTTTTACATTTATGCAGAAAAAATCCGCACCCCACGGGGTGCCGCCGTGCGTGCTTGGCTGTTGAAGTAACTGCGGTGCCACTTTTGTGACTCTCTCGCGCGTGACGCCTCGCCCCCTGCCTCATCGGCCGCCGCGCTTTCGTGTCTTCGTGCTCTCTCCGTGGTTAGCGGGCGCCTCTCTCTCTTATTCTTGACCCTCTAAAAAGCCGAGTCAGTCGGCGGAAGGAGCGGCCCCTGCCTGGCAGGCTGCCCAGAGCCAGCGGCCGCTGTGGCAGAGAAACTGCACAGGTGAAGATTTGGGGAGGGCGCTCCAGGTGGGTGACTGCACTGCTCAGCCCCTGACCCTCATCCAGGCAGTAGAGGGGACCAGTGGAAGAAAGCGAGAAGACATAGCGGGGGGACTGAAATCGCGGGCCCTGGCCACTTTGTGGATGTCGTCCAAGATTTGCCGAGGGGACCACTTGGAGGGGCGGGGGGCTTGTGTCTAGGGGTCGGGCGGTCTTTGGGTGGTGGCGCCAAGTGGGCCGGCAAGGCGTGACAAGATGCCAGCGGGCCGAGCAAAATTTGGCTCGCCGTTGGGTCCGCCGTCATTGCCATGGCCAGGCGCTCTGTCATCGATCGCACCGGGCTGCGACGTTCTTCGCTGGCGGTGGCCTGTCAGGTGCGCTGTCATGCTTACACAGCGCCCGCGGCCCCTCTGTGGGTAGGTTCCGTTTGGCCATGCTGGCCGCCATCATGGGAGGACCCGCGCGGCAAGCCTGCTTGGGTTAACCGTGGCAGGCGCCTGGCAGCATGCTCGCTGAACCCACTCGGGGAGCGCCTTTGCTTGTTCGCTTGCCCCGGGGAGCCTCGGGGAAGGCGTTCGCAGTGGCCGGGGACTCTTGCCAAACGCAACGGTGCTTTTCGTGGTGACAACTGTGCCACCAACGCCTCGCTTCCCAGGCGTTGGGGCGCAGCCGCGGGTAGCGGGCGGGGGTTTTTTGCCTTGGCTCCTTAGCGCAGGCTGCGGGACAGAGAGCGAGCGCAGCAAACATTGGCGGCTGGAATGATCGCAAGCACCGACCGACCCCCGCCCAGGCCGATCGGTGGGCATTTCGGTCCCCAAGCAATGATAAACAAAAACTGCCGACCGCGTCCGCGCGGGCGATTATCTCGCGCCTTTGATTGAAAACAAGGGAGCCCGGACAAGTAAGGCACGACGAGCGCCGTGGCGGTCCCGCTGTCGTGCTAGCCTTTGCACCAGCTGGCGCGCGTCATCATAGATCTCTCCCTGGGAGAGCCCTGCGTGGTGGCCACTGGCTAGTGCTCTTCTGCTCGGGTGTGAGGGGTGGTCGCAACGTCGAGCGCACGCTAGGTGCGCGGATCAGAGGCCGGCTATGCTTTTCGGCATGGTCGTTGCCGGTCGTGCTCGTGGACCAGGGAAGAAGGGGAGGCGCTTTGCATCTGGGTCGCCGGGACAAGGCATCCATGGCGCGTGACATGATGCCCGCAGCCAGTGAACTGGGCGGGGGCGTTTTGTTGTTTGTGGGCTGTCTCTCTTTTTTTTGAGATACTTCCGCAAGCGCAGAGGCGGGGACTTGCTTGGGCCAACTAGGCACTTCTTTGGCGTGGCAGGCGCTGAACCAGAACCCAGCGCCAGGCGCGTGGCCTTGGCCCTCCCTCGCCGCATCTTGCAGGCTGCGCCAGTTTTTGGCTAGCGCCCGACCACGCTTGCGCGGTGGTAGCGCCTGAAAGAAGTTTGTCTTGCTCGGTGCTTTGTTTTGTCTGGGCGCTTTGCTCCTTTGGGCAGCTTTTTCTGGTCTTAGTGTCCGCCTGCCTCCTGTGGTGTCGGCATTTATTTGCCTTGAATCCTCAGCCCAGACAGGCTCGGCGGTGAATGATCGGGAACCACATTTCTGGCCTTCAGGGTGGGGCATGCCGTGGGTCAGCTTGCTTCCTGGTGCCTGCGGTCCCTTGCTTTCTCCCGTTGTCAGTGTCACCGGGTGGGGCCCTCGAGGCTGTCGGCCTTTGCAGTTGGCGCGACCTCGGCCGCGCCGCCTGGGGAAATTCAGAGCTCTTTGTGCCCGCCATGTCTCAGTGGGAGGGCTCGCCTCGCCGAGTTCTGGTCGTCATTTTATGAATGTCGCGCTTGCGGCTGGTGTGTTGCTCCTTGGGGACCCGCGTTACGTTATCGTAGCCATTGAGGCCGCGCGCTTGGGTTCTTCGGTGCCCAGCATTATACGAACGCAAGAGGGCCCCGCTATGGTGACCTCACCTTGTTTTTATCTGGCTACCAATAACAGTTTTTCGACCTCTGTAGGCCTTCAGATTATCAGCGCACTGTGTGATGATGCGCAGCTGCATCTGACTGCTCCAATTTCCTCTACTTAAGTAGACTCTTCTTCTGAAATAGCGCGTAAAATCCCGGCAGTTTTTTTTGGTGGTGTGTGTGTTAAGAGATTCGCCAGCAATCAAAATGGCGACGATTGCGGCAGAGGGAGAGAACGCCGGGACCCCGTCCTGGGCTCCGAGATTGCGCGCGAGTTCGCCGTGGTCACCAGACGAGTCCTTGCATTATGGCTCCGAATTATTTAATGAGACTGAGGGCACGAAAGTAAACGCAATTGTTGTGGATATGATGGGCACGCCATCGAATGGCGCTCGATTTGGAGGCCGCGGAGGTAGTATTTGGTATGAAAACTCTCAGCTCTAGGTCTGGGCTGACATTATTTCTAATCCGAGGACGAGGGAGCGCGCCTACTTTCGCAGCGTAAAAAGGAGGCTCCCGCTGTGCTCCAGTGGTCGAGGTTCTGGCGTTCGGATCGCTGGCGCTTTGCTGCTCGGATTGTTCTTTACGTCTGCGTCTGTGTCTTGGTGTTTGTCCTCTTTCATCTCTTATTCGGCACCCCGTGGACCAACACGACCCCGCAACGCTTCGGGCACTCGCTCGACACAAGCAGACACGGGGGCGCGCCTGCGCAGGCTGGCAAAGACCCCGCAGACGTATGGCTAAGGTTGTTTGGGTGAGTCTGTGCTGTATTCGGTGAGGAACATGATCGGTCATGACTCTGAAGGCCACAGCTCACCTCGCTGGGGCCGCGTATCTTACGCGCGGTATGATTTTCGCGGGGTGATGTTTCGCTTCGCACCCCCACCCCTCGACAGCTGCGCGTCGCCTTTGCTTCGCTCGCTCGTCTGCTTCTCTTCGCCCACTCACCACGCTCCCGCCCTCCTTCGATACATCTCGTCGCGATGCGACGAGGCGTCATTGCGTCGGCAGCACTCGCTGTCGTCGCATGGCGTCGGGGCGCCAGTGCGTTGGCAGTACTCGCTTTCGGCGCCTTTCGTCGTATTGCGACGGGGCGTCACTGCGTCGGCGCCACTCGCTTTCGATGCGTCTCGTCACACCGCGCTGGGGCGTCACTGCCTCGGCACCACTCGCCCCCGACGCCGCTCGTCGCACCGCGACGGAGCGCCACTGCGTCGCATCGCGGCGGGGCGTCACTGCGTCGGCAGCACTCGCGCTCGGCGCCTCTCGTCGCATCGCGACGGGGCGTCACTGCGTCGGCCGCACTCGCTTTCGACGCCCCTCGTCGCATCGTGGCGGGGCGTCACTGCGTCGGCCACACTCGCTTTCGATGCCTGTCGTCGCATCGCGACGGGGCGCCACTGCGCCGGCAGCACTCGCTTTCCATGCCTCTCGTCGCACCGTGACGGGGCGCCATCTCATCGGCAGCACTCGCTTTCGATGCCTCTCGTCGCACCGCGACGGAGCGTCACTGCCTCGGCGCCACGCCCTTTCGACGCCTCTCGTCGCCTCGCGACGAGGCGTCACTGCGTCAGCGCCACTCCCTTTCGACGCCTCTCGTCGCATCGCGACGAGGCGCCACTGCGTCGGCAGCACTCTCTTTCGACGCCTCTCGTCGCATCGCAACGGGGCGCCACTGCATCGGCAGCACTCGCTTTCGATGCTTCTCGTCGCATCGCGACGGGACGCCACTGCGTCGGCAGCACTCGCTTTCGATGCTTCTCGTCGCATCGCGGCTGGGCATCACCACGTCAGCGACAGGTTGCCAACTTGTCTCCCTCGGATTCATGCATGCTTCGCCATTCATGTTCCTCCAATCCGTTCCACACTTCGCCTTGCACACTAGCTAGACTGCGGCTTATAGTGCATACTTTCAGGAACATTTTTCACTTGGGTGCACGTGCTTTCATGGAACGCAATCTGTCTAGCTCGTGCGCTAGTCTGAAGTGCTGGCCACCGCAGTTCGTTGCGATAAGACTCAGCCAGCGCGCTTTGTCATAGCACCGCCCGCGCATCTTCTCACTCGACAGCAATGGACAAGCGTGGGCCAATGGCACTGCATTTTTCCAAGGGGTGAAGACGGATTATATGGGCATAAATATTAGAATCGATGCTGTGCTACACGCGATCTCGCCGTGTCTCACGGACGACATCCGAACGCAGACGCTGATGGACATGCAGAGAGATCTCGTTGTATGAATCAGAAGGCAACTACTCCCGTGGAAGTACGCAAAAGCTACAAAAAGTAAAGGTGTCTCGTTCATTTATACCATAGCTGGTAGAAATGTGCCCTGCACAGCTTTGGCTTTTAAGTTGGTGAAAGCAGCTGCGTGACCCACCAAATACTAGAGGGTGGCCACGCTGTGGCGTTTCTAATCCCTAAGGGAGGAGCAGAAGATGTGACTGTGAGTGGCAAAACTACTCCATTGGAATGGACCGGAGAAAGTCAACGAGGATCGCGCATCACAACCGTCAAGGCGGTCCTGGTGTACTTGACTGTGCTTCAGTGTCGGTTCGGTTATGCCAAGTGGCTCACGACTGCAGGGCAGGAGGTGGGACTCGCAGACGCTATTCGGGAAGAACGCGAACCCATGAAGAAAATGTTTGAGTTTGTAGTAAGGATAGCTCTGGGCGGTGGTCTCAATGAAGATTACGAAACGAGGAGACGAAGTTTCTAATCTGGTCACTTGTAACTCTGTCGCGGACGTAGTCGGGGGCGCATGTTATTCGCTCTGGGATCTTCGGGGAGGGGGTTTTCGCGTTGTCTTTCGGTTTCCGCAGTGTGGCGCCGGCGCCCCGTTTATCCGGGGCAAGAAACTCGGACACGGCTGCCGCAAGGGTTGGGCTTGACCGCGGTCGGCGCAGGTTTAGAGACGTCTCGAAAGCGCTGGTCGTGTGTTGGGATCCTCGCTCCCCTCTTGCGGGGGGCGAGAATCGGGGCGCGGGTCCTCCTCCGCGCTGCATGTTGGGCATGAACACGGCAGCCGCCGTCGGCCGCTCCGGCGAATTGCTTAAGGCCTGGGTCGGGTCTTACTCTTGTCGTCCTCCACTAGCCGCGCTTATAGCGTTGGGCCCAGCTCGCTTTCCGCCGTCGTTGGCGCGGCGTGTGGTCTTCGTGATGGCCCACGGCGGCTCAGGCGATATGTATGCTCCAGACTCGCTCGGGGGACCCAAGTTCAAGACTTGGCGGCGGTGCTGGGCCCTCGACTCCTCGGGCGAGGTTCCCAGACTGTCGCCCCGACTCTGGAACCCTCGCCCCCCTCTTGCGGGGGGCGAGAATCCCAGCACGCCGGAAGGCCTGCGCCGTTTTTTGCGCACAATCCGCAAGAAAATGCACCTAGAACAGCTGTCGACACCCCGGCGCGTGCTGGGATTCTCGCTCCCCTCTTGCGGGGGACGAGAGTCCCAGATCCCCGGCGACGGCTTGGGGGCTCTCGCCTGAGAGGTCGAAGTCGTGGCGCCAGCCATAGTCCCGCGCGCGCCTAAAGTTCAGCGGCTCCCCTTGTCTGAAATCCCCGCCACCGGCGAACTGGGAGCGAGAACGAACCAGCGACAGCACGGAGGCCATAGCTTGAAAAACGCCACCGGCGAGGCACTCACTGGTACGTAGCGGGCAAAACCGGCGTGATTGGATTGCCGCGAGAGCCCCGTCCTTGGGGCATGTCGTCAGCCCATGACACTCCTGGGGTTAGGCCGCCTTGAGGCTTGGGGTGCGCCGGGTAACGCCTCGCGGCGGCTGCACCCATTCCGCCGGCACTGCTCGGGGCGGCTTGCGTCTTGAGTAGAAGTCTGTCTGCGTTTTTCCGTTGTGTGGTCGGTACGGGCCGCCCTGACTGACGGCGAGGCCCTGGCCCCCCCTCTCGCCACCGCCGCGTCTCTTGCTTGTGCGTATTCGCTTTGGCGCGTGTCAGTTTTGGCCGCTCTGTCTGTGTAGGGTGTCGTCGGTTCGTCTGGTTTTGGTCGTGTCGTGTTGGTGGTGTCTGTTCGTTGCAAGTGATCAGCAGGCTTCGACGGGTATCTCTGTTAGTTTGTATCAAAAGGTCTCACACTTATGAACCCAAGCAATACACCAAGCGAACAGCTGCCCTCAATCTTATTGGCGCTGCCGTTCTTCCTAAATTTCGGCCCCTTCGCTCGTAGCTCCAGAACTCGATCCATATTTTCGCCCCTAGATTCTAAGCCCTTGCTCCTAGATTCTGAATCCCTTTCGTATTCCATCGGAAGGCCCCCCACTCTTTTCGCGGTCGTTTCAGCCTTTTCATGCCTCAGCGCGTGGCGGTCGCGGGTTGAAATTGAAAACCGGGGGCCACACTCTGCAGACGCGCGCGAAGAGTGTGGCGGCCTTGTCTTTATCTATGTACTGCGGCGGGTGTTGCGTGCCATGCACTGGAGGCGGCAGCGGCTGCGCGAGGTGTGAGGCTGTCCGGCGACGTCGGTCGGAATGATCCAAAAGCCTGACAGCTGGCGACGCTGCCAGAGGGTCAGCCCCGTGACATTCTGAACAAGCAGACGGCGCCCCCCTGCGCCGTGTGCAGAAAGAGGAGCCTCTACCTTCCACTAGTCACCCACGGGCCTCAGCTGGGCGGGGGCTTTTCACTGAAGGACGAGAGCAGCACCACAGCGCGGCCGCGTGTGAAGTTAATGCTTTGGACTGGGCAAGGGTCTCCCCCGTGAGGTGGGGCAGAGGGGTAGGCGTAGCAGGCATCTCCGCAAGGGGCTGCGTTTGTTGTTGATGTTTCTACCTCTTGGCCTGCCAGGTCGAAGCACCGGAGGAGGTGGCGTGGCGTTTTCCGCACCTCCGGGCGCTCTGCCTGGGGGGATGAGATCTGTAGCCCGCTAGAACATGGCCCGCCTAGTGTCCTTTCATTCTCCTCGACTTCTGAAGGCAGGACGGGGGGGCCCATCGGTGGAACCTAAAAAAGACGAAGAGGGGGAAGCGCTGGCGGGCAGCTCTTTCGTGAGGAGAGTGCACCAGAGGCGGCGCGCTGTGTTGGCCGTCGTGATTTTCATGAATGTCGAGGAGTATGGAAAAGGCCCGGGGTAGCTTGGAGCGTTGGGCCTTTCATTTTCGTAGAGTCTGGCCGGCCGTGTCTGTGGCGCCGTGACGGGCTTGCGCAGTAGTTTGAGCGGCCAGAGCTGTCGCTGTGTCTCTTGATTAGGCCGCGCGGGCTGTCTTGCTTTTTTGTTGCGTGCAATATAGTGGCGGCGCTCAACTTATCGCGGAGGCGAACGCCATCGCTCTCGTTTTTTTTTGATTCACGCGGAGGGCGTGCCGCTTGCGGCTGATGCTAGGCTGTTGCTTTTTTTGTGGTTTTTCTGGTGTTTTCTCGGTGTTTCTGCAGTCGGTTGCTTTTCTCATAGCGAGGGAGCTGGCTGGAATCGGCGCGGTGGCTTGTGTGTGGTGGCCTTGCTTGCTTCGGGTGATTTGGTTAAAGGTCTACTTTTTCGTGGGGCGTAGCGGGATTTGCGGACAGGGCTCTGGGGTGATCGGTGGGGGCTTAGTCGGAGCGGCAGCCAGGGGCGACGTAGGGGCGCGCCATCTCGGAGGACTGGACCGGGATGCTGATCAGGGTGCTACTTCAGGCAATGCTGGCCGATAGTGCTAGGCTTGTGCTATCGGGGTGCTACTTGGGGCAGTGCTCTACGGACATGCTAAACCCATGCCATCGGGGTGCGGTCTCAAATCGTGCCACCTGGAAAGTGCTAGACTCGTGCTAGCGGGGTGCTTTTCCCAGTCGTGCTATTTGAAAGCGCTGAACCTTCGCCAAGTCGGTGCCAGATGTGGGGCGATAAGTCGGGCGCCGAGTTTTGTGACCAGGCGCGTGGCTTTGCACGCAGGAAATTGGTGCTAACTCGAGGGGGGGCCCAGACCTCGCACGAAAACGCCTAGGAGCCGCATGGTTCGCGTCTGGAAGTTTGTCAGGAATCCAGGCGGGCTCCAGCGAGTGAGGGAGGCTGTCGGCGGTGGGTTTGCTGGTTGGTTCGGCGCGGGGCTGTGTCCCGTTAATCGTCGCGGTGACCACGGGGGAAACAGGGAGGCCCGCTGAAGTCTTTTACAGTGTCGAAGGTGGTGGCTGCGGCTTCTTGTTCGGTCGGCTGATCGGTCGCGCCGCTTGATCGATATGGCCGCCACCCGTACACGGCCGGGCAGTTCTTCTGGCTAAAATCTGGCTAAAAAATTTCTAATTCTCGGGGTGTCTGCTCGTTCGGCTTGTGTGGTCGTGGTGTTTGGGGTCACTCCTTTTTTTGTGTTGTTGTGCGGGTCGGGGTGCCGTGGGGTGGAGGATGGTGGGGGTCTTAGGTGAGACAGGTCGCAGCGGCCTCGGTTACTGCTTGTTCTTTTGCAGGGGGTTGCGTTGTTTCTGTTGATATGGTGGAAGGGGGGCCAGGTTTTTTGGGGAGTGGGGAGTCTTGTCGGGGCCCCCTATGTCCTCGCGCTCGGCGTGATCGGTGGCGCGTCGCTCGTTTCGAGGTTCTGCCCACGTTTCGCAGTCGTCGCTGTTGGCGCCTCGTGGTCGTTGTTTTTTCGGGGTTGGGGAAGGTGTGTGGCCAAGGGGGGACGGGTGTTGATATGTCGCGGGGCATTGCTGGCGAGGATGGTTGGGCGCGTCGGTCTTCGGGTTGTGGCAGCCTGTGCTCTTGGTGTTGCGTGCGTCGTCGCTAGTCTGGGGCTGCGTGTTGGGTGGGTCCCTTGTTGTGTTTTCGTGTCTTCGCAGGGGGGGTGGGGGGATGTCGTTTGGCGGGGCGTTCTGTCGTTTGCTCTTCCTCGTCAGGCGCGTTCTCGGGTCTCGGTTCAAAAATTCCAACTTTTTTCTAGTTTTTTTCTAATATTTAGGGCTAACGTGTAGTCCTAATTTTAGGGGTCTATGTCGTTCTAATTTCGGGGTTAGGGAGGGGGGGAGAGGGCTTAAAAATTTTTCTAATATCGGGCTCTAATTTATTTTGCGGGGCTTTTTGAGGGGTGTTCTTGGGTGTCTAAAATTGTTCTAATCGATATTCTCGCTTGAATTCTACTTCCTCGAGGGTGCAAAAAAAAAAAACTTGGCACCCCCCTGGTGCGGGGGGGTCAGGTTGTTTCTTTTTTTGCGCCCCCGAAAATTAGCGCTCAAGTTAGAATATCGATTAGAACAATTTTTAGAAGGCTCTGGAAAATATTAGAACCCGGGTTAGCCTATGAAATTAGAGTAATTTTTTGAGCGATTTGGAGTGTGCACAGGTCCCGCCCGGGCCTGGTGTAGTTGCCGGACTCGGTGAGTGGCTCGCGAGGTTGGGGAATGGGTTGGGGTCGGCTCGCGGAACAGGGCCACTCCAGGGTCCGTTGGCGAGGGGACGCCTTTTCGGAAATTGCCCCGAGATTTTCGCTATAAAGTGATTAGATTTAGCAGCCGAGCCCCCCGATCAAGATGGGCCGCTTCTTGTTCGAGCGGGTTTGCGTGACACCTACAAACCAGCGCGAAACCTGGCAGCGGGTGCGCGGCTTTGCGTGTCCCCTACAGACTGACAAAACCAGCAAAGTTGCGCGTCGCTCCACCCTCTAGAAATTGCCGCTTTTTGGTGGCATTTTTGGGCGCTATATTTTCCGCTATATTTTGTGCTATATTTTGCCAATATTTTGCCGAAAAAATCAGCCGTTTGCTCCTGGCGGGCGTCTTTTTTGGGCAAAATATACGGGCAAAATATAGCAGCCGAAATTTCTCGAACTTTGGAGATTTTGGAAGCCTTCCGAAAATGTCCCCAGAGAGGTCAAACCACGCAGCCGCCCCGCGCTCCCAGCCATCCCCTGGGGGGGAGCTGCGGGCGCCTGCTGTCGTTTCAGTTCTCCGCATTAGGTGGGAAAACGCTCCAGCTACCTGGTGCGATTTTCTGCCTGGGAGTTCAAAGCCGGCAAAATCTATCCATTTTATAGTGAAAATATTGGGGCCCATCACGAAAAGCCAACCCCTCGCCACAGGGTCGCTGGGTTGCCGCGATCGGCCTCCCCGGAGACAGAGCGGCTGGGGAATGGGTTGGGGTCGGCTCGCGGAACAGGGCCACTCCAGGGTCGTTGGGTTGCCGCGATCGGCCTCCCCGGAGACAGAGCGGCTGGGGAATGGGTTGGGGTCGGCTCGCGGAACAGGGCCACTCCAGGGTCGTTGGGTTGCCGCGATCGGCCTCCCCGGAGACAGAGCGGCTGGGGAATGGGTTGGGGTCGGCTCGCGGAACAGGGCCACTCCAGGGTCGTTGGGTTGCCGCGATCGGCCTCCCCGGAGACAGAGCGGCTGGGGAATGGGTTGGGGTCGGCTCGCGGAACAGGGCCACTCCAGGGCCGTTGGGTTGCCGCGATCGGCCTCCCCGGAGACAGAGCGCGGCGCTGGCAGTGGTGTGCGTCTTTCGGGCAACCGCCTTGGGTTGGGGGTAGGTTATTCCCAGCCCCCTCTGGGGGTCTTTTGGCGGGGTTTGCGTCGGGGGTCTTGCTGCGGTTGGTGTGGTCGCGGCGGTTGGTCCCACCGCGGCCCCCGCGCCCGGTTTTCGTGGTGGGTGTTAGGATTTGCGGAAACGTTCGGCCGTCGGGTTAGGTCTCCTGCCTTGGTGGTGCTTGCAGGGTGGTCTGGTGTTGCCCGTGGGGTGTCGGCTCTGTCTCTGGATCATTGTAGGAAGGTACGGGGAAGCTGGTGGGCCTTGTGGTGGATGTGGTGCGCGAGTCTCCACGAATTTCCAGCCGCCTGGCCTCGGGTTGTCTTTCTGTTAGTGTCGTGCTCGCGTGTGTGTCGTCGGTCTTCAGCTTGTGCCGCGCAATCGGGGGCGGCCGTCGTTCGTCCGTGTGGTCGGTGTCTGGTGTGGTGGCTGCTTGCGGGGTTTCTGCCGCATTGGTTTCGCCGTCGCGTCGCTTGTCTTGTTTTATATAAGAAGAAGCCTGGGCCTTTTCGCTTCGGTGGCCTTGAAAATTAGAAAAATTTTAGCAGGCTTTTAGCGGCTTAGGTTGGCCGGCGTGGTCTGGCTGGTGGCCGGCTGCGTACCCCGGTCGCATACGTCGGTGGCCAAAAAATTTCGCGCGAAAATCCTTCGGGAATCCGCGAGGGGTGCCCGTGGCGAGCTGCTCTACCCAAGAGACCAGCCGGCTGCGCTGTGTCTGTCCCCTTGCTGAGGTGGGTCGCCTTGCCTGGAAATGCTTGAGGACCTCAGGCGGCCCCCCTCGCTGACGACCCCCCCAAACACTCCACCCAGCAAAAAGACGAGAACGCCCCCGCGCATTCGAGTGGCATTCTGTCACTTGTAGGCCCTCCAGGTTCTCGGTTTTCGGACGAACCTGCCAGATTGGCTCACGGGGCAAGTGCTTGCACTCCGCTCCGGGGGGTCTCCGGTTCGAATCTTGGAGGGAACTCGACGGGCAGGGAGGCGGCCTCCAGGCTGGTTGCCGCCCCACACCCAGGGGAGAGACAAACGGGGACCGCGCTGGGCCAGACAGTGCGGGGAGATGAGACCCAAGGGGAGCCCTGTGAGCAGCTGACGGCACCGCACCCACGCGGTCCCTCGTGTGGCTCACAACCCTGGCCACAACTGGACGGCGCCAGCTCATCTGATGAGCAGCGCGGGCTGGGTGATGTTAGAGCCCCCCCAGCGGTTGCGTTTCACGTTTTAACTCTTACCTTAACTCGGACTAAACTCCTGGCACATGCTCGGGCTCGTTTCTGCTGTTAAGGGGGTCAGCTTTTAAGCCTAAAAACAACCAGCCTGGTCGGATTTTTTGGCGCCTGAAAACGCAGAAAAAAAGAAGGCGCCTCGGGGTCTTTGTTTCCCTTTTATGCAACCGGCGGCACATGGCTGAAAACCTAAAAAGTCTGGGCATACTCTTCCAAATGAAACACGGCGAAGCCCAAGCGACGCCACTTCAGTGGCCCGCTGCTTGCCCTTAGGTCTAGCCTTCGCCTTTTTTCTTCTTTTTGCTCGCTGCGCTTTCGCCACTGGGCTCATGCTGGTGGCAAGGCCCTCCTCTTGCTCGGCGGTCTCTCTTTTTTCTACGCTGAACCGCTTCGAAGCAGAAAACGCCGCCGGAAGTGTTGGGCTTTTTCTTTAAAAACGGCACAGGGGAGGCCGGGGTGGTTTTTTATTGGTTCCCGCTGGTTGGTGGCAGGCTCGTGGTTGGAGTAGGTTGGGAAGGAGTTCAGGCTGGCTCTCGGGCTTGTGTCTGGCGTATGTGCGGGACAGGGGTCCTGAAGGCGTTGGGGAGGGTGGCCCGGCTTTGTTTGGCTTGCTTGCTCTTGCTCGAGTCGCTCTCGGGGTTTGCTGCTGCGTTGGGCCTTGTGTGTTGCTCTGGGGCCGGCTCGATCGTCTTCGTGAGTGTTTGCCCCCACTTTCGACGGAGTGCGCCTGCGTAGGTTGCTGCGGGTGTCGGGTTTCTTTGGGAAAGTTTTCAAGATATAAAACCTGCCCAAAAATGTTGGCTCTTTCTGTCTGTGGGTTCCTTGTGCGAAGCCCCATAATTATTTGTGTACGAGCTTTCGCAGCTCGCTGTAAGGAGAAGACGCGTAGTCTTCACTAAAGACGAGATCTTGTTAGTAGTGGGCTAGTCTTTGTTTTGTTTCCATTTGTTACAACCCTCTCACTATCGGAATTCGCAGCCGCTGGCAGCGTAGGCTGATAAAGGGAGCAGTTTGTAATGGAGTTGGCCTGTTGGTGTGCAGCCCCTGTGCGGTACAGCGGCAAGCTGCTCCTACACGGGAACGATGCATACCGTTGTTAGAAGACTTGGATGATAAATGGAACGCGAGTACACCGCGCCAGCCCTCGGTAGCTTCAGCACACGTACAGACAGCTGTTGAAAACAATATACGAAAGACTAAAGGCAGCAACCCTCATCGCATGCAGACAGGTCCTGTTACTCAGACCTAGCACAGTGAAGCCAGTGGCCATGATGCCAACCTAATCTGTAGCGCCAGTCGGTGTTTTTTCATGGTCAAGAAAGAAGCTGACTGATGAAGGACGTCGTGCACTGAAAATCAAGTATTGACTGTATAACATATGAGCCAACTTCTCTCCACAAACAATGATCACTACCACTAAATGATAGACGAACTGACTAACTACCCGTACACAGCAACAATGCCGGGCCTTCTGGTGACAGTAGTGCGAGCCTCGTTGGCTTGCTCCAGTGAGTTCCCAAGGCAGATCGCGACGCGAGCAGATTACTATGCGACACACTACGCGAGAGTCGCTGCTAACCCAGCGAGAGAAGTCAGCCACTGGAT
This sequence comes from Amoebophrya sp. A25, assembly GCA_905178165.1. Classification (NCBI taxonomy): domain Eukaryota; class Dinophyceae; order Syndiniales; family Amoebophryaceae; genus Amoebophrya; species Amoebophrya sp. A25. Next base: position 589,694 of record CAJINU010000082.1, read on the forward strand.
GGTCCTCGCAAAGTACTTTCACGATTCAGCGTAGCCATTTAGGAGAACAAATGTACAATGTAGCAACTATTCAGTGAACGCAAATCAGCCTTTCTGTCTAAAAGCATATCACATGCGCACGGTCATCACCTACCAAATCCAACAGGTTCTACACAACCTCCTTACTGCGAATCTGCCTCCTTTGGGCGATCATTCACTATGTGGCACCGTCTGACGTGTCCCTCGTTGCCGCCGCGTTAGTATATGGGAACTGCCAGCTAGCAGAAGTATGCAGAGTCCATGCGCGTATCATGGCTCTAGGGTACAGGGCACTTCGCCAAGGGAATAATGAATCACGTGGCGATGAGCTAGCAATGGAAGAATGAAGATGAGCTAAAACTCACGAAGCATAAATACTGTGCACGAAAGAACATGCTCATACAAAATATTGACTGCTGAAGCACTGTCGCTTGTATAACCAGAACAATGCACGTCAATAATAACCACTGACGCAGCAGCTATTATAGACCATACTGTGCGAGTATGCTGCGAAGAAAGCGTGGGCATCTCTTGAAGAAGTTGAAGGAGCAGAGGCGACACAGCCCGCAAAGAGAGAACTGAGCGATAAGACAGGCAATAAAACGCAAAAAGTAAAAGGAAATCTATCATAAACACCTATGCAATATTGTCCCGAAAGCATCCTAAGTCGAGATATCACGTTTATCAAGTCAAATGAAGAAGGAAGGACCTAAGTAAAACATTCGTTGAGAATCTAAAGACGAGAAGATGCCTCCTAAAGCGCCACCGGCTCAGTCTGGCCGTACTGAACTGCCGTCGTCGAGATCCAGATCGCGATCCGTGTCAATTGCGGCTGCAGCAAAGGCGAAAACGTCGGCTCCTAAAGCAGGTGTGCAGCTATGCCTAGCACAAGCAACCTCCGCCAGCAGCCAAGCCACAGCACTGTCCGGCACGCAAATCCAGCCTGCGTCATCGTTATCATCCGCTTCTGGAGCCTCACAGGCACAGCTCCAACAGCGTCAATCTCGCTCGTGTGCACCCACAGCACCGGCACCAACTGCGACTCAAAATAAAGCACCGCCATCGAAGAAGCCTTTCTCCTACAGCGCAGCGATGAAATCTGTAGCGGCATCGACGGGCGCGAGCGAAGCCAAAGCAAGTGGCATCACTGGACCAGTCGCTGCCGAAGAGCCACGTAGTAGCTGCACGAACCAAATCCAAGCTGGTGATCAAGGCAGAAGGAAGGTTATCTCTGCTATAGTGAAGGTTGAGCAACTTGACCAAAGTGAAAATCCTCCTCCACCAATCAAAATCTCAGAAGAAGAGGCAAGTTTCGTAAGTGCGAGCGGACCAGGTGCGAGCGGCTCTTCGCAGACGAATGATCATCAACAATGTGTGCCCGAAACAGATAGCGCAGGCAGCCGAAAGCGGGTTAACAGCAGTGAGCGTCAACACCCTCTACTCGACCAAGCGGGAGATGCAGAAACCAGCGGCGAAGAGCGATTGTCAGCGGTGCCTTCGTCTACGAATGGCCAACCAACCATGAAGAGGCCGAAAACCGAGAATAGGACGACGGCTGCAGAAGCCTCTGCGGCTAGACTGATGGCTGAGGTGCCGCCGATGCACACGTTCCTCGCATATCCAAAAGTTAAAGCGGTTACCATCAAGGACCACGTTAGAGCGAAAGAGATCGCCAACGACTACGATGAGCTGCAGTCCTTCTTTCGCGATCACCCAGAGTATCTCGAGTGGGTATGCCCTTCGGGGTGCAGCTTCTCGAGAGTGCTTTTATACCTGTACGAAATAGCAGAAGCGGTCCGTGACAACACGGAAGCAGTCAAGGAGTTGTTCCCGGTACGAACGCACGGCAACAAGCCATCTGAGCTGTGCAAATTTGCGAACAAACAGCCCAGAGCAATGCTCATACGCTATCTCCTAGGTGAGTTCCTCGACCAGGAGGAAGTGGCGATCAGGCGAGATACAGAAAGCAATGTCCCCCTAGCTATGGAGTTTAAGAACGGAAGGGAGCTTATAGCAGCTCTACAATCGACAGAAGCGGAGAGCCCAGGAATAACGCACTATCTCCTCACTGGAAAGGTCTACGAACCAGCGCTGTGCCAGCTCCTGCTGCACTACAACCAAGATGATGACAAGGCGATGGCAAAAAACTCGAGAGAAGAACCCTGGCTCCTGTTCAGCCTAATGCCTGCTGACGTGCAAAAGCAGATCATCAGGCACAGCCTCAGCCCTCCTATCTACAAATCACCGGAGTGAGCTAGCAAACAAGTGCTACTTGAGCTAGCAGAACTTGAGCTAGCAGAACTCGCTGAAACATGTCTAGTAAGTTAACATAGACTCAAAATCTATTATGCCCCAAAAAACCTCTCTACAGGTGTCGCGTAGGGATCCTCGCCGCTCACTTCGTCCATGACATCACCCCGAAGCAGATAATCCAAATCTTTGATGGATCGCTACCTCTGATCCGAGAAAAGCAGGGCATTGATTGAGTCACGTAGGGGTCCTTCGGCAGAAGTCCTATCAGCGATCTACGACCTCGCAGCGTGGTGTGCAACCGTATTCAACACCAACGGCAAGATGACGAACGACTACACGTCCACGCGCTGCCTACTATCGCAAGTAAAGCGGCAACGGTCTGCCATGTGCAGCGCAGCCCTGAAGACCCGATTGTCGGGCATCTCGCTGTCATCCCTGGCAATGTCAGAAGCAACTGGCGAAGGAGTCGCGCCATACCACAAACAACCTGGTGAAGTTGAGATGAGTGACGTGCTTGCCGAGTATCACATGGACGAGTCAACATGGCTTCCAGTCAGAGATGAGACGAACGCTAAGCCAGTGAAGAACAGCGCAGTCGAGCAATGTAATACCGGAGACGCGGCACCAGTGGCCTCGTCACCCTTCGCGGACACTAGCGGCCCTCAAGTGCACCAACCAGATGGAACCTTTGATGTTGATGCGTGTCTCGAACAGGCGCTAGCCAATGGAGAAGTTTCAGGAGACGACCTTGTAGAAGTTAACAGGTTTCAAGAAAAGGCAGCAGCCAAAGCAGTAGCCGTAGCAGCAAGACAGGCTGACCTTCAACGCAGATTGGGTGACGCCGGACAACCAATCCAATCACTCTCGTCGCCGAGTGCGTCATCAATAACACACGAAGTCACGGCCTCGCCCCTGCCTGCGACGACAGCAGGTCAGCCAGCCCTAGTGCAAGACGCAGCAGCCAGCAGACACAAGTGTGCCCCTCCTACGAATGGTAAAGGGAAAGCTGCACATCAACAGACGAAGTCCGCGCATCGAGCCAAGTGTGGGCAGTTCCAAAGCCCAACGGGAGCGAAAGGCCTTGCGAATGCCATCGCAGCAGGTAAAGCAGGCATCGCGCAGACACAAGTGGCAGCCACGTCGCCTCAGGATGCTCGTGTCAACTCACATCCTCCGCCAAATGTTGCAGCTGCACTCAGCACCTCGCTCAACCCAGCATACCAATATGCGTCTCAGGAGAACGCCCAGATGTCGTGGCTGAGCTCCCTGTTAGCGCAAATTCACAACCAAAGCACGCCCGGTGCGCCTGCTATGGGAGCCGCTGAATACGACAAAGCTACAGCACACGGTAGAGCGCTGTCAGTCGGCATGAAGGTGAGCAGGCCGCCGCCGAGAGGATACCCAATTATCGAGGATCCGATTGGGCCCAACTTCGACGCAGGGATTTGCCAACATACTGCTGAAGCCGAGCTCCCGCTAGCGCACCTCCACATGTGCGCAGCTGTACCGAATAACCTTGGCTATTCTGACAGAATCCTGAATCCAATAGCCTTTCGGAAAGTCAAGAGGTACCTCACTGCCAACCTTGAGGACCTTGGCGACCACGGCCTAGAGATGCCGTCCGAAGCGGTGTCCGAATTTGCAGCTTTCAAGCTTGCATTCGATGAACAAGCAATCGCCATCACCGAGTCCAAGTGGAATGAGGGCGCTGACGTCTACTACTCATTTGTCGATGCTCATACGATCCTCAGCCTCAACCGCGTGGTAGCCGCCGACTTGCTAAACTGCAAGATCGATGACATCACGAAAGAGATGCTCTACATGCCTGGCGGAGGAATTGCGGTTCGCAAAGCCATGAGAACGATGCTCGAAATGTTAGGAGCGAGCAGCACGCTCATGAGCCACCTGTTGCCACCTGGCTTCTTTGGCCTCCAATCCGATAGCATGACAATTGTGCCCGATGCCGCGAGAAGCATCATATCCGCTATCTCACAGTTTCGGCACTCTCTCGCCGATTTCTCAACGCCATCCCACGCCAAGACTACAACCAAGTGTAGCGGTATCAGCATCGTCATGGTGATGCTCTTCGCCGGAAACATATGCACTGACCAAGCCAGCAGCATGATGCTTCTTAAGGACGAAATTATCAAAGCACCGAGCATGCCGGACTTCCTGCAGTATGCAGTACCATCTGCCCTCGTCTCATTCGTAGCTGAGCTCATCCACAACGACCTATCCAGAGAATCGACTCAGCGAGCAGTGGTGCGCGCTGTCACCGGACTCCGTGCGCTAGTTCCTATGGACTGGACAAAGAAGAATGCTGATAGGGCAGCAACGAAAGGCGTGAAGAAAGGAATGGACAAACACAAGAAAAACGGAAAGAAAGGTGATGGCAAGAAGGGCCAGCACAAAGGCAAGAAGTCGAACAACTCGCAGTCATGGTCATCGTGGACGTGGAGTGAAGATCGTCGAAACGATGACTGGGCCGGTCAAGATGAAGCCAGACCTACCGCGAGGAAGCAAAAGTTCATCGAACTTGAGAGCCAGATCTTAGACGTCGTCAGGTCCAAATATGGGCCAGCAGCTGCAGAAAAGATCCGTGACCCAGCAGTCTGCACTATGCTTGCTGGAAAGAGGTTCGATGCAGCGGTTAGATTCTCGTCGGGGAATACGCACACGCCACGTTGTACATACAACAGTTGTGACAGACATCCCCACACCGAGGCCATTTGCGACGAGATCATCAAAAACGCAGGTTCTGGAGCTGCCCCTGCAGCAGGTGGCGCCGGCACAGGCAAAGGCAAGGGGAGCAAGTAGAGCCAAGCGCACGCATACAAAGTGCATCTCACCGCCGTAGAAGAAGGAGATAAGGCCCACCTGGCCGACTGAAGTCAGCTGTACCCAGGTGCTGAGCACACACCGCAGGATGCAGCTCAGCGTCTTATCATAGCATCTGTGGCAGCAAATAGCTGAAAGCAAGTTCTTACCTTAATTCCTTGACAAATAGACCCACATCAATGACCATTTATCATGATTCTACTGTTCTTAATCAATCTCAAAATATGATGTACTGCGTCAATATCGACGAAGTGCAAAAAGCGTCCAAGTGAGGACGTAAGTCAACAGCATCAGAATGCTGTGAAGAAGTCATAGCATGCTGGTGGTTATCCTGCAGGAGTGTGAGTAGCCGGTGAGAGCCGAGAGACAGCAACAGCATGAGACAATACCAATAATCAACTATACCTAAGTCGATAGTCATACCATAGCAGACGCGTGAGGCTACTGAGTCAAGTGATTAAAAAACATACACACAGAAACGTCAACAGCAATAGTCACCGTTTTTTCCTCTCAACCCCCAGACCTGTGTCTGACAGCAGGACGAAGAACCTCTCTGACGTTGCATCGAGAAGCAACAAGGACGACGATGTCGCGGTGCACTCCATGACCGGCATGGCAGATGCAGTCAAAGCACATGCACGCCTGGGAATAGCAGACGAGGTAAGTAGAAGTGTGTAAGGCTCCAGCGAAGCCAAGGGCAAGGTCGCAAAAGCGAACCGTCCCAAACCTATGATGAGAACCTGTGGCCGTATTCGGCAAAGGTCGCAAAAGCGAACCGCCGTAGGTGAGCAACTATCCGCATAACAGTCACTCAGCACCTTGCTAGTAAACAGGATACAACCTCATATCACATTGTCCCACTCCATACAGCACGTCGAAGAAGAGCAGCGCAGACTGGAGATGGCGCTTGACGACATTGCGTCACGAGTCACGTGCCAGGATAAGTGCATCGAGATGGTCGCGATGGAAATGAAACACCAGCCCTCGAACGTGCGCAACCTCAGCGACTACTTCGAGAACCACCATGCGACGAAAAAAGTCCGTACCTGCCGCAAATCCTCTACGGTCTTCCACGCTGCTGCGTCAGCCTCTGGCTTTGGGACTGATGAACTGAGGGATGATTTATATGGGCCAAGTGGGTTTGTAAACACAGGGCTCCTGTCGGACGGGCCAGTTTATAGATATAATCTGTGGCGTGAGGGTAAGTACTTATCACAAGAAGAGAGAGATCGCCTCTTTGCATGTCTTAAGTCAAGAGAGAGTATACAGTATGAACTTGATAGACTTCCTCCACCTAGATCGGCGCCATACGCCATACAGAAGAAGAGCTGACTAGGGGGTTTGACGTGATTAAGCAGTGCATGCCGCCTGCAGCATCTATACTACAACCAATTCATGATGGAGAGAGAGAACTTCGCGATGGTCTTCTTTTTGTATCACAAGATAAAGAAGTGGATGGAGAAACTATCACTACAGTGACCCGGGTAAAGAAACTCATACCTCTCTTCTCCTTAGGCCAAAAATTTTCCGAGAAGGTTGGCACATGGGCCAAGATTCGCACAATAGCCAACGAAAAGGCCGCTAACTGCAGGGCCTCGGCCCTGCAGGAGCGCCCTGTCCTGCCACATATCCCAACTATTCTTGAGGTCATCCACATGTGCCTCCACCCCGATAGAGTGTCGCCAGCCCTGTGGCTGAAGCAGCACCTAACGGACCAACTCGAGATGGAACGACAGCAAACATCGGCGTGGCAAGACCAACCGTTTATCAGTCATGGCATTACGCCACCAGCAGATCTACCCTGGTTTCTTTACGCCAGTACTCGGGAAGGTAGATCTCCACTCTGCGTATTTCCAGTTTGCGCACAAGTATTTAGAAAGTGAGTATCTTCTTTCGTATTGGGACACAGAAGCAGCATCCATTAAGTATTGTACGTCCCCGGCTATGACTTTCGGAAACATGCGCAGTGTATTTAATTTCTGCGGTGGTATTAGTAGACTTATCGAACATGTGGCCAGGGTGCGCCTTGGTGTCCCAGTGGTCTGCTACGTAGACGACATTATTACTTTTTCGCGCAAAGAGTATGCAACCATGTACCACAAGGCCCTGAAGCGGCTGCTTGCCCTTCTAGGCCTTGTTCAAAGTGACCCGAAGGACCACGTTGGTGAACCCAGTAAAGATGTAGAAGTCTTAGGAATAGTATTCCGCCCTGACGTTCATAATGCAAAAGTAACAACTCAGATGCCAGAACCTAAAGTATTGGAAGCTACCGAGCAAATTGAAAGCTCGATTAGTATGATCAAGAAAAAGCCTACCACTATAAAGAATATGCAAAAACTTTTGGGGGCCCTGAACTACCAGCTATACTATCGCCGGTCTGCAAACTGTGGACCCCAGATCAGGTTGCTCTACCGTTTCGCCACACCTCTGCAAATTACAAATCTTCATAAATCTGATCGCCTGGCTAAAACAGTGATACTTTGCCTAGATACGACCAAAAACGTCATCGAAGAGAACGCCCAATGGGAAATCTCGCGTAAAATTGCTATCAGTGAACAGACAGAAATACTCACTGGTGCCTCGCTGGAGGGCGCCACGATGTGGCGTGGGGCAGTCATCTTCTCATCACAGGGAACATATCACTTCTCAGTGCACAGAGAAATGAAGAAGGGCGCGAAACAGCTAAAACCAGAACAGCTGAGAGACCGAAAGACTTACTTCTATGAGACATTTACAGTTTGGCTTGCGCTTCAAATCTTTAGTGACTTCGTGAGGGACTCTATGGGGATTATACACATTGATAACGCAGGCGCTGCGTACAGCGTCACAAAAGGCATGCCAAAGTGCCTTGAAGGCGCCACTTTTGCAAACGACTTTGTCTCTCAGTGCCAGCAGATTAACTCCATGCCAAGAATCTCCTACGTCAAATCAGCAAGAAATAGCGCAGATGCATTGACTAGGCCAGAACTTTTTGCATCCTTCCTGGAAAAAACCTCTAGTAGAGACATTAGCGAGATCATCCCTAACTTCAGCAACGTGCTACAGCAGCTCTTTGACCAGGCAGGACATCTCATTGAGAAGAAGAGAACTTCATGCTGTTTGAGAGCCACTCATTATAGTCACCCCTCAAATAAATGATCCTCATCGCTGCGGACCATGATACGCTCTCAAAACGCAAGAGCGCGGAACCTTCCCCGCCAGCATGCTGATGCTCTGTCCAGAGAACAAGAGCTGCTGCTATGGCCTATGGAAACAGCACTCCCGCAGTCATCGGCTAATAACAGGCGATCAGCCTGGGCATGCTTCGCGCACTGGTTCACCCTCCGCTTCCCTGAAAGGAAGATCGCAGTTCCACCTACGTGTAGGTCACCGTATGATACGACCATACCAGACATGACCTACTTATACGAACTTTTCCTCTTTGGCAAGTACCTACTTGACAACGAGCTTGACAAGTGCTACGTCGATTACCTTTGTATAGTGTCACAACGTCTACGCGCAATTGGCGTCTTAGAAAAGGCGTCCGCCTTTGGTCTTAAAAACCCAGTCTACGATGTACTTTGCGCTTAACCACATCAAGCCCGAATTCGACAGACGTAAGGCGATCCCTCTCCCCGCCTCAAAAATTCTCGCTCTTCCACCACGCGAGCGCGACGTTGCTAAATTCTGGCTTGCGTCAGCACTACGAATCTCATCCATCGCGTCCCTGCTACCGGACACGATGTTTCCGCTCCCTGGGATGCAGCAGTGGACCGCTGTCCCGGTCCCGTTCGTTAAGTTTGCACCAGACCCTGATGATCTCTTTGGTGTAGTCGTTCCATCTTCTCTGGTAGTGAAGGAAGTTGAGTCGCTGACTGAAAACAAGCTCCGAAAGCTTGCCCGGAAGCTTGGGACTACACCGCACGGATTTCGAAGGTCCGCAGCTATGGCTATTCGTGCAACTCTCAGCAGGGCTGGGTTTGCAACAACCACCTCGATTCCACACGTAAATATGATGCGCGTCGCAGATCACTTCGGGTGGTCTAGACCAGCATCGCGTCATATGTTCGATGCGTATACTTCAGACTTCCACACTTGGCAGTCGTGCAAATTCTATATGCCAAAACTACTGATGAACTTCTGCTTAGAAGGTATTGAAATCCACTCATCATCTCAAGACCAAGACGTCTGGCATCTGTAGACTACCCTCCTCTGATAATAACATGCGAGGTTGCCGACCAATCCAGTACGCGAGAGTGACGCTCTGTGTTCACGTTGTGAGCCAAAAAATCTGTTTGGCGCCTTCGGTATACGACAGACATGAACACATCTCGGCTAGGGCGTCAGTTTTGTAGAATTGCCTTGTGTGTGATCCTGTCTGTCTTGGAAGCCGCTGTAACTAGGTAGGACCTTGAGAGTGCGTTGAGTCACCGATCATAGATCGAGCTAAACTTGTGACAGTGTGTGTTGTTGTGGTAAAGGTGCGATCTGTGAAAGAGTGAGGAGCTAATAATTAGGCTATGCTTAAGGATTTCCAAGCTTTTGAAATTTTTTGGTTTTTTGCAGTTTTTTTGCCAGAATGTCGCGCATTTTTTTGCCTTTTTTTTCAAGAAAAATATCCCGGGAAAAGTCTCGCGCTTTTTTCTTAAGTAGAAAAAAGAGCAAAAGTCTTGCGGCTTTTTCTTGTCAGTTTGAAGCCCAGGAGGATTCGGCGGGTGAGGTGCGGCGGCTAGTTCTCTGGTGTTGTGGGTTGGTTTTCTGTCTTGTCTGAGCTGGGTGGGACGTGTTGGCTGTGCCTGGTTTGGAAGAGGCGGAGGCTCGCAGGGGTTGACTTGAGAGGGCTGACCGGCCCGCGGGGGTTGGGTTTCTGACTCTCTTTGGATTTGTTTTGTTGGGCTTGTGCTTGTGAGTGCAAGCTAAAAAATGAAAAAAAATCCGCGCATTTTTGAAGGGCGGGCCCATTTCGAGGCGGTTCGGGGTAGACTTTTGTGCTTGCGGCGCTTTTGGTTTTTTCTGCCGGGCTCTTGGGCGGGGGCTGTGGGCATTCTTTGGTGGGGCAAACCCGCCCGCCGTGCGCGCGTGCTCCTCTCCCCTTGTGGCCCCCCCCGCTAGCGCCCCGCCTCCGGGGGCGGCGGGGCCGGGCGCTCCCGGAGAATGAGGCAGCCGCCTTGCAGTGTTGGCTCTGGGTTGGGGTGTCGTTTTTTGTCTGCCGGCTTGTCTGCATTGCAAGCACTATAAGAAAGGCGAAGCTTGGCACCTGCACGCGGGCGGCGGGCGTTGTGTGTGGTATTGGTAGCGCCCTCCTTTGGAGGTTTCTCGCCGCCGCTCTCTGCCCATCGAATGGCGGCAGACGCAGGGCAAGCGCCGGCTTGTTGGGTCCATCTGGTGCGCGTGATTTCGTGGCGCTTTTCGAAGTGGCTACCCGGCTCCCCTCCTCTCTTGTGCGCCGTTAGGTTACCGCCCTCATTGGTCGCCAGGAATGGGGAAGCCCTTGCCTTCTAGGCTAGGCAAGGCGCCTTCGCTTGTTTGACAGCCTTACGGCTTCGCTTGGTGTGGTTTGGTAGTGTATTTCGTTGCTGAAGAGAGGCATCAGCTCAGACCAGACCAGCCCCGGCCCCGTCCTAGAGAGCAGCCAGCAGCTCTCTCTTAAAGCGGCAAAGCTATCCAAGTCCACTCCATGCGCTAGCAGAGTAGAGAGCGCGTCGCCTCAACTCATGGCGTGCCTTGATGAAAGTCCTTCGAGGAGGAACGCGGGACGTTATGCTTCCTCGAGAACAATGGAGGCGCGCCAGACGGCCGGCTTGGTGAACAGAAATGAAAAAGAATGGGAAAGCGCTGAGAAAATGGGCCCGGGCTCTCCTCTTCTCGTGCGTTCATGATGAAGATCAAGACGGAGCAAGTTGGTGAAGGGGAGACGATGGTAGAAGGCGAGAGGAGAGACAAGCACTAGAAGAACGTGGCACAAGTCTCGAGAAAGTGCCCGACGTCACGCATAACGCGAGCTATTCCCGTTGGTCACCGATACCCATAGCAGTACTCTGCTACTCAAGTAAGTAGAGCGCTGCTACCTTTTCTCTTGCTTGAACTTAAGCGGCGCGAGACGATGACGACGCGACGACCATGACACCACACGGGGCCACTGGTTCAGCATGGTGCGCCGCTGTATGTGAGTACTGCTGTCCTTGTTCGTTGTTGTGTCTTCTCTTGTGTATGAGTCCGGTGCGGTCTGATCTGATTCGGATGCGCTGCAAGTGCAAGCAATACAATGGCAGCGCCTTGCGTTGTAGAGAGGGCCTACGATATTGCTACTCGTCTGGCCTCAGACTGGGCTTGACTTCGATCCCTTTCCTATAGTAGCAGCATTGCATAAGTATAGAAGAGCACTCGCCCAAATGCTGGAAGTAGAAGCGTGGGGGATGGATGGTGAATCGGTGCGCTGAATGGGGCCAGCGTGAGCTATTTGCTTCCGATTCTATACGCGTACTAACTTAGTAAGATGAGAGCTTACTTCGCTACTAGTCTAATGCGATGCCTGGCTCTGGCACTTCTCCAGCCCCGGTCTGGCTCCTGCTCTGATTTGGATTGATGCTGATCCCCATCGCGATCGCTAAGACTAAGCCACGCCCCAGAATCTGACTGAGAGCGAGACCACGCCAGAGCTAGGCTGGCCGGGTCGTTCTCTACTATTGCCTGCACGAAGAAAAGGCCAGCGCAGACTAGACGCACAGACATGCAGTGAGACGGAGACCCAGGCAGCGCCTGAGTGACTAGATAGGCGGAGCTGGTCACCAAGCGAGCGGGAAACGAAGCCACCGCCTTCGCTTTTTCTTCTGCTTCCCTTCGCGCTGCGCTGCGGCGAGGCGCGGCCTGCCTTTGGGTTTTGCTTTTGTGTTTCCGTTTCCCTGGGCCTCTCCTTCTGGCTCTGCCTCTTCGTCGTCCTCGTCTTCTTCTCCTTGCCGAGCTC